>CM056492.1:10582097-11100010 GCA_029783415.1 Anisodus acutangulus
ATCTTTTTTCCTATTTTCTTTATTCTTTCATGTCAAGCTTTCGAAAGCCATTGGGGAGGGAGAATGAACGATCGACTGCTAAAGATCGTTCGGCTAAGCCGGCAAGAGAGATGGAAAGAGCGGATCGATCTCCTGCTTCCCGAATGCCTTGACTTACTAAATACTAGAATGAACCATGAAATTGAGTTGAAATGAGATTCGGTATCTACTCTAGATATGATCTTTCTCATAAAGCTAGGCATATTTAATTATATATATATATATATTGAATTTAAATAATTGATCAATGTCACTTCGACAGGACAAATCATAGGTGGAATAAAGGACAGTGTTTAAAGTGTCAGGGGGAGCATCTACTTATTTTTTGCATTTAACAATGTATAACGGCGTCGTCTTCTTCTTTTTTCGTGATTGGTTATAATATCATCTTTATTTCATTATCTGGGTATCAAATCGCTGATATTTTTTGAGAAACTTGGTCTCTCGGTCAAAATATTTTATAAATATTCAAAATGTTTTACAGATTCCTTTTTTTTTTTTTTAAGGAAGCGGCTATTTATATGAATCTCCCATATTTTGTCCTAAGCTAATGCCCTCGACTTTTCTCTTTTAAGAAAAATTAATTATGAAGAAATTGCAGGGTTTGCTCTTCAAATGGACTGGTCTTTAAATTCTGGGGAAATTTTGCATGTGGCCCAGCAAACCAAAATAATTACGCGTTCATATTCTCATTACTTTTGTACCCTGAAAAAAATTAAAACTATTTATACGATATGTCCCTTAATTATGATACCAATATGATATATAAATATGCTAATATAGTATCATGAAAGACTGTTTCAGTCCTTCTCTTAGTCTTCCATGATAATATCATGATATATTAATATACTGAGATGATATTATGGATGATCATGTTCATTTATTCAAAAAGACATTTTTTTCAAAAAATAAAATATTTATGATACTATCGTCTTATATACATAAATTGTGATGGTATTATGGAGAACTGCTCCAGTCCTTCAATGAGACATTCATCAGGATTATGGTACCATCGTTGTATATTAATATATTGAAATGGTATCATGGAGGACTGCTTCGGTCCTTCTCTTAGTCCTCCATGATACCATCATGATATATAAAGATACTGTGATGGGTATCACGAAGAAAGGGGTTTGGGCTAGGGGACATATCGGGTAAATATTTTCGACCGGCTGGGGTAGAAGCGAAATTACTTTAGAAGGGGCATGGAGCGGATAAATATTTTATATTTTAAGGGTATTTGGTGTTGTTTTCCCTTCAAATGGGCTGGTCTTTATTTTTTACCCTTCAAAATAGAACTTATGCCTAGCGGACATAAGTTCTTTAAAGGCGCGGGGCATAACTTGTGAGATATTATGATGTGAAAATATAAACGTATGCCCCACCAAAAAATTATTTATTATGAGGGACAAAATAAAAAGATCAGCACAAAATAGTGACAAAAGTGCAAATGACCCTTTAATTATTCCATACTCGAAATTCACGAAGCCCAGCTAATTTAAATTTGTGCTTGGTTAATTCAAATGTCTGCTAAGTAATTATCCATTTTCAAAATTTAACTTCGAGACTCTAACTAAGAATAGAATGATCTTAATTATCCCGTCACATGCCTTAACTACCCACTACGAATTCTAATTTAAATGATTTATATCATCAATCATTTTCCTTTTCTTTCTCTTGATTTGGACTTGCATATCCCCAAACACAACCTCATGAAAGGTATAGGACAAGGAAAAAGAGAAGGCAAGGCCCATGTTAATATAAGTTCTTACTTAAAGCTTAATGAGTAACGTTAAGACTATTCATTTACTTAAATCTTGTGTATCTTTTTTACCTTGTTTCGATTTTATTCACAAGATACTTTTAGTGCAAAATGGGACAAAAATTGTAAATTAAAACGAGATACGAAACTAGTGCTATTGGCATTCATATAATAGGATAAAAAGCTAAACTAGTGTTTGGAACCAATGTATCCATTTTTTAAAACCTTATATTAATCTCTAAAGGGACAATGATATCTAAATGATCACAAATAAGTCATACTTTTCTTAGATGCTCAGTCATGATTTAGCTTTATGTAGCATTGAAACTATTATATATATTTTTAAAATTATGAATTCATATTATATTATTTATTATAATTTTAATAAATTTTTACACATATTTATAACTTCGTATCAAAAGTACTTGATTCAAATAAATCCGATAACATCAAACTATATCTTCTCCAGTGCTCAAGACATATCATGCATTTAAAGATTTGATGCAAAACATTGGATGTGAGTAAATTTTGTTCTTCTACTTCCCCACCCACCTTAGAAAATTAGACATATGAAACTGTCACATGAAACCCACTAAACAATATTGGTTCTTTATTATTGTCACAAAGCAAAATAAAAAAAAAGATATTTTATTTCATTATTGGGGGATGAAAATTTTAAGTTTGTTGAGTGTCATTATTTGAGCGTGACATAGACAGGATTGAAATTGATTTGTTATCTAAAATATCCAATTCCGTGAAACCAAGAAAGATTCTTTTTGAGTAGACTCCTGTTAGCTTTTTTCCAAGCACTTATTTAATTAGGATAAATAAATAAATAAATAAAACCCCACTTCTTTAATGAAATGTAATTAAGTCCCACAAAGACTTTTTAAGCATTCCAAAAAGTTGCAGCTTTTTTGCATAGTCCAATCATTTTGTCATGTCTTATTTCATGAAGATGCTCAATTTTCTAGACAATGGGGTTATGTGGAAAGATTAATGTCAATGACTTTTTAGAGTGGCCAATGAAATGCAAAAATTAGCTACCCCTCACAAAGCTATTATATTTTTTAATTAAAATCTTACACCTAAGGTGGAGACATTAAATGATAGGTGTTAAGTTCTGTTCGCACTATAAAGGTTGAGTCTTTAGCAATATGCTGGTTTTTATTTTTCTTAATTACATTTATAGTACAAGTGTTTTCCAGTAAAATATGATTATTGATATGTCGTATGTATACATTCTTGATGTTATGAGTATTTAGTTTGATGTTACATTCTGGACAAGAATTGAGTGACATTTGAAAAACAAAAAAAATATTTGAAGTTAAAACATATTTGGACTTGCAAGTTGAAATTCTATTTGGACATACATTTCATTTGAAAAAATAATGAAGTTTTTTGAGGAAACTTTTTTCACTTGAAAATACTTTTCTTGGGTTTGGAATGAAAAAAATCAAACAAAATATAACCAAACAGGTTTTTTTTTAATTTTAAAAAGCAACAAATTTTTTGATGTAAAATACAAATTCCCTCAGTAAAAAGCTTTCAACGACTTTTTGAGAGTGAGGTTTAGAATAAATTTATAAAAGAAAAACAAATTTCTAAATCTTTGCCCCCGGGAAAAAAAAAGTTTCTAAAACCCAATTATATCCTAAAATGAATTCCAAAAACAAATCAGATTTTTTTGGTCTAGTAGGAAAAACAATTTCCACCCAAAACTAGTGACTGATTAACCAAATGCAGCACTGGCTGCAACAATAGGTAACAAAAGCTAAAGAGAACGTAAAGTGATTGGTAACAAAAATTTACATACTTCTATAAGTAACATTTTGATGTGCACCGCTAAAAGACCACTTTATTGACTGGTAACAGAAAGTTCTTTTTGTAACAGCATCTTGCTGTGCTAACTCTAAAAGGCCACCTCAATGAGAAGTAAAAATGACTAGTAACAATACTAACAAACATGAAATGCAGCAATGGCTGCAAGGATTGATGTCATTTTCACGAGATAGATGTATCTTACTGTACTATGGATCAGTGATCATAAATAAAGACATTTAAGAAGCAAAAGAACCTTTTTTTTAACTCAGCAACCAAGATTGACAACCTTGAAACAACTTTTTAAGGAAGTTCAGAGATTGTCAACCTATACTGGTGTTAAAACACGACATGT
The DNA here is from genome assembly GCA_029783415.1 of Anisodus acutangulus. NCBI lineage: Eukaryota > Viridiplantae > Streptophyta > Magnoliopsida > Solanales > Solanaceae > Anisodus > Anisodus acutangulus. Next base: position 10,586,075 of record CM056492.1, read on the forward strand.
GGTGCTTCGTTTGACGGAGAAAAATTGGCCAAGCACATCGATCCATAAGATAGCTTCTTTTGGGCTTTGGCCAACTTTCCACACTCTGAAGCTTGGCGCGAAGTAACCACTATCACTCCAGTGTTTCATCATTATCAAAGGAAAAGGACCCTGTATTTTTCCATGAGGATCCAGATAGTGCCACATATCGACTTCAGGGTTCACATCATTAGACTGTTTATCATATTTTTGGTCCTCAACATCTGAATCATCATCGCTCAATTCAATTACCGCAGGTTGAACCACCACCTGGGCCTGAACTTGTTGAGTGACGCAGTCTTCTCCAGAGGGCACGACCGGCATTGCTCCACTTCTTTCAGCTGTTACAGAAATGATAGTATCTCTTTGTTCTTGAGTCATGTCAATATGTTGATCTGCATTGAATCAGACAGAATATTTCAGAAACCAATTAGAGGACAGTGTGTAACACTACTTGTTTATTAAGTTACTAGTCTCAGGGCACGCGCAATACAAGATCAATTAAGTAATATGTTTTGAGTTATAAGATAAAACACTTCACATAGATATTATTAAGTAATATGTTTGTGTTATAAGATGAAACAAAAGGAGAAAATGATGAATGATGATCTTGTTTGAGTTATAATATGTTTTAATCTATATGATTGTTCCTTCTTCTATTTGCGTTTTTCAAGTTTTCTATTAACACAAAACACGATGCCTTTCTTCATAAAAGGAACTTTTCAAGCAAAAGTTGAAAAATTATATCATGATTGTACCACATAAAAAGGTTATTGTATACTCAGGCCTCAATTGTTTTCATTAAGATTAAGACGTCTGAATCTTAATGCACATCTTAATATTAAGATGTGGTCTCTGAATCTGAACATTGTATGATTAAGAGTGCTTGTTTTTTCAACATCTGAATGTGCATAAATTATCTATATTTAAATTTAAAAAATATACAATTCAAATAAAAAAATCAATTAAATTTTACATCACTTAAACAATTTTTGTAACATATGTAATTATAAAAAAAATCAACATAAATTAATCCTTCAATCAAAATTATCCAATCTGCATTTTCTTTACAAAATTTGCTTTAATGACAAGAATTCAAGCCTATTTATTTAGTGCAGCTATTGAATCTGCCATCCACTATAATTGTCAAAAAACACACTTAGGAATAGTTCATCAGAAATATTTTTCAGAAGGTAATATACACTCTCCCCTCCCCAGACCCCATTTGTGGGATTTCACAGGGTATGTTGTTGTTGTTGTGAAGGTAAAAGTACAAATTTATCTACATCACTCTGACATGTAAACATTTCACCACTTTTCATCAATTCCCGATAAAACAGAAAAGAGGTGATAAAACAAGAAAAGGGAATGAGTCAAGGCTGCAATTTCTCAATTTTTTTTTGCTAATGGTATTGAAAGGGATGCGCAGACATCCTTGTTCATTGTTCCGCTGAAATTTACCCATCCAAACCCGCCATTTTTATCGATATATCCTTCTAGCCACTGGTTAAGTTATATTTGAAATGGGTCTTTTTAAACCCTTAATTTCAAAACTAATGAAATCAAGATATATAATTCAAAATGAAAATTTTGGAATCTTACCGAGGAAAAGAATTTGGTTGACTGGTTGATAGTTGGAGAAAGATATGCGGAAAGTGGTGAAATTGCTTTTGCCGAAAGAGACGAGGTGATACAGAGAGAAAAAAGAAGTGTGTATTTAGGTCTGAATTGTGTCAAGACTTGGTTACAGATATGATTCATTAAGACCCATCCAGACCCATTAATATGTTTTAAAAGCAAAAAAGCAAACGCGATTAAATGGCCGAGATCTGAATGACTCAGATTCAAACCCCAATAAGTGCAAACAAATGAGGCCTTCTGATTACAGTTAAAATATATTGGTACCCTAATTCAGTAAATGATATAGTTAATTTGACGATAGAAATACAAAAAATCGACTAGTCACGATAAAATAAGACAGTGAGGGCTATGGGAGTAGGTGCTCTATATGTGTAATGTTTCTGTTTGTTAATGGTAATATTCACATGGTTACCAAAAAAAAAAAAAGACAATGAGGAATATGGTGATTTTTGGAATTTCATCATCATTATTTATTTAGTTTCCATCTAAGAATGGTATAGAGAACTTATTGCTTAAGGTTTCATTATTGTTACAGAAGTCTGATTATTATTAAGGAAACAAAACAAAAATAGCATTATTTCATACAAAAATGGCAAGCTTAAGGCTTTTAAACCCAAATTACTCCGGTCTCAATCAACAAAATTAGAAACAAAACTGAAGGCACTAAATTTCAAAACCAGGGGAAGAAGAAATTACCATTTCCATCAGCGATGGATGCATCTTCACTTACGAAAATCCTATTGGATGGGATCACGGTATCTCCTGAAAATAAAATACAGTCACACTTGGGGAAAGTATAAGAAATCATATGTCAGATATTGACTGAGCAAAGTATTGCGATCTCTCTCTCATCATTAAAGGCGCCACAAGGCACTCGACTAGAAGAGTGGGTGTTAGACATGCAGGGAAGACTCTGACTATGCGCTAGAAGAGAATCAAGACCATATCCTTCACACATTCAGTCTGATCTTATCTGCGCTATTGTCCGGTCATAGCTATGATGTATTAAGGACTCCATTTCAGGATCTTCATTGACTGGATAAAGAATTTCAACTAATGGGGAGGTTCTTTAACTAGGTCACTGACTTAGTAAAGCAACCTTTCGTGCTAGGCGCTCACCTTTTTTGTCTGGGTGGTTGCTGGTGGGCAGGGCTTGCAAGTCATTTTCGGAACCATACTTCCTACAACTAACATGTATCTAGTCCTGCGAGAACGTGATGTTGCACTACGAAATCCTCCCTCCATACCATATATAGATATAGAACCTTACAAGATTTAGACAGCTTTGAGAAGATTCCATGCCTTAGGAGCTAATCAAATGAGACAAGAATGAAAGCAAGGCCGAGAGGGGAGAGAATAGAATACTAGGGGAGAATCCTAGGACTTCAAGAGAGTAAGGATTCTCTCCTAGTATTCCGTTCTCTCCCCCTCTAGGCACTGCTTTCATTCAAGTCTCATTTGAAATAGCTCCTAAGGCAAGGAGTCTTCTCGAAGCTGTCCAAGTAAAGCAGTGCCAGATACAGATGAAATAGTCTTCTCTTTTTTTAGAGAAGTCAATTCCGTATTCAATCCTCCTCCGAGGGGTTTCATAAGTAAACATTATTGTGGAAATCAAGGGAGAGTGACCTTTTAGAAAAAATACAATAGTTTCTGATTCCCCCGAGCTTAGGGGTCAATTACAGGGGGTAACCGGTCGATCAACTAACCAAAGCTCAGACCCTTATGAATTGGCCGCCCCGGCCACCAAGTTAAGCCCTCGTGAAAAGGTCCACAGGGTGTTAATCTCGGTGAGGTGAGTTTGAAAGGCCTTTCTAAGAAAAAGGCACTTGGTTTCAAAAACCAGGGAAAGAATAAATTACCATTTCCATCAGCAATGAATGCATCCCCATTTACGAAAATCCTATTAGATGGGATCACGGTATCTCCTGAAAATAAAATACAGTCACACTAGGGGAAAGTATAAGAAATCACATGTCAGAAATTGACTGAGCAAAGTATTGTGATCCTTATCAGATTACAGGCAACAATAACTAAAGAATAATAGAAATGTAGAATAGCTACTTACAATTACAGAAAAGATTTAACCCTACCCTCACAACATGCAAAACATAGTATATACGTGAAAAAGGACTAGCAAATTTGATATATCAGAAGATCACTAAAATAAGCATAACATCCAATTTGCAAACCTCACATACTTACCAAATACTAAACGTACCCATCAAGATCAGGGCTCAATGATTTGAACTGAGTAGCACAAAATATCACATTTTCAAGAGGCAGCAACAGTACTAAATCAAACAAATTGATGCAGGAAGAATATTATTTCGAGAAAATGTCGAATTGTGTGACCACCTCATCTAAAGAGAACACACTTTCTAATTCTTTTATGTCTTCACGTTCAGCCTGACTCTTTTTCTTGGGCCAAGCACATGTATATTCTTTTTAATAATGATTGAGGGTGATACTTGAAACCACAAACTTCATCTAAAACTTAAAACTATTTCAACAAAAGCCAACATTGGTGAGGGAAAAAGGCAACACCAAGCGTTGAGGAAGACAGATGAATTCCCCCAACACAAACTGGCATGGCCTTGCTTGTCTAAGTCCCACTTTGAGGGAGAAAAAAAAGACCCAGCAGAGGGCTTCTGGCAATGGGTTGGGGACCTGGACTGGCTTTAAAGAAGTAACTGAATACTAGAGTAAGAATATTTTGCATAAAGCAACAAAAGGGAAATTCACCCTAGCAATTTTGGGCAGGTTCATCAATAATTGAGGACACGGACAGAATAACTGAGTTGCAGTTTGGCATATTACTAAAAGAAACAGTGATATTATCTGCTGTGATTTTTTCTCATATGAGTAATGCAAAGATATACAATACATTGCAGCATAAAATCTAATTAATTCTGCTGGCAACTGACAGCTCCAATATTTGTTCTCTTTGACGCTGCTGGTCACTTAGAAATCATTGATCTGATTAGTCCAACCTTTCTTATCAACAACAACAACAACATACCCAGTGTATCCCACAAGTGGGTTCTGGGGAGGGTAGAGTGTACGCAGACCTTACCCCTATCATTGATCTGATTAGTCCAGCCTTTCTTATCAACAACAACATACCTAGTGTAATCCCAAGTGGGGTCTGGGGAGGGTAGAGTGTACGCAGACCTTACCCCTACCTTGAGAGGTAGAGAGGTTGTTTTCGATAGACCCTCGGCTAGTCCAACCTTTCTTATCATATGCACTTAATGAGTTAGAGGATGTGAAGACGATAGACGGGGAACACAGAAGGAAAAAGAACCTAACAATCTTTCTCGCCACCACCTTTGTCCCTAACAATATGTCTTAACCATCAGGACAGTTGGAACTTATTGAACTCGGGGAAAAATTGTACCATAGCATTTTACAATTCCAAACAATAACTGATTCCTGAGGGGAGAGAGAAGTCACCACTAATTTCAGCCGACGGAAGTTGTCTGCCAGTTTGACAGTCAATTGATTTGGTTTTCCATTTTCTATTCAAGCCATTTTAACCTCTCATTCCCTTCGCTTCCACTGAAACGATCTCCATTTACTGCCCCCATCCCCACCCTGATCAAAACAATTGAAAATGGCTCTCTGGAACTCTGATCAGATTAATACTCTTGTTTCAGATATCAATCTCAAAATAACTTATTTGAGTCAAACTTTATTACGCTTTCAGGCTGACAGATGTGGATGTAGGAATGTACGGTATATATTGCACATCTAAATGCTTCCAGAAAATGACTAAGATCCAAAAAGTACAAAAAAAGGGGAAGGTTTAACTGAGTAAGTTTTTGGAAATCGTGAAAATCTGTTGCAGAGTGGATGTTAGAACTCACCTGCACCACAATTGTCAGTAGCTCCATTAGGAGTTGACTTTGGTGAAAACCCATTTTCACTTTCTTGTTCCACTTCATTTTCTTCTGGGGCGTCACCAGTTTTAACTACAGGCTCTAATTCCTCAGCTACAACTTTTGGCATCGTGGAAAAGAGTCTATCCTGTTCTTTTTTTGTTTGTAGCAGCTGCTTCTTCTCCAGAAACTCAAACAGTGTAACTCTATAGTAGGTCAAGGAGACAGTTAGGTTCATCAGCAAGATCAACAAGTATAATAGGCTTTTAGCTTTTACACTCAAGCCCCAACAACCAGAGGCATAATTTTGTAAACTTTGCCTGAAAACTAGCATACAGAAGCAATACTGAAGCAATCCAGCAAAGAACAAATACGAATCAAAGGAAATAATAACAAATACTAATAGGGATTTCCCAATAAACAGGATGATATTGTCATTAATACTCTATACATGCAATAATAACTATGTCCAGAGTTATAGAAACACGCAAACACAGTACTGTTCAAAGAAAAGAAACATGCAAACACATATACTTAAAAATATTCCCCATGTGAAGAATAATTGAAAGAGTTACTCTAATGTGAGAAACAGAAAGAGATGTGTCGAGCAAATTGACTCAATCACCTCAAGTGTACTACTCCTGTCGCAAAATACTTAACATTGTTAAGACCTCCTTATATAGTTTTGAACGATCTTCATAACTTGAACTAGCTTTTGTGGTTGATTTAGGCCCAACATCCATTTTCTCAACATAGTATCAAAGCCGGACGTATCCTTGATGTTGGACTACCCAATGTTGGGCCACCTATTATATTATTCCATGCTCTAGATATTCAGTCTTGGGTTTGCAGGGAAGGAGAGTTAGACTATACATGGGGCTAAGTTTATGGGTTGTATCCTCCTTGAAAGATCTTGGACAATTCTCATTACTTGAGCTAAATTTTGAAGTTGAGCTAGACCCAGTGTCAGGTTTCTCAACAAATTTATTTCCAAAATATTTAACCTACTATGTCTTCTGTCTCAAAATATTTTGACCTATTTCGCTACATGAAAATTTCTACCTCCAGCCACACAAGCTAATAACTAATCCAGAATAACTGAAAGTATTATAAACTAATACCGACTAATTTAAACTAATTGTTCAAAACAATCTATAAATTAATACTATTTTTTATAATCGAGAAAGCACATTTCAGAACTCGGTGAATAACGCCCCCCCCCCCAAACCCTTGACTTAAATACCATGCTTTCCTCTGTGACAAGGTCAAACTAGTGACGTGCGCCAAACCACACATCACGTGATGCGCTCTTACCACTAAACCAAAGCCCTGGGGGCTAAAATTAATATACTAATTTATACAAGGTCATGGGTTCAAGCCGTGGAAACGGCCTCTTATAGAAATGTGAGGTAAGGCTGCGTACAATAGACCCTTGTGGTCCGGCCCTTCCCCGGACCCCGCGCATAGCAGGAGCTTAGTGCACCGGGCTGCTCTTTTTTTACTATTTCAAACTTGATATAACAATGTTTCAACTAACTACTTTTCCTTTTCACATTTTAAACTATTGCTTTCTCCATTCAGATTACACTAGACCTAATTTAGCCCAAGGTTAGTAAAAGTAAAATATGAAGCAGCATAAGTTGGGTTGGTTGAAAAGTTTTAGATAATGGCTTGAAATGCGAAAAAGCAGAATGGATAGTTAGTAAGATGCCGCTTGAAAGAATATAACATGCAATTAGTTTATAGGAATTGGAATTGTTGTATGCAAAAATTATTTCCAGCTTGGAAAAATCGAGCCTTTTGTGATGACCAAAAGGTTCAAGTTTTTAGGATGGGAGAGGATTTAACTCTTTTCTACCAAAGTCAACATACTAAAAAACTTAACATTTTACTCATAAAATACAACATAGGGTAACCTAGGTCATACATTTTGGGATGGACAGAGTAACTATTAACAAAATAAAAAGCCATGTTAAGGTTTTGGTGTTTGAAGACTTATTTCGTGAAAGGGTAAATTGGAAAAAACACAAGAATGCTATTGATCAAGAAAGCATTGGAGTTTTATCAAAACCTCACGTTAAGGCTTTGTTAGTGAGGAGATAACTTCCAGCCAGGAACCATATAAATTGCAATCAGGAAGGAAGTATGCCACAGTTGATTTTGAATAACCAAACTTTTTCTTGACCAAAAACAAAATCTACACTAATTCTCAATAGCAGGATTTTGAATTGATACCATGCACAAAGAAACAGGAATTCAGTCCAGAAACATCAAAGGTGCAAATAGATCAGAAGATTATCTCAAACAATGACTCTCTTTTGTTACTCTAATTGCTAGTTATTAGAGTATAGTCCACATGACTAAACTTGCCCATATGACAATTTGAGCTTCCAAAAACTTCGAGATCACCGAATTCCTCGGGAATCGAGGGGTAAAGAGGAGGATTGCCAACATATAATCTGCAGACAACAATTACTAACTGTGCTTATCTTATGCAGGTACGGATATTGCTGCATTAAAGAGCAAGTTTTGCCTTGCAACCACCAGAAGATGCAAAATGTTTTAATAGCAGAGCCTTAAGACATGAAAGGATATTGTTTGCGCCATCCCTTTTCATTGGCATGATCAATGCGCTTTTGTAACATCGGAATTTCTCTCTCAATCCACTGTTACCAAATCAAAACATGAGATAGTCAAAAACAGATACACATGGCAAAGAATGGTGATGAACAACAGAGTAGCAATCTGTATACAGAAACAAGCAACTACATGAGTAACAAACCATGCAACATCCTACCGAAGAATGACAAGTGCAAGCCCACGTGCTTCAGAGGGAAAAGTTCAAATACCTCCAGGGCACATTCTAAACATGGTTGCATATGAAATATCAACACATTCATTTATGTTACTAAATGTTTAGTGTCCCACATTAGTTGAGAGAACGAGATGGTCTCCTTATATGATCTTGGGTAGTCCTCACCTCATGAGTATCCCCATTCTTGATTTACCCTTTCGCGCAAAGTCTATTATATTGTCCATGCATCAAATGTCCAACTCTAGGTGTGTGAAGGGATGTTAAGTGTCCTACTTTGGTTGAACAATGTATTGTTGTCTCCTTATATGCTTATGGACAATCATCATCTCATGAGCTAGATTCTGGGATTGAGTTAGGGTCGAGGTGCATTTCATTTACAACAACTACGCCTCAGTCCGAAGCAAGTTGAGGCTAGCTACATGAATTCTCACTGACCATGTTACTCCATTTAAGCTCACCTCGCCAAGCATTTTTTAAAATTGCCAAAGGTAATTCATTCACACGAAATTTTCTTCTATGGTTTAGTAAGGGAACTTGCTAAGGTAGGGATTTTAATTGTCATAGCTTCTCATGAAAAAGATGATATCGCTGTTTACATACCTCTAAAACTGACCTCGTGTGGTGAAAAGGAAAACAAGAGAACGGAGAAATAGGAAGGTGAATCGGAAAATAGACGACATCATAGTTTATGAAGATAATTTCTCTTATCTAAACCACCTCCCAGAATCCTATCAGTATCTCTCCTATGTTCCTTCCCACAGCCACTGCTCCTAATTTATTATTCCCACCAGTGACATACTAGGTCAATTCACATCCTTCACCAGATGAGAACCTGTCTCCTTCATGCAGTCTCTTAATAGTTGCTCGAAAAGGTAGTTACTCCAATGATAATTCTCAACATGCTTGTAGAATTGTCATCTCATAAAGATAGTAACTTTTGATGTATTAGAAGAAATTGGTATGTTGAATTGCAAAACCAATTAGGGCTTAGTTCAAGTGGCAAAGGTTGAGGGACTTGTGACTTGGGTAACAGGTTCGAGCACTACATGCGAACTAAGGCCTGGTATTTAAAGTGGAGAGGTAGAGGGGCAGTAATATTATCCCCAAGTTTTGAAGACTGTGGTTGGCCCCAGATGAATTTTTCAAACATTAAAAAGAATTAATAATGCTAATGATTTCTATTGCTGATTCAGTAATTATGGGATGACCTCCTAATTCCACGTTAGGGATTACATAATTACATTCAACAGCTTCCTTCTATGAATAAGTATTCTGGGCACATAGCCTATACACCTACAAACACTTTCTGAATAGAGTTTACTATTATGGGTCGATTTCTATTAAATATTTTGAGTAATATTGTTAGTTCATCTTCTATACATCTTTATCTGAAGGCATAACTACTATAACAATGTAGCAAGAAAAATAATAACTCCTATAACAATGTACACCATAGTTGTGAACAACTTCCCTCTCGGTCACTCACATTTCACATTTCTGGGTCCTTCCCACTGGAGTAGGGTCTTAACACATACACAGGATTATTGACATCATCAATTTACATTAAGCGCAAACACCTAGCCTGGCGAAAAGGGATGAAAGTTGCATATAATAAGGATAGTATAGATAGATTTTCACAAACCATTTCTTCGAGAAAATAAGTTCTAGCTCGAACAAAATGCAGTTGGCAAGGACAGCCAGACAGAGACTCAGTGGAGAATCCAGACTTACATGTTTGGTGATATCCTTGTGCAGAACTTGTGCTTTTGACTCAAACTCCAACTGCCAAGAAATGGGTAAATGAATTACCACTTGAAAACAAAGTAATGACGTTAAAGAAAAACTAGGCATATATTACCAATCTGAAGAACAAAGTTATAATGTACTACACATAACTCAAAATGAAAGTAAATCTCAATCTATAGTGCTAACAAGTCAAGAATGCTAAGATTTACTCTTCCCCACATAAATAAAAGCATTCATAAGAAGAAAAGAATAGGACCAGATTATTAAGTATTAACATAGTTCAACACAGAGGCCATGTAGAATCCAAGCTAATTATTCAAACCAAAGTTATTGAGAGTAATAAATCACTGAGAGAGCGTCAACATCTAGAAGAATAAGTAACTGACAATTTCCAATCCTGCAGTCTACAGAAAAATAATTTAAAAGAAACAAGAAGAAGCTAATATTGGAGATGGTGTTAGAAAGTTCCATTGTGGAAAATACTATTGAATATTACTCTGAGCCTAAGAAGCGCCAGAAGTAACAACCGGAACAAATTTAGTTTTCATTTGTGCCACGTATACTGCCAAATAATTACAAAAGCAGTTGTGTGAAGCAGAAATGAGACAGTAGAGAAACGATTAGTTTGTTAAAGAAAAGAAAAAAGCTAGTCCATATGAAGAGATACGCCTACTCAAGACAATATTATACACAATTCTTTCCATGTCTTTTCATTTATATATAGGTTGTTCAACGTGATCATTTCCCTGAAAAGTGTATAATATCATAGCATTATTATAAAAAAATTCTTCAGTATTTTACTAATTGTGGATTGATCCTCTCCTTAGGAATCAACAATATCCACCTCAGAGGGAAGAAGCTGAATCTTTTCACAAGTCTGACTAGATTCTCTACTAAATATACAGGATCGGGAAAAAATATCCATAATCAGGTTGGCTACAGCTCAAGGAATCTTGTAGAGATGCCTTTGTTATCAAGTCACGGAAATTGCACCAAGAAAAAAAATTGATATATGCAGCGACTTAAAATAATCAGCTTCATCTGTATTTAATAATTCTTGATTCCAGTTACACCTACGTGATAATCAGATTTCGAGCATAGCAGAAGTGAAGAAAGAAAAGTTTAGAAATAGAGAACGACGGTAGGCTATAAACAGTAATATATCACCCTTGAGAGGAAAGAGACATCACAAGCAAATGAAAATAGGAGATTAAAACAAAGGAAGAAGAAAATATGGAAATGGCAGGAGGGTTTGATTTAAGTGGAGAAGGGTAGAGGGTGGGCCCATTTTCCACCGAGTTTTGAACCATATGCCATTGTCCTCGGGGATATCTCAGTTATCAAGATAAATTGTAGAATGAAAGACTTGTTGGTGCTTAAGATATCTTACAAAAGTAGGCCTCTTGAGCAAACCAGCTTTTATTCTTTCACGCAAATCCTCACATTCTTCCTGCCAAGATAACGAGAAATTCTTACCAAAGAGGAAAACAAATTCAATATTGGACTAATGAAACAGAAATATAATTGTATACAGCAAGTGTACACACAGAAGAAAAGCTTTCTACATTTGCACATATAAAACTTTAGACCTATTAATGTGTGTGTGTGTGTGTGTGTGTGTGTGTGTGTGAATGTATGTATGTACGTATGTATGTATGTACGTATGTACGTATGTACGTGAATCAGGATAAAGGAGAAGGGTTGGGGTAGATTGACATCCACTATATGATGATGGATTAATTGTATAAATATACACAAGGATACACCCATGCAATATACATATACATTCTATACACTCCTTCCCTGCTAAACATTGTTCTCTTATCAGAGCCAGTCTATACCAACTTTTTACGTTAGACTGTACACATTAATTTCCTTTGAATAATAATATTTAAACTTCAGAAACTATATAAAAACAAGTAAACTTACAAAAATATCTACAGTAAAATCTTGGTCAAATATTATTATGTTGAATTCTCAAGAAGTGAAATATTCAAATATTTTGGGACACTGGTATATTCAGGTATAACCGTACAAGTAATATGGATAGATTTCTTTTAAAGTAGAATAGAAAATCTAATCATAATCACGGGCAAACTAGAGTTCTGCAGTCTTAAGAAATTAGTTATATAAGAAAACCAGAGTCCAGAGCCCTCCAATCTTGTTAAAGTTGCAAATCTATTGATTAACACCACACACGAGAGAAAGACTACTCTATATATCAGAGTCGATGTGCTGAAAGAAACTGACAAGTAAGCATCCAGCTCTCGAGCCTCCTTTGCGCCGCCTTCTTCATAGAAGCCGCCGGGTTTACCCGGGCTTAGCCCTCTAAGTTGACCACCCTACCCACTAATGGACGTAGAGGGGGGGAAGGCTTTACACTCTATCCAAATACACCAAGCAGTTATACAAATATGAAATATGTACATGCTAACTGCAGAATACTTATAGTAGCAGCATATTTAGTATATCCAAAAACGTATTGTAATTCATTATTCATCTAAACTACTTTTGTTATACAGCTGCCAGGAGGCAAACAAGAACATAAAGAGAGCTAAATAGTAATGAATACTAAACAAACCTGTCTAGATAAATCCAAATTAAATTGTGGTTTTGTTAAAGATTGGAAAACAAGAGGTGACAAGGAGTTTCTCAAACCAAGCACCTAGGTTGTCCACACAATCAGAAGTAACTTTATCAATAAAATGCAATATCACAGGAGACCATGGTTCAAATCCCAGCAAAGACAAAGACAAAACGCTGCTAGGTAATACTTTCCATATGCCTATGCCTTGGTTGGCCGAGTTACTCGATACCTATGCTGGTGGGAGGTGGCAGTTATCTAGTGGCATAGTTAGGTGCAGATAAATTGGCAAGGACGCCACCATTTATATATAAATTATAATAATAATAAATTTTAAAAATGCAAGCTAGAAATTTCCTAGTTTTGATCAATTACTAAGCATCCTCTGATGCATTCCTTGACCTTTGAATAGAATGCAGTTTCTAGAAAACATTTTTTCTTTTTTGTGAAAATTAAAAACCACTCAGATGTTTTGCCAAATGAAGTCTCAGAATTACCATAATCCATCCCAAGAGGGGGCAGAGAATGGAGTAATTTCGGATCAGAGTCATCCAACAGTCTATGATTGACCATGTATACTGTTAACAGTTGATTACCTCAAAAAAATCATCATCGGATAAGGACGATATTGGAATGTCTTTCATCAAATTTGAAAGTTGAAGGTGAATTTCAAAAGCAGCATTGCTGGTTGCCGGAAGTTTTTTTACTCCTGTAAAGCAATGCTTTACAATGAAAGAAACAAGCAGGACAGAGGAAATAAAAGTGCACAATGAAAATGTACCTTCAACCTGCTGAAGCTGGTGGGAGTTTTTCTGAAAGTAGTCGTTAGGGTCAGATTTTACCCTCACAAAGCTACCCACAATTTTCTCTGGGAAACTTTCAGGGGTCTTCAGAAGATCATGAACTAAGCTCCTCTTCAAGTACACAAGCTTAATGTTTTCAGCAATAACAGCTGCAAAACAGCTTTTAGGAACAACAGGAGCCTTTTTCTTTGGACTCCCTGTACTTTTTCTTCCATTAGATGCTATTAAAATATCCTCCTCTTCCGAACTGTTAGAAGGTTCATCCTCTGATTCATCGTGGTTCTCACTGAAGTGCACTTCCAACAAATTGTAGATTTTATTCAGCGGTATAGATTTCTTTCCGAAAAGGGAATAAAGACGTGCATCACACATAACCCTCTTTTTCTTTTTTGTTTGAAGAAGATTATTCGAATTTATATATTCAGTGACAATCATCGTCACCTCTTGTTGAGAGTATGTTCTACTTGTATCTTTACCAATTGATTGAAGGAATTCAATCAATGGTCTGGATCCCCATCCGACAAAATCTAGTTTCTTGATTCTGACACTCCTCTTTCTTTTCAAAGAAAAGGGTAACTCATCCTTGTATTCTTCCACCCAAAAGGAGTTCCCATCCATGCTGTCGGGATAATATGCCAACACGAGCTTTTACACTTCAGGAAAAGCAACTGCCACAAACTCATATCATTTAATAATCTGGACAAGCGCAGAACTGTTTCAATACAGATAAAAGCGAAAACAAAATCCCAAAATGAAATGCTATGTGATGATAAGACAAGCCTCTCCGTCTATCACGGTTGAAGGCAGACGCAATGCTCAGTTAGCTTCAAAGATCATAGAAAAGAGTTGTACAATGAAACCAAATTCAAACTAAATTTACGCTACATCTGATTTTGGTGAAGTCGACTTTTGAACATTTTTGTGCCCAATATGAACACAGCTTTACCTACAAATATATCAAATTTAACCAGTATATATTGATTAGACAAGCCCTATATGTATTCAGGATCTGAACCTCGGCCTAGGGGACTGAATCCAGAGATTTTCTCATCTGGCCCCGGCCAAATTAATGATTTTATTTCTGCATGAGCTTGAATCCTATTTTCCATTATTATAATGAAAAGTAGGTTATTTAAATATCTATACAGAGCATCACAATAGTAGCCATCAGACTTTTCCTTCTATTTTTTTACGAGTAAGGCCAAAAGTAACTATCAGGCTTAATGGGGAAACCCTAGAAGGGGGTAGATTATACTTTTTTCTACCTCTTATCTCAGAAGTGTCTTGAGCGCTGTCACAAAGACTCTTTCCAATGATTGATTAGCAATATCACCACTAATGAGCCATTTGGCCCAGAGAATTATTCACTTTTTTCCGGAATAGTTTTTCACTTTATTTCAAAATCAGTGTTTATAATAAAATTTTCAAATCCAACTTGAGGTTGGATTCCAAATTTGGAGAAGTGCTCCAAACCTGTTTTCCGACTCCATCATAAATTCCAAACAAAATGCTCTCCTCTCCTTTGCAAAAAAATATAACCAAACACAACTCCATCTTCAACTCCAACTTTATAAATTCCAAATAAAGTGAAAAATATCAGAAATCTATGGCCAAACGCCCACTAATATGTATTCGTCTTCATAGCATTCATACGAACTTCTGTTCAAGTATCTTTCAAAAGATAGAAGTATTTCTATCCAACACATTTACTTTTTATACGAGGCTTTTAACTAAGACAGTCTAACTTGTATTTGGTATTTCTCTTACTGTAATTTGTCCGTTTAAGAATGTCTTCTGATTTCTGTCTACTGTTGCATATATTTCTTCAGTTTACTGGGATAGTCTTGTTGAATTAGATTTGCCGGGGTCATTGTCATATAAGTTCTAAAAGGAGATCTCCTAAAAGTAAATGACAAGGAAAAACATGTTGCATTCTTATCCATAGGTGGTTTTTTCCTGTTATACATAATCCCGAGGAACTTCATGATTCAGGATTAAAATTACAACTCGATGATATACGGAAGTAATAAGTTTGACCACTATGATCCTAGTAAAATAAATGCCTTCCAAGCATAGGCAAAGATAGAGGAGTTACTTGCAGTTAAGACAAATGACAAACTGTCATGCACAGAAACCAGAAATGTAATTTGTACAATAGATGCAAGCTGCAAGGTCTAAATTACAATTAACCCAAAATATCTAGATGCATCTCGGTAGCTCCTGCACGAAGTCACAAAATTGAAGACCAGAAGAATTGAGCACAAGCTGTCACTAGACTTTGACTTTCAGAATATGCGACTGTAACAAGATTTACAAAGGTAAGATCAACCTTAATTCTACACCTTAAGCTTCGATAAAAAAAATCTGAAAACTGTTTCAAATATTCATCTAAAAAAGCAACAAGATCTCCCAGATTAATAGATAAATTAAACATTTTCATATTTCTACCTCACAAAAAGAAAACCAAGAGAATAATGTGATTCATGGTTTACCTTCAGGAAAATATCACTTCCCTGAGTGAAATCTTAACCACATCAGGGACAACGACTAATGCATGGTTGCTTTAGATTGTCGAGTAGACGCTCTTCATCTTTCTCTCTCTCTCTCTCCGTCAAAGACTAAAATCACGCAGCCACCTGTTTAAAATCAGTATCATTGAATGAAATTTGCAAATATAGGTGGATATGTGATGTTTTCTCTAGAACTATTTAATACCTCGATCTTAACGCCAAAAAAATGAAAAAAAAACATTTATAGACTCCACACAAGCTTAATTACAAAAGGCTATTCATTTTATCAAATTTCATCTAGGATCCACATGTCACTTATAAATTCACCTCTTCTTATTGCTATAAGGTCATTAAGAGATCTAGAAATGAATTAATAAATGGGTCATCAAACGTTTGTCATTAGTAGATTGGAGGAGAAAAGGGAAGAGAAATATCAGCAATTGATTTAAGTGAACATAATTCATTCATAAAGTAGCAGCAAGTGAAATCACTTTTTTTTTCATCAGCAAGCGACATCACTTGGCTAGATCGAAAATGAATCCATAATAAGTCTTGCGCTAACAGTAGAAGCCAGCATGGAAAGTCTTCCACTTTTGAAACAGATTCGAAATCTCCTCCCTTCGGCACCACAATGGCCATCCAAAGGATAAAAAAGACATTATATACTAGGAAATAAGATAGTGTTGAAATTATTATTCAATACAAACAATTCGATAGTCTTCAAATAAATTGGTCAAAGGCATTCCAGTTCTTGTCACAGCAAGGATGTCCATAGTTCAATAAAAGCTATAACATTGGCACACCAAATACAACCTAATGACTGTTTATTGAGAAATACTTCTGTTAAATGAATTAAAGTTCTACACGGTCCACTTAGAAGAAATAAATTTTTGAACCCAATCAAGGATAGAAGGAAGAACTTTTTTGTTTTGATCAAGATGTCATAAGGAAGAAGACTTTTCTTTTGCAAAAAAAATAAAGTTTCAAGGACATGCTTATTTAAACAAATCATTTATTAATCTTGAATTATTATATTTTTTTGATAATTGTAGTGTCCGGGTCAACTTGCGCTAACCTCGACTTAATACACGAGATAAATGCTACCTCCCACCAGCAATAGGTGGGAGGTAGCGGGTAACTCTGTCCACCAAAGCTTAGACAGATGGGAAGAAATCACCCAATGTTTTTTGTCTCCGCTGGAATTTGAACATGAGACCTCAGGGTTCTCTTTAAAAAACACTTCATTGACCATTAGGCCACCCTTCGGTATTAATATTGAATTTTCTAATTGAATAAAAAATAGCGAACAATCATCATACATGTAATAGCCTATTTAGTTGAACGCGACGAAAATGACAGAAGGTATTTCTTGAGAAAAAGATTGAATACATGAATGTAATTTCTTGTATCCGGTTATTTGAATGGAAAATGGGAATAAACTCTAAAGTAGGTGGAATTACTATGGAAACTTATAAATACAGCCCTATAGTATGGTGCTTACAACATTCATACTATAAATGTATCGAGAAGTAAGAAAGATACTCAATGCTCAAGAACAATTAAAACATTTCTTCAAAAAAGATTCACAATCTTCAAGTGTCCTTTTCATATTCTTCTCCATTCCAGCTGTCCAGGAAAATCAATCTGGAAACTTTCTCCACCATAATACTCTTCTTTTAATTGAAGTGTTGTATCAGTAACAGACCAGTCATTTTATAAGCAAATAAGCATTTAACAGAGTGTTTGAGGGTTGAGAGATTCTCTACGGAGGGATAGAGGAGAAGGCCAAGAAAGTTAGTAGGTTGCTCGCAGTTGATGGAGTTCGTTTGAGTTTCTGGTGGCTGGTCCAAACAAAGAACAAGCATTCAGGAGTTGAGGGTCAATAAATGCAGAACCAAGGTGAGGATAGCCAAGGATAAAGAATCGTATACCATTGGTACCAATTAAATCAAATGCTGGATCTCATTAAACACACTATCTCTGCAAAGTTTCAATTTCAATTCGTAAATCACACAATTCCTAAGTGGATTGCTTTCTCAAATTTGTAGAAATCAACTGAAGAAGTTCCTATAGAATGAAGCAACCAAGAGAAACCTATTTCCTGAAAGAGCAGAAATGGAAAGATCTGTCTCTCGCACGGAAGAGTTTGCTTTGGCGATGGACGTACTGACGAGACATTCAAGGGGAGGTGCCTTGGTACATGTTATTTGCAGATGATATAATACTGATTGACGAAACGAGAGGTGGAGTCTAAAGGTTTCAAGTTGAGCCGAACTAAAACCAAATACTTGGAGTGTAAATTCAGTGACGTGACTCTCGAAGAGGACGTGGACGTGAGACTTGACACGCATGTCATCCCCAAGAGAGGAAGTTTCAAGTACCTGGGATCAGTTATCCAATGTGATGGGGAGATCGACGAGAATGTTACACATCGTATTTGGGCAGCGTGGATGAAATAGAGGCTCGCGTTCGGTGTTTTGTGGTGTTTTGTGTGATAAGAATGTACCGCCAAGACTTAAAAAGTAAGTTCTACAGAGCGGTGGTTAGACCGACAATGCTACATGGGACAGAGTGTTGGCCAGTCAAGAACTCTCATATTCAGAAGATGAGAGTAGTAGAGATGCGGATGCTGAGATGGATGTGCGGGCACACCAGAAGCGATAAGATTAGGAATGTAGATATCCGGGACAAGGTAAGAGTGGCCCCCGTAGATGATAAGATGGATAAGTTAGGCTGAGATAGTTCGGGCATGTGAGAAAGAGAGATGTAGATACCCCGTTAAGGAGGTGTGAGAGGTTGGTCATTGTGGGCTTGAAGAGGTAGAGGTAGGCCGTTGAAGTTTTGGAGTGAATTGATTAGGCAGGACATGGCGCAACTTCAACTCACTGAGGACATGACCCTAGATAGGAGGGTGTGGAGTTTTAGCGTTATTTTTGTATTCTCATATTTTTAGATTTCTATTACTATTTGTTGTTTCTTTAGCCTCGGTTATCTTATTATCTTGCTATTTTATCTTATCATCTTGCTATTGTTTTTGCTTGTAGCTACTGCCTATTTTTCGTCTCTCTATGAGCCGAGGGTCTCCCAAAAATAGCCTTTCTACCTTCCCAAGATAGAGGTAAGGTCTGCGTACACACTACCCTCCCCAGACATCACTTGTGCGATTAAACTGGGTATGTTGTTATTGTTCTCTTGCATTGTAAACTACTTTACTTCCTTCACTTCCTTTTCTATTTCTGATCAATCTAGTGTCCCCCGAAGGATAACCGCTAGAACTTTCGTTCATATAATGACCTAATAACAAATTTAACCTTTTTTCTTCTCAAGAATCCAGTGTTACTAAAAGTCATCATTTCGTAGCTTAAAGCGATGAAGCCATCTGAAACTAGGGGTTAGTTTTGTGCACGAAGCTATGAGCTTCAGAGAAGTGTTTGCTTCCAACAGTGAAGCACAAAGTGACCCCAACAAGAAGCGGTCAACTTTTTGAATCTTAACTTTACTGAGTTGCGTTAACATTGACATAATTGTATAAGGGTGTTTCACACTATTCAACATAGTAGCAAAGCATGCTAAGGTCCTAGGTTCAAGAGTCACTGTAATCCACCAACCAAAAAGAATTACGTGTTTGGTCCCAGAAAAAAGAATCAGGCCTAGGCCTACATGTGAGAGGGCATGCTCCATACCAAAATTAAGAATAAAATGTTATGAGACAGTTTACACAATTCAGCATACAATGCTCCATCTGAAGGAAGTAAATTGATAAGCTTCTCTGCTTTTTACCCTCCCATCTCACCCCCTTTCGTGGAGTCAAACTAAATAACAGTGTTATCAAATGCTGAAAAGTGCAACATAGCTCTAAGGTCCGCTGGGGCTTTAAGCGCAAATAAATTGTGGGCTTTAATGATTAAAGGCGCAAAGGGAGGAAAAATGCAAATATGTATGTGTAGTCCAAGGCTAATAATTATAAGCATGAATAACAAACATGTGGACAAAGAAACTGGAAACAAAAATTATGATAAAGTGACAACTAATTGTTTAGTGTCGCTTCTCCAGGATTATGCTCATTAGGAAGGAAAAGTATGCATTAACACCTATATAACGACACTGAAGCCCCCCCCCCCCTAAGCAAGGCAAAGGGTTCAACATGATTTGCACCTCGTGTCAGGGCTTAAGTGCGCCTTTGACAACACTGGTAAATAATCAACGGATTCAGCTTTACTATACAATATTTTTTCTCCATATAAACATAACCCACATTTATGGTTCCACTAGAAATCAATGTTGCTAAATTGTCCCAAATTTCCAAATCGTTGCTCATTATGTGTTCCTCTCTCACTCCACAGCAAAACAGCTATTATTGCATACATAATCTGATAGTTTCACTTGCAAGGGAAAAAAAATGTACAAAAACCATCAAACTACTCAGGAATTACCACGATACCTATATTTTCCTCTTTTTTTATTGAATCAATTCAACAAAGTCTAAGAATAGACCCTAACTACTTCAGTATAAATCATGACTTATTCGTTCTCGTAATTTCCTTTTAGTCTGCTTTGAATTGTTTGTTCTTATGCCGATGGTTTACCGAAAACAGCCTCTCTACCTCCCATACCTCACTTTGTGATTTCACCGGGTATGTTGTTGTATTCCGTAAAAGGCGCATACAAAGAAAAGGCAAAAAATTAACAATAAAAGGGATAGAAGTTTAATAAATATGACACACACACCCAAACAAAAAACAATGCCTAGTAAACCAAATGATACCTGTGCAGCAGTGGCAGTCCTCTGAGGAACCAAATTCAGCAACGGAAGAATTAAAGCTATATTGAGATTGAATAGAGTGAAATGTAGATAAAATTGAACTGCATATATCAATGGTCATGGAAAAATCAGACGATAAAATTTATATCAAGCAAATAAATTAAATTAAAATTTCGGAAAGGAAAGAGTTGAATGGAAACTAAGTTTACCAGTTTTACCTGAAGAGCGAAACTCGCCGGAAGCAAAAGGGAGAGAGCGAGTGTCGCCGGAGAAGACTAAAGGAATATGCTCTGGGTTTTTGGCGAACGTTATAACTTGTGTCGCTCTCTTGTGTCTGTTTGTTTCACTCGCCGTTCTCTTGACAGGTGTTGGTTATGCTGAAATTATAAATCAAGCTTATTTATTTATACACAATTCTTTTAGGGTCGGTTTGAAAAGTCAATCTGTTAATTGAAATTGATGTATTACACAATCTAGTAATTACATATTATTATAAATACAAGTGTTATTATAAGTGTTTGGTTGCACAAGTGTAATTATATAGTTAATTTAATTTAAAAATTAAAATTTTAAAATTAATATTTAAAAAATATGTGTCTTTATAAATGATATTAAATTAGTTATTTAATAACACATTATTTCTTGAAAATATATTAATTAATAATCACATATTTGTAAATAATATTGTAAAAAAATATTTGATATATGTATTTCAAATTAATAATATTTTAATTTTAATTTATTATAAAACTTAATAGCAGACTTTTTTGTAAGAACATCATGGATTGGATGTTTGACTAAAAAATAATATTTACAAATATAATGTCATAACATTATTTAAATGTTTGACAAAAAAAAATTATCAAATGTAGGTGAAAAATAAACAACATGCAATGTGAAATAACAAGTCAATAGTACTCAAGTAAATAAATAAAAATAAAAATATAACATAAATTCAAAAGAAAAATAAAAAGTTTAACATAATACTCTTATCAAATTCCAACATTACATAAATAAGTTTCAATGTAACTTAAGTAAATAATTCAAACGAAAGGGCAAATCTAAGTCTATAGCCTCATTCACAACGAAATTCTACTTTAATAATGTCACTCATTATATGTCAAGTTTGTTAATGACTCATTATTTCTGATATTAAGAGGTTTAGTTTTAAAAAATTAGAATAATAAAACGGTTATGCTAAATGAATAAAATAAATAAAATACAAGTAATTACATGGAACCACAAGAGGTAAAGGTTGGGAATGAGAAGAAGTGAAATGAAAGATAAATAATATAAAAAATATAGAAAAGTAAGAATTAAAAAGAAATTAAAATAATAGAAATAATAATTAAAAAAAACTAAAAAGTAACCATGTAATTACATAGTGTAATTACACCTAATTCTTAACCCCCTTGAGAATTGGAGAGGGTAATTACACCCTCTCAATTACATCTAATTCTCACCCAACTGTTTAATTACTTGGTCAAACAAATAGGTCAAAATGTGTAATTACACCCAATTACAATTACATGTGTGGCTTTCCAAACAGGTCCTTAGCGCTCGTTTAGTCCCGGACAAAATTATTCCGAAATTATCATTATAGTTGTTGCACCAAATTATCCTACTTTTCATGTGGAATAATATAACGCAAAAAATTCATAAATGTATACTTGGCTAACTTACATTGCAAACATATAGCCGAAAAAACATTTTTATATAATTTTATACGCTTATATATAAAAAGACACGTACATTATGTATATAGGTGTATGAAAGTGTATAATGTGTAGGTATATACCCTAAAAAAAATTATACAATATTATACATAAAAATAAACATTTTTACAATATTGTATAAGTGGATATAACACATAAATATGGACTGATTTTTGAATAAGAATTGCACTTTTATACAAGACAGATACACTAAGTATATGAGTGTATAAAAATGTATAATAGTATATAAGAGGTGTGTATACACCCATATACACTATTATACAAAAACTAACTCCAACACCGCCAATAACGGAGCAGTATCAACCATCATCGAAGTTTCGTTCTCCGGTGAACTCCAACACCACTATCGATGGAGCAGCAACAGCCACCAAAATGGTCTAAACCCTACTCTCATTGTCCTCTCTCCCACCACAATGGTCAATGCACTAGCTGCAATGATGACCAGCTCCGCCACTCCCTTCTCATCGACCTCGGTATCTCTCGTTGCTAGCGAATTTTCCTTCTCAATCCCAATTCCTAAACCAACGAAACTTGCCGGCGATTTAAAAAGGAAGAGGCAGAGATGAGGACACAGAGAGATATAGCAAGTAGCAACAGAACGCGGATTAGATATGAGTGAACAACATTTTTGGCCATTGCCGCGCGAACTAGATCTAGGGTTTTGGTAGTAGCAAGAAGCGGAGGATAGAGAGGAGGCGGTAGAGAAAGAGAGAGAGTGGCAACATGAGGCGGAAGATAGAGAGGATGCGGTAGAGAAATAGGAAGAGTGGCAACATGAGGCGGAGGATAGAGACAGATCAGACGGCAGAGAGAGGGAGTGCACGAGAGAGAGAGAGCGGGGGGGAGAAGAAAATAGGTCGTTCATTTGCAAGACTTAAAAAGGTCGGTCAATTTTGATAGAATTGTTACCCTAATTAACATACAACATAATTAAGTCTAATATAACACCAAATTTGAGATGTAAATTTATCTTGAAATTAGTTATATTTTCAATTAAGCCATGACAAATAACAAAGGACATGTTATATAGCATGCTCAAAGAAAGGAACAATAGCAACATATAAAAATATGTTCCTCCTCCACTTCACCTCATCATCATCTTCCTTCTTTTTAAACTTCCTCAAAACCTTTGATCGATTGACAAAAATTCTATCACAAAGTGTTACACGATCAACATATATAATGTTCTTTTTATTTAGTGTTTCACTTTTTTTTTTTAAGTGAAACACTGAGATGTATTGTAAATCCCTGTAATTTTTTGTTTAATTTAAACTAAGTTCGGGGTGAAAAAATAATAGATTAAGGTTTGTTTTTTTCGAAAACTTACAACCTAACTCAACACTTTGTACTTGCTTAGACACATTTTTCAATTTACATCTTTCTAGTTAAAATTTCTTTTGAACAATATTTATACGCCGTTATATATTATAAAAAATATTTAATAACCCTGTATAAGTATGCAATGTATTGCTATCTATAAATACAAACTTCTTATGCGATTTTCAACTGTAATGTTTGTTCAAAATTAATCCAAAAGACTTAAGATTTTCTAAATAACTTTCTTAGACTAATTTAAACAAATCTAAGTAAATTTCACTCCAAATTTCTCACTAAAATCAAATTCAAAACTCAAACTCACTTCTTCAAGTTGTTCAACAATGGATGGTTACCTTTCTAATATGATTCATATCACCCAAATCTTACAAAATATGTACTTTAACCACGATTTAGTCTCCAAGTACAACAACAAATCAAGTTTATCAGCTAATAACAATAGGACTCAAAATTTTCAAATTCAACTTTGAAGATATAAACTCAATTATTTTAATAACGGAGTTTTCGAGAATTTCTCCTTGTAATATAAATTGAAAACAAGGATGAAATTGTCACTTATGTGGATTTTTCCAAATTTGTGTGGGTCAAAAGGGAAGAGAAAACATTGAGGGTGTGTTTGGTATTTTCGAAAAAATATTTTTCTATTTTCTCTTATTTAGTTGCACTAAATATCTTAGAATTTTTTTTTCTATGAAAAATAGTATCCTCAAAAGAGGAGAAACTGTTTTCCTAACATTTTGGGGGAAAACATTTTATGGATTCAATAAAAACGTACTCACGGCATCCCAACTCCACCCCTACCTACCCCATCCCCACACCTACCCATACCCCACCAAACCACCCCTCCCACTCCCACCATGGTCCTCTACCCCACACCCATACTGGCCTCCCCTACTCACACCTCTAACCCCCACAAACCCTGAATTTTCTATTACTTTTAGAAGAAAATTATAAAATGGGAAACTTTTTCTTATCCCTCCCCTCAAATTTTATATTTCACATATTTTATTTACTTTTATAGTTTTTTTATAAAAAAATTTATCCCCCTCCAACCCAGAAAAAAAAACATTCCTCCCCCACCGAAATATAATTTTTTTATGAAAAATGGGAACTTTTTCCTACCCCCTCCTCCCTTACCCTACCTAACCACTGCCCTACCCCATCATTATAAGTTGACCTCATAGTGTTTTGTTTTGAATTGAATATATGTAAATGTTTTAAAATGACATTTTTCAACTTGGTGTACCAAAACACAAGAAAATGAATAGAAAAATCATTTATTTTTTGTGAAAAATATTTCTCGTCATACCAAACATAGTCCTGATTGATGAGACTCACATCGGAGTGAACGCTAAGTTGGAGACAGACTCTGGAATCTAAAGGGTTCAGGCTGAGTAGGACCAAGACAAAATACTTGGAGTGCAAGTTCAGTGATGGGAGCGACCTTGAGACATGCGTGGAGGTGAGGTTTGGTACACATGTCATTCCAAATAAAGGGAGCTTCAAGTGCATCGAGTCTATTATTCAATGAAATATAGAGATTGATAACGATGTCACACATCGTATTGGGTCAGAGTGAATGAAATAGAGGCTCACATATGGAGTATTGTGCGATAAAAAAATGCCACCAAAACTTAAAGGCAAGTTCTATAGGGTAGTGGTTAGACCAACCATGTTGTATGGGGCAGAGTGTTGCCGGTCAAGACTTTGCACACCCAAAAGATGAAAGTTGAGGAGATGAGGATGCTAAGATGGATGTGTGGGCATACAAGGAGGTGTTGACACCCAATTTTGTCCCGTCTTTTCTAATCTATTTGCAATTTTAAATATTTTTTTTAACACCTCAAAAACAATTTTAATCTATATACATACATGCGTATATATATATATATATCTTATTATTCTCTTATTATTATTATTATTCGCATTTTCTACTATCATTTGCATCTTTATCATAATCATAAGTTTTATCCGAAAATTCTATGTTATTTTATTCTCGTAAAATTGCATCGCATTTCCATTTTTTATTAAGCATTAAACATTTTACAAATATTATATTTTTATTATTATCACATCGTTATGTTATTTTAAATAATTCACATCTTTTACAAAAAATAAAAAATAATATTTTTAATATTAAAACCCTTTTATATTTTTAAATCCATAATCCATTTTTCATTTTTTTCCAACCCAAAACAATTTCTACCCAAAACATTCTATCAACCCCAAAGTCCATCTCCTCAAATTAACTCTTATTTTCGGCCCAAAAACCGAAGCCCAACAACCATTCTCCATCACCCAAAATAATTCAACTCCCTCTTCCCTTATTTCGGCCCACCCGAAAACCCCAAACTCCTAAGCCCAACAAACCCTTTATTCCCTTCCCTTTATTTCCCTTATACCCCAACCCACAAAATTAAAACACCTAATAACCTAACAACTTCATCCAAACCAAAGTCCAATTCCCTTTCCCTTATTTCCCTTTACCCTCAAACCAAATCTCCCAAGCCCAACCAATACAAACCCAAATCGCCCAACTCCCACTCCCTTACCCCTTTAAACCCCCAAAACCCCAAAAAAATCAAAAATAAAAAAAACCTAACCCTAACTCTCCCAACCGGCCGCCACCCTACGCCCCTACCCGCCACGCCGCCCCTACCCTCCACACCGCCACCCTACACCCCTACGCCTGACACCACCAGTCACCACACCGCCGCCTGACACCACCAATCTACCCCATCACCTTTCTGCAACACATGCCCCAAGAACAAGCCCCAAAATTCAGATTTTTTTTTTTGCCTTTAATTCAAATTTCAAACTCGTTCTTGGGGGGGAAATCCACCTATAAATATCCCACTTGTTCTTCATTTTTAGGGAGAGGAAAATCTGGATTTGGAGAAGAAAATCTGGATTTAGAGGAAAAAATATGAATTTTGGAAGTCCGAAAATCGAATTCAAGTGTTGAAATCCGAAATTTAAAATCTAAGATTCTCCTAAGGTTGGTGTTGTTTCTTTTTTTGTGTTGTTCATCATCTTAAAGAGTCCGAAAATATAAGTTAAAATTATTGGGATTTTGGTAGTGAATAATCTGAAATTTTGCTATTTTTTCACTTTGCTTTCGGATTAAGGTCGGGTCAGATCTTGTTCGGTCGGCCCGACCAGTTCGGATAATTTCCGTTTTTGCATTTTTATATCTGGTTGTTGGTTATCCGAAATTTGGAAAGAAATCGATCCGTTGAAAATTCCGTCTGCCTTGTTAAGTCGGGTCAGATCTTGTTCGGTCGGGTCGACCAGTTCGGATAATTTCCAGATTTTGTATTTTTATATCTTGTTGTTGGTTATCTGAAATTTGGAAAGAAATCGATCCGGTTTGAAAATTCGGATTCCGGTCGGGTCAGTCCATCGTTAAGGTCGGTCGACCCGTTTGGATAATTTTCAGATTTTGTATTTTTGGTTATCTGAAATTTGGAAAGAAATCGATCGGGGTTGAAAAATCCAATTCGGTCGGAACATCGTTCGGCCTGGGTCGACCGGCCTGGATAAATTCCCGATTTTTGTGTTTTTCATATCTCATTCGGGTTATCAAAAATCTGAATTTCGATTTCATTCGGTCACCGCTCATAATCCGGTCTGTTTATTTTTTCATAAATGCTTCTTAGTCCTGTTTTGGTTCAAACTTGAATTTGGGTCGGATAGTTTAGTCGCTCATCGCCTGCTTTTTGGCATTGTTATTATGTTATTGATGGAATTAATACCGCATTCTCTTTGTTGTTTTATTGATTCAAACTAATATTGCGTCCATCTTCCCTTCCTTCCCGATTTCATATTACGGTTTCTTGTTTTTACTATTTTAAAACTAAACACCGCGTCTTTCTAATTTGTCTCTCTGTTTTTCGCTTTACGATTCTTCGCTTCACCTTCTTGTCTTTGCCTTGTTTTAAAATTTTGTTGATTTGAACACGATACGACACTTGGCCGATGAAAAATATCCGTCGATTTTGAGGCCTCCACAACAGAAAGACTAAATATAACTTCGGGCAATGATGAAGCCTTAAACCTTTTATTTCATCCGAGATCAACATGTTTAGTAGGCGAGGTGACTAAAATTACCAACAAGTTATATATTCGCAGCCACGACGTGATTATAGTGATCTTTTCTATTTCACCCGAGAGACCAACACGTTTAGTAGGCGAGGCAATCAAAAGAAACCACATTAGTCATATGTTTGCGACCACGACGTGATTGGAATGCTCTTTTCAAAATTTAAGTTCTGAGCCCTCCGTGATCAAAACATTCACTGCTTTGAATACGGATATGAAGTTATTTGTATTTAACTATTTCTAACCGCTTGTTCTTGACAAATTGCGAGGATTAAAGTATATATCGGCGAATTATTCCTCGGAGTTTATTTATTTCATTTCTTTCTTTAATTCAGCTTTTATTCCGCTTTGTATTGTAATATTATTTATCGCACTTATGTAACTATTGAAATGCTTAGAATAGGCAAACTTAGGGTTAATTCATAGTGTAGTTTAAGATTTGAAACCCGTCGCTAGCTTATTTATTTGTAGGTTCGGTTGAATTCAAACTTAGAAATCCTTCGCTAGTTTATTTATTTTAGGCTCGTCACGCGTATTCAAGATTTTCAAAACGACTTTTGTCATCTTTTATTTGCTTTATTAATCATACTGAATAAGTTTATCTTTTGTCAATTTACAATTCATTGATTCCCAAAATTTTACTTCTTTGGCATTATAAATAAATTGTTTTACTATCAATTGTCAAATACATATTTTTCCAACTCTACATGTATTTCTCTTTAAATATCATACAAATGCATATTTTGAAAAAATATCTACATTTATCCATCTTTTAAAATGCATCTTTTTCATTAATTATTTGCAAACATCTTTTAACTTCATGCTTCAAACATGCATTTTTTCTAGTAATAATTAACCTGAGTTTGACCGGATAACCGCAAGTTAGCGGATCTTAAAGGATGCCTAACCCCTTCCCTTTAGGATAATAAAGAACCCTTACCTAGAATCTCACTAGTTTCGCAGACCTTAAAATTGGAGTTTACATTGCAGACTTAGTTTAATATTTAGGTGTCCTAATTCACCGTAAAAATAATTAGGTGGCGACTCCTTAATTCATTTACTCAGGAATCACCGGACCGTCTGTGTTCGCTTTGAGACCCCGAAGGGTCAAAAATGGGGTGCGACAAAGATGGCGACTCACCGGGAAATTGTGTTCTTAACCATAACAAGTTCAGTTAATCATTATTGTGCTTTATATTGCTCCTTATTTGATCTATTATTTTTAATTATTTTCTGTTGAAATTTTGTATGCATAATCGCTTTAATTACTATATTCTCTTCTCGCTTTCCTTAAATTGACATTTCGCTCATATTTCTTCCACTGAAAATTGACACTATCACACATTACACGCGAGGTGTGTTTTGCGCACCCGCAAACTTCTTTCAAATTTCCAAATTTTTAGGAGAGTTGGTATATCTTGCGGGCGTCCAGGACCATCCGGTTGGTCACGTAGCCTTCTCGCTCGAGCCGTCCGCTCGGGAACCTTGAGTCTAGTCAGCCAAATCTTAGAAAATTTAGGATAGAGCTATACCACCCTTTATTTTTAAGTCATGCATGCATACACCTTAGGGGGGTCGATCCTGGGTATCGACTCCACAATTAAGAAATCTACCAAAATTGTCAACGGGTCTCACAACCCAACGACCAATCAGCATATTACGTGTAGCGTGACAATGATAGACAAATCCAAGCCTAATCATGTCATGCCGAATTGGAAAATGTACATTTATTTTGTCTCATTTCCGACAAAAGCATTATAGTTTAGCAGCTTGGATCAATCTGTCATAATCTCGCATATCTGGCGTTTAGGCCCACCTCCGGCATAAGGGAGGCCCCATGCATTTTAGGACGCGCATTTAATTTTCATTTAATCATTTTGTTATTTTCTCCTGTTTTTTCACTCTGTGCATATTATTCGAAGCAATAACTACTCGCCCTATACTAACTTGGTTTTCTTCATTTTTAGAAGGTTTATTTTGCCTAGGTTATTTTTCCCAAAGGTTGATTCGCGTGACTAAAATCGGCGGAACATCCCTACTTCACGAGATCAAAGGCCCGATCATTCAAAGAAATGATCGATTCAGATCGTCCGAACAGATCGCCTGGAACTTATTGCTCTTCGATCGATGAACCGTAAGCTTTTGAAAATAGAAATGCTTCCGCCCAAGAAAAATACATCGCCTAATCATATACAACAAATGGCAGCCATGCAGATCGAGATAGAGCGGCTCCAAAATCTCACCAACTTGTCCATTAGCGCCAATATCCCACTCCTGAACAAGGGACGAATGCAATCGCACCGCGAACTTTTTCATCTCCTGAATCGCCATTTCCCCAAAACCTCCACGAAAATTCGCCACTAAACAAAACCAATCCACAACACACTAAATCACAAGCTAGTCCACAACAAAGCCCGCCACAAATGATCCCAAGATCCTTCACAACTCCACATACCCAAATTACCCCACTCATCCAAAACACCTCTTCCACGCAAAATCACCAGATGCCCAACACATATTGATGGCACACGTCGCCGATCCCAACGAGCGAGATGTGCCACCAAAGATATGCAACGGAAGCTCAACCTTTACTACCACAAGACCAAACATGGCTTTTCAGAAATCAATGAGTGTGAAGAAATGGACAGGCGGTGTAATGATCGTAACCAATGAAAGTGTGGCGAAAGATATTCATAGCCTAAAAGAAGCATTCAAGAATATCCAAACCATCAAGGGGCATGAAGGACTCGAGTCACGAAGATTTGTGCATGCATCCCGACATTGAATTGCTCATAGGATATAAGGTGCCAAAATTTGGCTTGTTTGATGGGAAAGGAAATCCTCACGCTCATTTAAGATCATCTTTGTGACAAACTGATTGGGGTAGGTAAAGACCAGGCAATCATAATGAAGTTGTTCGTAAGGAGTTTAACAGAGAAGCACTCGACCGTACACGAGCCAAAACCCGCGAAAATGGCGTAATTGGGAACGATGGCACAAGATTTCGTGGACATGATTTAAATTCAACATCGACACGCCTTGGACCGATTTTATCTGATGAAGTTGGAAAAGAAGTCCACAGAGACCTTCAGAGAATATGCCATGAAGTAGAGGGCAGAAGCAGCGAAAGTTCAACCCCCGATAGAAGAAAGTGAGATGACCACTTTTTTTGTACAATCTTTGAAAGATGCAACATACTATGAGAGAATGATAAGCGTCATAGGACGAAGTTTCTCTGAAGTTATAAGAATGGGAGATTTCATAGAAGAGGGAATCAGAACAGGAAGAATTACAAACTTTATAGCATTGCAAGCAACGAGTGAGACAATCCAGTCGGACTCATTTGAGGGAGTAGTAAAGAGGAAGAGAGACGGAATGTCCTCTGTGGTGACAGTTCAGAAACATAGGCCAAATCAAATGTCAACCTACCAAATGCCATCACCCCAGCCTCCCTACTACAATCAAAACAACCAAAGTCCTCAGCCTTCCTATTATTGCCCATACGCCCAAAGTCCTCAACGTTATTATCAATACCCACTTGGTCCCTACCCTGTCTACCATACCCAGCCAATATATAGCCTGCCTCGAGCACCTGTCTATCCAAATCCCTCGCAATATCAGCCCGCATACTTACCTCATCCACAAGTCCATGTACCAAACGCACCTGCACTCGCCAAGAAACACACGAAAGAAAGCCAGCTAAAACCTATACACCTTTAGCCGAACCTCGAGCCCAGTTATATGAAAGACTGAAAACCGCAGGAATACTCCAGCCCATCCCAGGAAATGTCCCCAATCCTGTTCCTAAATGGCATGATGAGACCAAGCGTTGTGCATACCACTCGGGAATCCCTGGACACGACACTGAAAATTGCTATGCCCTCAGAGACAGAATCGAGGCATTAATCAAAGAAGGAGTTATCCGACTGAAAGGACCTTTCTTTAATGTAAATAATAACCCTTTGCCAAATCATGACGATGCCAACGTAAATATGATTACTGTTGATGAAGAACACAACTTGGAATGAACCATTGTGCCAGTCCAGAGAGAGGAAAATGTTGAATCATCGGCCTTTATCACCCCTGTGATTACAGTCCAAGTGAGGGCACCGTTTGGAGTAGAAGTACTTCCTCCAAAGCCGCGGGCCATGGCACCATCTTTTCTTGGAAAAGTCTTATCAACCAATCTCCGAAGAAAGAGAGATGTTCCTTTGCCAAAGCCTGTTCCACCTCTGAGTCAGTCATTCGTCAGAGCATGCGCCACTCAGGAATCAAAGGAGGACAATGCAGCCAACCTCGTTGAGGGATTCAAAAGTCTTTTCATTACTGAAGAAGAAGCAGGATGCAATGTGATTACGCTAAAGACTCAACCATTTGGGATGCAGAGCAAGAAGATGATTTGGGAAATTGGACCTGTGCCCCGGCCTTGTTTCTCCCAGAAACTAGTTAACTGCATTAATATTTAATGAAACAATGCGATTCAAATTGAGGCATGAATCACATATATGCATTTAATGTGTTTTGCCTCTACCTTTTGAAAACTTAAAAAGACAAATCTGCATTGCTTTTGCTATTTTAAAATCTGTTTTGTTTAATAATTTTCTTTTCTTTTCCATTATGCAAACTAATCTGTCGATAATGTGTGACACATTTGAAACAAGCAAGCAAGGCTTCGAAGAATATAAGGAAGACTCACAATCGGAAGAACTGGGGCATTTTTTGGAATAAGTCAAAGCCAGATTTGGATGAAACATCAGGATGGTTGATAAGTTACAAGCATCGGCACGGACGTTTGCCATTTGTACTCTTAGGCAACTGCACTACAACTGGACTTCTACTAGGGCAATGCTATATCTTTCGCACAAGTGGATACGTAATCATATACTAAGAGACTGATTGATGAGAAGCAGATGGACGCAGTTGTCCGGGGCAACCTTATCAGAATAGAATGGCCAAAAACCATCTATGCAGATGCAGTGAAGAGATACCATATCTAAGATTAGTTATTCTCTATGTAATACTTTTTCTATGTTGTAAAGTTGCTCCCTTGGCGGGATACGCAAAGAACCCAGGTCGGGTTCCGTTTCCTAGATTGCAAATTTCCCCAAAAACACATTTCTTTGTAAATCATGAACTACGTCATGACCTGATTCCCTCGGCGGGATACGTAGGCGGCCACATAGGCTTCGGTCCCATCAAAAAAAAAAAAACCCTTACAAATCTCCTTTGCTTGTAATGAACTACGTCATGACCTGAATCCCTCACGGGATACGTGGCGCCTAAATCGGCTTCATCCCACCATTAGGAAATATTTTCTCCTTTATATCACATATGACAAAATGCACCCATCCGATCACCCCGATAGGACAGTGCAAGCAATCTACACAAGACTCGATTGTCCGCTCAAAAGATCGCTATTCTCACATATCGAAATCGGGGCATTTTTAAGGGATCACCACGAGGACGCCGATAAACATGGAAAGGCATCGGCAAACTAAGTCTTCAGCCTAAGAGGATTTTGGATAAGACGTTTGCTTTGTTTCACCGCATGTCGCTGCTCGACAGACATTTACATATATGCATACTTTCTTATAAGCAATTTATTTTCAACAAATATTTTCATTAGAGTTTGACAAGATTTTTATTACTAATATGCATACTTTCTTATAAGCAATTTATTTTCAACAAATACTTTCATTAGAGTTTGACAAGATTTTTTACTAATATGCATACTTTCTTATAAGCAAATCATTTTCAACAAATATTTTCATTAGCAGTTCGACAAGAACTTTTTAATGATAAGCATACTTTCTTATAAACAAATTATTTTCAACAAATGTTTTCATTAACGGTTGGCCAAGACTGGAACTGCATAGGCTACAGTCCGAATCAACAGGACATGCAAATATCAAGAGCCAAAGCTACCAAGTCAACGCGAATCAACCGCCCCTCCCCAAACTCACAAGTTTTCTTTGAATACAGGTTCTTCAGGTTGAAAAGCAGGGAAACAACATCACTTATGATCAATTCCCCAAAGAATTTCGGCACCACAACTCACTACAAGGATTACGTTCCTGTTTTGCATTTATACGAAGACATCATCTTGACCTACAGGGTCCCGACTATTATGTCTGCACAAAGATGTTATTTCAAATCACAAAGAACGACAACACGGCAAACCCGACGGCAAAGACGTCGCATCACATTTTCGCCCGGTCCGGAACGACATCTCAATTCACGTGAGATTGGATCGCGTAAGATTCAAGACAACGTGGACGCCTATTACAGGAAACTGTCGGCAAGGACGTCACTTACATCTCTTACAACAGGACAACATTACAATAACGTCATCGACGTTATAGCAGCACGACAATTATCTTTTACATCATTACAACGGCGTCAACAACATTACAATGACGTCTTCAACGCAGCAACTATCTTTTACGGCAACGCAGCACGACAATTATCTTTACAAAGATCTCGACGACGCCAACAAAGATTACAATGACGTCTTCAAACGCAAAGAACTATCTTTACTGAAATGCAAAGAACTATCTTTACCGCATCTCAACGACGTCAACATCATTACAATGGCGTCTTCAACGCAATGACTATCTTTACAAAGATTACAACAACGCTATTGACGCATCGCAAAGAAATCAACTATCTTCAACAAAGATTACAACGACGCTTTCAAAGACAACAAATATCCGCAATAAAGAACATCATTACAACAACGCTATCGACGTATCGCAAAGACAACAAATATCTTTTACAACATTACAACGACGCCAACAGATTACAATGACGCGTCTTCAATGCAACAACTATCTTTACAAAGATTACAACAACGCTATTGGCGTTCATCGCAAAGACATCAACTATCTTCAACAAGATTACAACGACGCCTTCAAAGACAACAAATGATCCGCAATAAAGAAACATCATTACAAAACAACGCCATCGACGCATCAGAGCACAACAAATATCTTTTACAAGATTACAACGACGTCAACAAAGATTACAATGACGCCTTCAACGCAAAGAACTATCTTTACAAAGATTACAACAACGCTATTGGCGTTCTTCGCAAAGACATCAACTATCTTCAACAGCATTACAACAACGTCCACGATGTTACGGCAGCACGACAACTATTTTTACAACAACAACGACATCAGCAAAGTCTATACAACGACGACATCATCAACGTCTATACAATGACGACATCAGCAAAGTCTATACAACAGCGACGTCAACAACATTACAACGACGTCTTCAACACAACACGTCGATCCAACGACGTCATTTCAGGCGCCCACCTTATAATGAGGGTATTTTAATTTCAGTCACGCGCCCACCTTATAATGAGGGTATTTTAATTTCGCCAAAGCGCCACCTCCTAACGCGTATTTCTAAGTTATTTTCTCTACAATTTTTCTCAAATAGCTTATACACTAATTATATCTTAAGCTTAGGTTTGCGTGAGTTTTTAATTTGCGTGAATTTCATCATAGCGTGGAACTATCTCTTACTACGAACCAAGGCAAATTGGTCAACGACCTACTTGAATATCGCTCCGCTCTTCCCCATTAAGTTTTCACATCTCGCAACCTGTCATCATTAACTCGACACTAGGGCATTATTTCCGGATTCTGCACCATCTTTTACAACTTCACTCTCCCTTGAAATTGCTTTCTACCATGCATACCTAATCTTCCTTCGTGAGCCCGAGGGTCGGACAAAATTGGCTCTTGGGTCAACTTCTTTGTCCGAAAACTCTTTCATCGCCTCCGCCAAAGAGGGCATCTGCTGACACCCAATTTTGTCCCGTCTTTTCTAATCTATTTGCAATTTTAAATATTTTTAACACCTCAAAACAATTTTAATCTATATACATACATGCGTATATATATATATATATATATCTTATTATTCTCTTATTATTATTATTATTCGCATTTTCTACTATCATTTGCATCTTTATCATAATCATAAGTTTTATCCGAAAATTCTATGTTATTTTATTCTCATAAATTGCATCGCATTTCCTTTTATTAAGCATTAAACATTTTACAAATATTATATTTTTATTATTATCACATCGTTATGTTATTTTAAATAATTCACATCTTTTACAAAAAATAAAAAATAATATTTTTAATATTAAAACCCTTTTATATTTTTAAATCCATAATCCATTTTTCATTTTTTTCCAACCCAAAACAATTTCTACCCAAAACAATTTCTACCCAAAACATTCTATCAACCCCAAAGTCCATCTCCTCAAATTAACTCTTATTTTCGGCCCAAAAACCGAAGCCCAACAACCATTCCCCATCACCCAAAATAATTCAACTCCCTCTTCCCTTATTTCGGCCCACCCGGAAACCCCAAACCCCTAAGCCCAACAAACCCTTTATTCCCTTCCCTTTATTTCCCTTATACCCCAACCCACAAAATTAAAACACCTAATAACCTAACAACTTCATCCAAACCAAAGTCCAATTCCCTTTCCCCTTATTTCCCTTTACCCCTCAAACCAAATCTCCCAAGCCCAACCAATACAAACCCAAATCGGCCCAACTCCCACTCCCCTTACCCCTTTAAACCCCCAAAACCCCAAAAAAATCAAAAATAAAAAAAACCTAACCCTAACTCTCCCAACCGGCCGCCACCCTACGCCCCTACCCGCCACGCCGCCCCTACCCTCCACACCGCCACCCTACACCCCTACGCCTGACACCACCAGTCACCACACCGCCGCCTGACACCACCAATCTACCCCATCACCTTTCTGCAACACATGCCCCAAGAACAAGCCCCAAAATTCAGATTTTTTTTTTGCCTTTAATTCAAATTTCAAACTCGTTCTTGGGGGGAAAATCCACCTATAAATATCCCACTTGTTCTTCATTTTTAGGGAGAGGAAAATCTGGATTTGGAGAAGAAAATCTGGATTTAGAGGAAAAAATATGAATTTTGGAAGTCCGAAAATCGAATTCAAGTGTTGAAATCCGAAATTTAAAATCTAAGATTCTCCTAAGGTTGGTGTTGTTTCTTTTTTTGTGTTGTTCATCATCTTAAAGAGTCCGAAAATATAAGTTAAAATTATTGGGATTTTGGTAGTGAATAATCTGAAATTTTGCTATTTTTTCACTGTTTTCGGATTCCGGGTCGGGTCAGTCTTGTTAGTCGGCCCACCTTCGGATAATTTCAGTTTTTTTTGCATTTTTATATCCGTTGTTGGTTATCCGAAATTTGGAAAGAAATCGATCCGGTTGAAAATTAGGGTCAGTGCTCTTGTTAAATTCGGGTCAGATCTTTGTTCGGTCGGGTCGACCGGTTCGGATAATTTCCAGATTTTGTATTTTTATATCTTGTTGTTGGTTATCCAAATTTGGAAAGAAATCGATCCGGTTTGAAAATTCGGATTCCGGTCTGGTCATCGTTCGGTCAGGTCGACCGGTTTCGGATAATTTTCAGATTTTGTATTTTTGGTTATCTGAAATTTGGAAAGAAATCGATCGTGGTTGAAAAATCCAATTCGGTCGGAACATCGTTAAGCCTGTCGACCGGTTCGGATAAATTCCCGATTTTTGTGTTTTTCATATCTCATTCTTTGGTTATCAAAAATTTGAATTTCGATTTCATTCGGGTCACCGCTCATAATCCGGTCTGCATTTATTTTTTCATAAATGCTTCTTAGTCCTGTTTTGGTTCAAACTTGAATTCGGCCTGATAAGCTTAGTCGCCATCGCCTGCTTTTTGGCATTGTTATTATGTTATTGATGGAATTAATACCGCATTCTCTTTGTTGTTTTATTGATTCAAACTAATATTGCGTCCATCTTCCCTTCCTTCCCGATTTCATATTACGGCTTTTCTGCTTTTACTATTTTAAAACTAAACACCGCGTCTTTTCTAATTTGTCTCTCTGTTTTTCGCTTTACGATTCATCGCTTCATGCTTACTGCTTGCTGCCTTGTTTTAAAATTTTGTTGATTTGAACACGATACGACACTTGGCCGATGAAAAATATCCGTCGATTTTGAGGCCTCCACAGTTCAAAGACTGAAATATAACTTCACGGGCAATGATGAAGACTTAAACCTTTTATTTCATCCGAGATCAACATGTTTAGTAGGCGAGGTGACTAAAATAACCAACAAGTTATATATTCGCACCCACGACGTGATTATAGTGATCTTTTCTATTTCACCCGAGAGACCAACACGTTTAGTAGGCGAGGCAATCAAAATAAACCACATTAGTCATATGTTTGCAGCCACGACGTGATTGGAATGCTCTTTTCAAAATTTAAGTTCGAGCCTCCGTGATCAAAACATTCAATGCTTTGAATACGGATATGAAGTTATTTGTATTTAACCGCTTTCTAACCGCTTGTTCTTGACACTTGCGAGGGATTAAAGTAAATAACGGTGAATTATTCCTGAGTTTATTTATTTCATTTCTTTCTTTAATTCAGCTTTTATTCCGCTTTGTATTGTAATATTATTTATCGCACTTATGTAACTATTGAAATGCTTAGAATAGGCAAACTTAGGGTTAATTCATAGGGTAGTTTAAGATTTGAAACCCGTCGCTAGCTTATTTATTTGTAGGTTCGGTTGAATCCAAACTTAGAAATCCTTCGCTAGTTTATTTATTTTAGGCTCACACGCCGTATTCAAGATTTTCAAAACGACTTTTGTCATCTTTTATTTGCTTTATTAATCATACTGAATAAGTTTATCTTTTGTCAATTTACAATTCATTGATTCCCAAAATTTTACTTCTTTGGCATTATAAATAAATTGTTTTACTATCAATTGTCAAATACATATTTTTCCAACTCTACATGTATTTCTCTTTAAATATCATACAAATGCATATTTTGAAAAAATATCTACATTTATCCATCTTTTAAAATGCATCTTTTTCATTAATTATTTGCAAACATCTTTTAACTTCATGCTTCAAACATGCATTTTTTCTAGTAATAATTAACCTGAGTTTGACCGGATAACCGCAAGTTAGCGGATCTTAAAGGATGCCTAACCCCTTCCCTTTAGGATAATAAAGAACCCTTACCTAGAATCTCACTAGTTTCGCAGACCTTAAAATTGGAGTTTACATTGCAGCACTTAGTTTAATATTTAGGTGTCCTAATTCACCGTAAAAATAATTAGGTGGCGACTCCTTAATTCATTTACCCAGGAATCACCGGACCCGTCCGTGCTCCGCTTTGAGACCCCGAGCGGGTCGAAAATGGGGTGCGACAGGAGGGATAAAATTAGAAATAATGATATCAGAGACAGAGTGGGAGTGACCTCGGTGGAGGATAAGATGCGAGAAGCTAAGTTGAGATGGTTCAGACACGTGCAGAGGAAAAACATAAATGCCCCAATGCGGAGGTGTGAAAGGTTGGCTATGGACGGGTACATGAGTGGTAGAGGTAGGCCGATGAAGTATTGAAGAGAGGTGATTATACAGGATATGGCGCAGGTGCAACTCACTGAGGACAAGACCTTAGATAGGGGGTTATGGAGGTCACATATTAAGGTAGAAGGATAGTAGGTAGTCCAGCGTAGTCCTACCTACGCTTACAAACTGGTAGTTGTATTATTATTATTGTAGGCTCGCTTAGCCTATCATATTGCCTTGTGGTCCCTTGTTGTTTGTGCTTATGATGTTGTGTGTATTTTGTTTTGCCTTATTTACTTGCATTAGCTATTGCTTCTTTTCGCGTCTTTCTTTTCAGAATGCGCTCTCATGACTTACGCACTTTGTATGTCTTACTTTGCTTGGGCATGTGCTTTGTCTTGAGCCGAGTGTCTCTCAGAAACATCCGCTCTACCTACCAATGTAGAAGTAAGGTCTGTATACACTCTACCCTCCCCAGACCCACATTGTGGGATTTCACTGGGTATGTTATTGTTGTTGTTGTTATATCAAACACACCATGAAAAGGTAATTTATATTTTATAAATTATATATAATGTGGGTTATATTAAGAAAGAAAGTAAGAAATGATGATGTGGCAACACCAACATCGATATAGAGTATAATTTTTTCTTGATTAAATAGAGGTAACATGAATGGTGGTTAGAGTAGTTACATAGAGGTATATGAGTACGGTGATGAAATTAATGAGAAACCATGAGTGAAATGAAATGAATAAATTGTTAAAGTTCAGATAAAAGTCTTTAAATGTTAAGCCAGACTTTTGATGAAAATATTTTAAATTTGCTTGCACTGTACAAGTAATATGTCAACTTTTTTTGTGAATTTAGACTTTGATCGATATATGTCTGAAGTTTGTAATCTCAAATGTATTCCTTTCTAACTATAACTCTATAAATCTGAAGTAAATTCTAAAGTATATTTGAGTGTTCGACTATAACTTAAATAGCGTCCTTAAATCGGCCCAATAGAGATTTCATATCCACGGACCCAGTCCTTTGTAACGGGTTGAAGAGGGCCCGACTACAAATAGGCTCCAAAATCGAACCCAAAAATCAAATTCCTCCAAAATCGAACCCAAAAATCAGATTCCCGCTTTAATTTCAAATATTCACTCAAAACTGTTCCTTCTTCGGCAGGCTAACACCACTCTCCCAAGCCTGCGAGATTGATCAGCTCCGTCGATCTCTTTTTTCCGGCGAATCCGAGTTGTAAGTTCCCCTCATTATTTTTTGATTGATTATCTCTTGTTGTGTAGATTTCCGAGAAAAGCCCTAATTCATTTTTTAGCCGAGGTGAGATGGTAAAATGCGATTTGTGAATTGAAATGCAATCCGTGTGTCTTCTTATACTGATAAAGCAATCCTCAACTTTCATTTGCTCAAAATGTGATAGTAGTGATCTGTATTAGAGTAATGGTAATCAATTTTCTGAAATTGCTAATATTCATTAATTGTATTAATTGTATATCTCATATTTTAGGTAGAATTATAATACTTTTGTAATTAGGTTAATTAGTTAACTAGTTTGTATCAAAGTAAATATTCTTGTAACCTTATATATATTGTAAATCATTCATCAATAACCATCAATGAACATATTCATTCATGATATCAGTGGCCCAAAACTACAAACCCTACCCTAGCCGCCGATACACCTTCTCGGTCGCCAACTTTTTTTTCCACGTCGGCACCTAACCCACGTCGGAACCCTAGCCGTCGACCTCTCTCGGCCGCACACCCCCTCTTTTCCTCACGACGGAACCCTAGTTTTTCCTGCCATTCTCCCACCCTCTTCCTCCTAAATTTCCTCTTCCATGGCTGACAAAACCAAATTCCATCATGCACTTGTCGTAAACAACATTAAAAACTTCATCCTTGTGACGCTTGAGATGGAAAAAGGGTCAATACTCCTCGTGGGCGGAGCTTTTTAAGATCAATTGTCGTGTTTACAAAGTTATCGACCACATTATCTCTCCCACGCCGAAGTCTACAAACATACCATCAACTTCGACTTCTGATAATGCACTCTGGTCTCGTTTGGACGCAGTCATCCTCCGGTGGATATACGTCACAATATCTAATTATCTGTTGCACACCATCATTGAGACCAATGCCACTGCCCGCCAAATGTGGGAATGTTTGGAAAGTATTTTCCACGATAACAAAACTCAACGAGCTTTATACCTTGAAAATCAGTCAAAGGACATTCATCAGGACGATTTTCCAAACATGTCTGCTTATTGTCAAAAATTCAAGATGCTTGCCGATCAACTCTCCAACGTCGGCGCACCAATCACCAATCAACGATTGGTCATACAACTTATTGCAGGTTTGAACGAATTCTATGACGTCATTGCCACCGTCCTTCAACAATGCACGTTGTTACCTCCATTTTATATGGCCCATTCGAAGCTCATCATTGAGTAAACTCGGAAAATCAAACGCAGCACCACTTGGGCCAGCATTGTCGACGCCGCCCTCACTACTACAGTTGGGCCCTCCGCCGACGGCATGACCTCCCGTTCTGGCAACCAGAACCGTCAGTCGGAAGACCCGCAATAGTCAGCTTTCTCCCGTAACAACCGCTGGAGTAGCCAGTCCGGCAAGGGCCGCATCGTAAGAAATTCCGGCAACAACGGCGGCGTGAAAAGGGCAGTCCCCACCAGCCAAAAATAGCCAGCAACGACCGTGTTAGTGGCAATAGCTTCCGCCGTGGGCTGCCTACTCGCCGTGGCCGCGTGGGCCCCACCGTCATGGGCCTCCCCTCTTTGCCCGTATCCGACATCCTCGTGGACTCCACCTCAGAACCGACGGGCCTAACCTGGCATACTTGGGCCACGTCCACAACATGCCTACACAACACATGCGCCCCGCCATCGACTTATGCACCTACTCCAGACAAAAATTGGTATATGGACACAGACGCCACATTTTACATGACGGCATCACAATGTACCCTCTCGTCTTATTCCAGTTTGAGTAATTTAAATCGGAATATTATTGTTGGTAGTGGACAAGGCATTCCCATCCGTGGTTATGGTCATTCCTCCCGATCCCCACCACTAATCTTAAAAAATGTCCTCCATGCCCCTAAACTCATTAAAAATCTAATATCCATGCGACGTTTCACAAATGACAATTGGGTTTCCCTTGATTTTGAACCTTTTGATTTTACTGTAAAGAATTTTACGATAGAGAGACGAATAATGAGATATGACAACACTAGAGATCTCTACCCTATTTCAAACGCCGTCAACAATCCAGCCTCAGTTCCATCAACCTTTGATGCTTTTTCGTCTTCCCTATGACATTCTAGATTAGGACATCCGGGAGACTCCGTTTTATGCTCCCTTAGAAAAAATAATTTTATTAATTGCAATCGTATTTCTAGCACTCCTATATGTGAATCTTACGTTTTTGGAAAACATGTCAAATTACCATTTTCTACATCCACAAATTATACTTTAATGCCTTTCGATATCATACATAGTGATTTGTGGACATCCCCTATTTTGAGTACGGCTTGCCATCGATATTATATGTTGT
The DNA here is from genome assembly GCA_029783415.1 of Anisodus acutangulus. Classification (NCBI taxonomy): domain Eukaryota; kingdom Viridiplantae; phylum Streptophyta; class Magnoliopsida; order Solanales; family Solanaceae; genus Anisodus; species Anisodus acutangulus. Next base: position 10,629,018 of record CM056492.1, read on the forward strand.
TTTTAGACGATTGTTCCAACTTTCTATGGACTTTTCCAATTGGAAACGAATCCCATGTCTACCTTATTTTTCTTCATTTAATGCTTTCGTAAAAACACAATTTGAAAAGAGCATTAAATGTTTTCAATGTGACAATGACAGAGAATTTGATAATAACCAATTCAAACAGTTTTGCTCTAAAAACGGTCTTACCTTTCGATTTTTCTACCCTCACATATCCTCCCAAATTGATAAAGCCGAACGAAAAATTCGAACCATAAACAACCTCATTCGTGCCCTACTTGCTTACGCCTCAATTCCCCTTCAATTATGGCATTACACACTCTCAATGACCAACTATGTCTTGAACATAATCCCAAACAAGTCTCTAGCTCAACGGTCGCCCACCTAAGTTCTGTTTCGTAGGAACCCCTCCTATCAACACTTGCGTGTTTTTGGATGTCTTTGTTATCCTCTCCATCCGACCATACAAACTCCAATCCCGGTCTTCTCTGTGTGTGTTTCTGGGTTACCCTGCCAATCATCGTGGTTACTCGTGCTATGACTTGTCAAGCCGTAAAATTATTATTTCACGTCATGTCCTATTTGATGAGTCTCAATTCCCCTTTGCCTCTCTAAACTCGCCATCTCGACATTCCTATGACTTCATAGATGATGAACTAAATCCTCTTCTAGTTCACTATTTACATAGTCTGCCGTCTCAGACCCCGGCACTCGCCACCACTTCGGCAGTCCGAGACTAGCTGCAATCCCGGTTCTGCCGACGGTGGCCCAAAACAGCCCGCCTCAGGGTGATGTCGCAACCACCTCTCGGCAAACCGAGGTTCGGCCAACCAGTACCATCACCCATGCCCTTCCTTCTTTCCCGGCAGTCTCGCGACAAACCCCCCTCCCGTCCCGCGTCTCGAGACACTCTCAAACCATGGAAACTCGTGCCATGCACATAATTCATAAACCTAAACGACCGTTTAACCTTTCCGTTTCAGTTGTTCCTTTCCCTGTCCCTCGTAATCCGAATGATGCCTTGTCCGACCCTAGTTGGAAAGCCGCAATGATTGACGAATATAATGCTCTTATGGATAATAAGACGTGCGGCCTAGTACCCCGTCCACCTGATGCTAACATTATTCGTTCTATGTGGATTTTTAGACAAAAAGAAATCTGATGGTTCTTTTGAGAGGTACAAGACTCGTCTTGTAGGTGATGATATGTCTCAACAGGTGGGAGTAGACTGTGATGAAACGTTCAGATCGGTCGTAAAGCCCGGAACCATCCGGACCGTCCTCAGCATTGCCATATCCAAGTCTTGGCCCATTCTCAACTTGATGTCAAGAATGTCTTCTTACATAGGGATCTTCATGAAATAATATATATGCATCAGTCTATGGGTTTCAGGAATCCTATTCATTCGGATTATGTGGGTCTGTTGCGGAAATCGCTCTATGGACTGAAATAGGCTCCTCAAGCATGGTACCAACGGTTCGCCGATTATGTATCCTCTATCAGTTTTTCACACAACAGATCCGATCATTCCCTGTTCATCTACAACAAAGGTACATACATGGCTTACCTATTATTATATGTTGATGACATCATCATCACCACATCATCTGATGCTCTCAACCGGTCCATTATGTCTCTCATTTGCTCTGAGTTTGCTATGAAAGATCTGGGCCTCTTGAGTTATTTCTTGGGCATCTCTGTCACTCGATATTCTGGCGGCCTATTTTTCTATCAGAAGTATGCCGAAGAGATCCTTGACCGTGCATGCATGATATCTTGCAAACCATCCCATACGCTTGTAGACACCAATTCCAAGCTCAACGCTGATTCCGACCCTTCATATTCAGACTCGACTTACTATCGTAGCCTGGCTGGGGGCCTGCAGTACCTCACATTCACGAGACCATACACATCCTATGCCGTGCAACAAATCTGCTTGCACATGCACAGTCCGACGGAAGCACACATGCATGCCCTCAAACGTATGTTACGATACGTCCAAGGTACACTTCACTTCGGATTACATCTATACATGTCTTCGCTCACTGGTCTCACTGCTTATTCTGATGCTGACTGGGGTGGATGCCTTGACACTTGATGTTCCACGTATGGTTTGCGTTTTCCTCGGAGATAACCTATTGTCTTGGTCTTCCAAAAGGCAACCTACACTATCCCGATCCAGTGCAGAAGTAGAGTACAGAGGTGTCGCCAACGTCGTCTCTGAGTCTTGTTGGATCCGTAACCTTCTACTTGAGCTTCACTGCCCAATTCAAAAGGCAACACTGGTCTACTGCGATAATATTAGTGCGATATATATGTCCGGCAATCCCATCCAACATCAACGCACTATACACATTGAGATGAACATTCATTTCGTTCGCGAAAAAGTGGCTCGTGGTCAAGTTTGTGTCCTTCATGTTCCTTCCGGATATCAGATTGCCGAAATCTTCACCAAATGATAATATTATCAGCAATTTGGACAGTGTTTTGATGAAATTTTATGAGTATTAAGATTGTAATAATGTCTAAATATTGTTTGGTGATATGAGTAAGAGTTGGGATATTTATACGTGGAAATGATTTCTTACCATAGGTAATGGAAGTCATTTCCCCCTTTTGACGGAAAATGCTTGGAAAATATATTTTCCATTAACGAAAATACCTGAAAATGATTTCCTCATGGAAAATATTTTTCAGAAAACTGTTTTCCAATCATAGCGCACACAACATTTCGGCGGAGCTCCCCGTATGATGTAGATCTACACTGGGAAATGCAATGGTCGAAGGAAGTCTTGAAATTATTTTCTTACAGATTGTTTTGCAGATAATTCTTGAAATTGTTTGATAAGAAAATACAGTATTTTGCTGCGCCAGTAAAGCCCCGCGAGAAAGTTCTTTTATAAAGTAATTGTGATCTTTGGCTGTTGAATTACAATAGCGAATGTCAGATTATCATTTTGTGTACTTTATTTCCAGATATGGCAGACCACCCACAACAGTCTCCGCAGACCGCATATTCTGCTGATATTCCTGATACAAAGTATGTTTCTGGACTCAGTACCATTCTTGTTGCTACTATCCAGGAAGCAAAAGACAGGATTTCTCAGATAGAGTATATATTTTGCAGTCAACTCTTCCCAAACTTCCAGTCTAATTATAAAAGTTTGCAGCTAATATGTTCTGAGGCAAGAAATGCTGCTGAAATTTCATGGAAAGAAAAGGAAAAAGATCTGTTGCTCCAAATGGAAAAGATGCACCTTGAAAAGCAGAAACTTCTTCAAGAAAACCAGTCTCTGAAAATGGAGAATGCAAAGCTGTTAGATTCTGAATTTTCCTCAGCTAATCATGTTAAGGAGCTTCAAAATGAGTTGAAACAGAGAACTAGTGAAATAAATGATTTAAAGGAAACAATAGGGAGATCATGTATACTTCTTGAAACAAGAGCCCCACTTGTGTGCAAATATGAGGACCCACGGAGAGAACTTGAAGATAGAGTTCTCCTGCTTATGAAAAAACAACAGAGTTCACAGCTTGAAGTTGGCAGGTTGCAGTTAGAACTCAAGAATAAGTCGATGGAAGTTGACGGTGGACTAGAGTTGCATAATAAACTTGTCCAATTGTCTCAGTCAAAGACTTCTTCAGCAGCACATAAAGAAAAGCAACTAAAAGAATATGAACAGAAGACAGACAAACTTGTCGCTGAGCTTGAAACTACACGAAGAATAGTGGATGAACTCAACGAGGAACTTAAAGAGAAGACAGCTGCAGTAGAAAAAGGACTGGAAACGCAAGAAAAATTACTAAGCAAAGTTCAGTCACTGGATGCAGAAATCATGAAGAATGAGGATTTGTTGAATCATTTCAAGAATGAGAAACAACTACTTATGACCAAAGTAAAGAATCTGGAAACTGATGTTTGTGATCTGCGGAAAGAACTTATGACTAAAAAGTCTGAAGTAGAGGAGGGAAGGAAGTTGCACGTTCAGTTACATCAACAGATAGATTTGTATTCTTTAGAAAGGTCAAAGACAGGGCAGGAGTTGGAAGAGCTTGAGAAGGAGAACAAAAAAGTACTAGCCAAATTGAGAGAATCGGAGGAAAAGATTGATAAGCTTCAGGCAAATCTGAGAGAGAGAAGCAAGGATTCCTCTGAGGGCATGGAATTACATGGGAAGTTACTCCATCTGATTCAAGCAAAAGAATCCGAGTTGCTGGCTGAGAAGAAGAAAAGAAAGGATACAGTTGCTTCTTATAAAAGTCTGAAATCACAGTACAACTTTCTATGTGCAAAATATGGTCTTACTTCAGAGAACATGCACCTACAAAGCAAATTATTAGAACAAAGTGCATTACAGAAAGATCAGAGTCCTCTAACTTCACGTGGTAAGTTTTAATCCTCTCAGTATGCTTGTGACTTATAGCTATTTCTACACTCTATTCAACATGATGCATACATTTGCTGATGTCGTAACTTGTTTAAGGGATTTTTATTTGGTTCCTCCCCCAAAAGAAGCATGTTAATCAATCGCCTAATAATTGCTCACTTCTTTTTCCTTCTTCCTGGTTGTCTACATTGGAATATATGCCTCTGCACAAGGAAGCTCTCTGTTTTAGCAAAGAGTGAAGTGGTTAAAACACCCTCAAACTTGGCGCGATTTATTACTTTAGTCCCCGAACTATGCCTAGTACTAAAAACACCCCTAAGCTTGACTAAGTGAATTTAAAAACACCCCGAACAGCCACATGGCATAGCAAGTGGTCTCATGCTCCTTTATGCACGTGAGAGTGTTACAAAAATGCCACATAAACTGCCAAATGGCAAAATCTTCATCTTTTACATTTTCCTTTACTTTTAATCCCAACCCAATGGCTAAAAGGGCCTTTCTTCCCTAATGTAAGTGTTACTCCATTAAAACACACCCCAAGTTGAACTCAAGTTTTTTTCTTCACCTTCTCTAATCGCTAAAGTTCTTAGTCATATTTGTAGGGTTCTCTCTCAATTGTCTTGATGACTAAACTTTGTAGATATGAATTTCTGGCATTTTGAAAATTTCATGGTCAGATAACAATCTAGGAGATTTTGGGGTTGTAAAAACTATAAGGTACATAGAGCATAACTACAGATTCAACTATGACTGAAACTATGCTTCGTCAGTATCAGAAATTAGTTCTCAAATGATAAGTTGTAACCATATACTTGTTTCAAAAAGATATTAGTTAAAAAAGTTTAGACTCAAATCATTTGCCAAAAATTAAACAGAGACTTGAAAATCATCCACAAAATACTCGATTCCTAAAACAAGAAGCAGCTGTAGTGATAACATATCGAAAAGGGGGAAACAAGAAAGAAAGAAACCCATCTGAATTTTGATTTCGAAAAATTGAAACAGAGATCTCATTACAAAGGAAGAAACAGAAAAATGCCAATATTGCAAAACACATTTTGGACAAAATATTTGATTAAGAAGGAAAAGATTTCAACAATCACAGATCCAACCGATACAATCATCAGTCACAGCACTTGCACTGTTCACTTCAGCACTGTGGCTTCGGCTTCTGGTTCGGAGAAGGGTGTTCCGGTGACTTTTAATGAGAAGAGAGGGAGACTTTTAAAGGGTTTTAACCAGTTAGATTATTATTTGACCGGGTGGGCTATTGGGTCGGGTTTCTTAGTAGGTTAGTATTTTTGGTTTATTTGTTGGCTTTTAATTTATCTACGTGGAGCACACATCAGCTTAAAATTCCAGCTGGACGGCGAGTGACTACACGCTACTAATGTGTATGAGTTCGGGGGTGTTTTTAGATTCCCTTAGTCAAGTTTAGTTTTTTTTTTAATACTAGACATAGTTCGGGACTAACAAAGTTTGGGGTGTTTTAACCACTTCAGCCTTTTAGCAAATGCTAAGTTTAATTTAGTTTCCAAATGAATCGGAAAAGTAATTGTGCTAGACTAACAACTTATACCATCTTTATTAGAGGTCGAAAATAAAGTTCCCGAGGCTTCTGGTTTTGCCTGCAAAGTTATTAAACAAGAAGCCGAACAGGAAGTGCTGGACAATGACCAAGGAGTTAGCCTGATCCCAAGATCCAACTCCATCGCACCTCCAACTTCAAGTGCTTTTGTTGCACCTAAAAATCCAGCCAATGTCAAATCTTGCCCATCAGCTGGTACAAAGCGACCTGTTTCTTATTGGAGGGATACCAGATCGCATCAAAGTCGAGTTGGACCTGATCCTCATGATGATTTTCTTGATACTCCCCTGGAGAATATCAGGGGAAACTTGGGAAAGGTGATGAAGGATGCAGTTCAAAATCACGCGAAACAAAATTCAAAAGACAAAAAGATTGAAAACTCTGATGATGAAACTCTGGACATGAATGTTGATAATGACACTAAAAAACAGGAAATGCTGCCTTCGACTAGGTGTGGTGCGACAGGCTTCAAATACATTGAACCGGTGAAAAAGAAAGCTGAACGAGAAAATTTAAAAGGGGTCGAATGCCTGCAATGTAAAAAGTTTTATGATGCTGTTCTTCCTGGTGAAGATAAGGAGTCCAATGGTAATAGGCAAAACCTACGGTGTGAGCATCATGATGGAGTTTCAAGGCATCGATACAGATATGCACCTCCTTTAACTCCTGAAGGATTTTGGAATATTGGGTTTGAATCTGAAATGTGAGCTAGTGAAACTCTTTCTACAATTCTGTTGTAACGATAAAGAGACTGATGAAAGGTTAGCGCAAAACCTACATCAGTTTCTATTTTGAATGATGCTCTCTTCCCAGTCGTAATTTGTTGATATGATCCAATCTTTTAGGCTCTTTAAAGTATAATTTTTTGAACTAGTGTAACTCATGCTGCATTCTATTTTAGCGTTAAAGAAACTCATGTAAATCCTGGGCAAAAGCTGGATTGTTTTCTGTTGAAAACAATGCTCTCTTTCCAGTTGTAATTTGTTTCTATGATCCAATCAATCAATGTATAAACAAGAAATTATTGAAGAAACTTGATGTGCAAAGCATCGACTAGTAGCTTTATGATTTGAAGGCCTTGGTATGGTTTGATTTGACGGTTTTGATATGTCAAAATTTGTCGAGATATTGTCTAATTCTTGTGGCTACTAATATAGTTTGTTGACCATGTTACTTCACATGCATAAGAAACAATATTTTGCCTCATCTCAAAGTGTACTTAATTGATAATAAATCACACATGTTTGTAAACTTGTTACACTTGAACTGCTGGAAAAATAAGATTATGAAGGAAGGTGCTTAGAATTAGTTAATTGTCTTTATTTTGGTCTGAGTCAACTAGCAAAGGTACTGAACTGTGCGTATGACTTGCGAGTAATTAAGATAGCAAACAAGTTATCTTTCTTATTAATGCTACACTTGTTGTACCTTCAGAGCCTTTTGCTGTGTTATTTCTTTCTTTCATAACTTTTTTGAAAGAAAATTGTTTCTTTTAGAACTTCTTAAGTGGAAAGCACAATGTAAAATATGTTCTCTTCCTGAGGTGAATAGAAGATTTTACCCATCTAAAGCCATTAGCTTGTATAAATGCATTTGTATCAGGCTATCAGCCAAATGGTTTGAGATTTGAGAAATGTACACTGAAAATCTGTTCTCCTAATTTCACTCCATGCCCCTGCAACAGATAATGAACTCAATAAACAAAAGACAAGAAACAGGAAAGTTGCTGTTACATCATTTAGTACGTCTTCATAGCAATAAAAAAAATTGAGTCTTTCATTGTGCTTCTCTCCATATTTCACTTTCACTTATCGCGTAGAGCGAACATAAAAGGTAGCCATCTGCGAGCAAATCTTGAATGTTCTTATACTTCAAAAGTCATTGTTTGAGCCTATTAGATTCCAAAGTGAGTGGAAGCATCCGAAACAGTACTCTACTAAACTTGTTAACAGCTTTTGCACCTCTGTGCATGTAATATGGAGTGAATAACTTGTTGAACCTAGTAATTGAGAACAAGTGCTAGTTTAGTAATTAGAATACTGGAGATAAGTTAACAAGGGCAATAATGTGGAGATTCCAAAAGTATCGATATCCAAATAGATGCACATGCAAGGATGTTAGTGCGCTCTGGAAGTATGCTAGTCCTGTTCGATGTGATCCTTTTCAAAGTCATGGTAAAACAAGAATACTTTGTTACTCCCTCAGTCCATTTTTACTTTTCATATATTGACTTGGCATGCTTATTAAGGAGCCAAAAATAGAATGACAATTTTATTATATCATCCCTAATTATTACTAAATGCGTAAGTCAAGGATGAGGACCTACGCCAAGGGTTACTTCCTCAGTCCATTTTTACTTGATGCACGTGAGGTGCATCAAGGATGAGGACGGTAAAGTAATGTGGATGACGTGCATATTAGGCGGAGGTGGCAGTCTTACTTCCATAAACTCTTGAACGAACAAGAAGATAGAGACATTGTGCTGGGAGATCTGGAACACTCTGGTAGGTATCGGGATTTTGGGTATTGTGAAAACATTAATGTTGAGGAAGTTCAGGTGATGTGCGCAGGATGCGCAGGGGACGAGCGACCGGGCCTGATGAGACCCCAGTTGAATTTTGGAAGAACGCAGGTGGGATAGGTTTGGAGTGGCTGGCGGAGTTGTTTAACTCATTTTTAAGACGGCGAGGATGCCCGAAGAATGGAGGTGGAGTACAATGATTCCTTTGTACAAGAACAAATGTGATATCCAGAGTTGCAACAACTATAGGGGTATCACGCTGCTAAGCCACACTATGAAAGTTTGGGAAAGAGTCGTGGAGATGAGGGTGAGAAGAGGCGTGTCTATCTCCGAGAATCAGTTTGGATTCATGCCGGGGCAGTCGACTACAGAAGCCATCATCTTATTAGGAGGTTGGTGGAGCAGTATAGGGAGAGGAAGAGAGACTTACATATGGTTTTCATCGACCTCGAGAAGGCATACAACAAAGTTCCTAGGGAGGTTCTATGGAGATGTTTGGAGGTTAGAGGTGTACCTGTGGCACACACTAGGGCAATCGATGATATGTATGATGGAGCCAAGACCAGGGTACGAACAGTAGGATGAAACTCGGAGCACTTCTCAGTGATGATGGGGCTGCACCAGGGATCAACTTTTAGCCCATTCCTATTTGCCTTGGTGATGGATGGACTGACGCGACAAATCCAAGGGGAGGTGCCATGGTGTATGTTATTCACAAACGACATAGTCCTGATTGATGAGACTCACAATAGAGTGAACGCTAAGCTGGAGGTTTGGAGACAAACTCTGGAGTCTAAAGGGTTCATGCTGAGTAGGACGAAGACAGAATACTTGGAGTGCAAGTTTAGTAACGGGAGCGACCTTGAGATAGGCGTGGAGGTGAGGCTTGGTACTCAGGTCATTCTAAATAAAGGGAGCTTCAAGTACCTCAGTTCTATTATCCAAGGGAATGAAGAGATTGCTGATGATGTCACACATCGTATTGGGGTAGGGTGGATGAAATGAAGGCTCACATCTGGAGTCTTGTGCGATAAAAAGGTGCCACCAAAACTTAAAGAAAGGTTTTATAGGGTGGTGGTTAGACCGACTATGTTGTATGGGGCGGAGTGTTGGCCGGTCAAGACTTTGCACACCCAAAAGATGAAAGTTGCGGAGATGAGGATGCTAAGATGGATGTGTGGGCATACAAGGAGGGATAGAATTAGAAATGATGATATCCGGGACAGAGTGGGAGTGGCCTCGGTGGAGGATAAGATATGAGAAGCTAGGTTGAGATGATTCGGGCACGTGCAGATGAGAGACACAAATGCCCCAGTGCGGAGGTGTGAGAGGTTGGCTATGGACGGGTACATGATGGGTAGAGGTAGGCCGATGAAGTATTGATGAGAGGTGATTAGATGTGATATGACGCATGTGCAACTCACTGAGGACATGACCTTAGATAGGGGGTTATGGAGGACACATATTAGGGTAGAAGGGTAGTAGGTAGTCCAGTGTAGTCCTACCTATGCTTACAAACTGGTAGTTGTAATATTATTATTGTAGGCTCGCTTAGCCTATCATAATAGTAGGCACAGTATTGCCTTATAGTTCCTTGTCGTTTGATTTATGCTACTGTGTGTATTTTGTTTGTCTTATTTACTTGCATTAGTTATTGCTTCTTTTTGCTTCTTTTCTTTTTCAGAATCCGTTATCATGACTTACATATTTTGTTTGTCTTACTTTGCTTGTGCTTGTGCTTTGTCTTGAGCCGATGGTCTCTCGGAAATAACCGCTCTACCTACCAAGGTAGATGTAAGATCTGTGTACACTCTACCCTCCTCAGACCCCACATTATGGGATTTCACTGGCTATGTTGTTGTTGTTGTATCCCTAATTATTACTAAATTATCTAATGATTGAAATTAATAAAACACTAAGAATTTCTTGAACTTTCCAACCCAATAATTAATAATAATGGTAAAATAGATATGAAATGATAACTTTTCTAAACTAGATAAGTAAGAATGGACAATTATTTTTAGTGTATATGACACGTAAAAATGTACAGAGGGAGTATCTTGATGGACTTATGCTCTAGATAGGAGCTTAGGAATCTGTAACTACTTTACCTTTTTACAGAAAAGAAGTAAAGCATAGTTGAGGTTCAGACTGCAGTGCTCAATTTGTATACACTACTCTTTTGAAATTGCGTAATAACTTTACTTCCCTTGACAGTGTACAACTTGTGAAATTTATAACATGTTATAGAAAGTTATTTAGCCTTATTTTTCGGGTTATAATAACTTGGAATTACCTTTTAATGCAGGATAATGTGAACGATTTTTATATTGTAGCTTATAGAAGTTAAACTTTAACAGAATTACGGATTACCTAGTTAATAGTTATAGTTGATTTCTGTAGGTTACGTACTGTATGTGTGATTGAAACATGTCAAAATCTGATTGAATTTAAGGAGGTGAAGAAATGGTGCCACCACCACTTTTTCCAAGTGTGAAATTATCTACTATTCTAATGTACATGCACACTCACTCATGAAGTTCATGAGTGAGTGAGACCCTCTATCTCAGTTTTTATCTTTTTCGAAGATAGAAAATCATGTGAAAGAGAGTAAAAGTTCCACTTACGAGACAACGAGAATTAAAGCATTTAACATGAAAATTCTCAAAGGGAAGAAAATCAGAGTCATCATCAATTTTTATTAATCTCAATAAAAAATATTTTATAGGATACATAATTATGTGAAAAAGTCATGTATAAACAGGCTGTAAAAAAACCCTAGTCCCGAATTACTTAGGCTATCGCCAAACTATTTTTCAAGTAGAAAACATACTACTTTTCGAAAAGACCCTAATCGTTATGGCATGCGTCCCCTTGCTTCGTCCATCGCAGGGGCCTGCAACCTTGTAATTGATCAGACCCACAAACTTAACATCACTTTCAACTTTAAGTACCACAAAAGAAATTGCCATGTTTGTATTTTTTGATAACTGTGATACTCGAATCACTTTGAGTGTATCTCGATTTATTTTATGAGGTATCTGTTACCAGGTCCGGTAACTTCATCCACCAAACTTACAGTCTTAAACAAATAAAAAGAAATCACATGATATTTGTGTTTTCACTAGAATTTAAACCAGAAACCTTGTCGGTTCATTGATCAGTAAGCCATACAATTGGATGCCTATTTGTATATATTATTCTTTTTTCATTTCTTCAATTTTTCCACCTGGGATTTGTATAATTAGTGTTGCGGAAAGAAAGTGATAGAAAGCTTGTGACCAGAGAATTTATTATCCTTGTGTGTCTTAAATGTTCCATAACGGTGACCGATCTTTTCGGTCCTTGCATTTATTTTCCAAAAAAAAAAAAAAAAGGTGGAACTCCCAGCCCAGGAGCCTCCACACCCCGGTCCGACAGGTCTGTGAAGGAGGTAAATCATGGTGACTCAATTGATTTCAAAGGTTAGACCAGTACCACGCTGCGCACAAGGGGCCCTTCTTTATTTCAAGGTCCTTGCATTTATTTTCCAAAAAGGTGGAACTCCCAGCCCAGGAGCCCCCACACACCGGTCCGACAGGTCTGTGAAGGAGGTAAATCATGGTGACTCAATTGATTTCAAAGGTTAGACCAGTACCACGCTGCGCACAAGGGACCATCCTTTATTTCAAGAAGTAACCCCCACACTGCCGCTGACGGAATTTGATTCTTGGCCATTTTCCAAATATCCCCTTGCATTTATGAATTGCCTTGGAGTAGAAAGTAGGTGCAACCAAGAAATTCTGCATTGCGCAGCTGATTCATTTTAAGTTCTGCTTATTACTACAAAATATTGTGTTTAGATAAAGGTGTGAAACCTCTTTATGGCAACATCGTTGATCTCGAATTTTTTTTATTACTATATCAATTGATTGTTATACACCTATAATAATATTTGACTGTTATAAATAAAAAAAGATGTCAAATTTTAAAATTAATTACACTTTGTATAAAGAAGAGAAATCATTTAATGATGAAATTATATATTCATATAATGTTCTTTATCATAAATAATGTATTAAAGTATCAAAATTATCTGGTCAAAATCTCTAGATCTATTATTGATAATTTTAGAGATTCTATTTCTATAAAGATGATTAATTATTATGTAACCAAAAAAGTAGAAAGTTGTTATAAAGAGGTAATTTTACAAAGAACATACTTTTATAAAATAGATATTATTGTTGTAGGTAACAAAACTATTATAGAGAAATAAATTTAATATAAAAAATTAATTCCGAGAAAAAGTTGACTACTATTTTATGGTAATGTTATAAAAGACGATGTTATATAGAGATTTGACATAGTACTAACTTTGTATTGGCTATTGTGCACCATATATTATAAGTTTGGGGTATTTAGTGATCGGAGCCCTAAAATTGAGGGATATTTTTGATATTATAAGCAAGTCACATGGGGTTGGAAACATGCATTTGCTCTGCAACTACTTGACCTCTGTTCCTTCTTGTGTCATTTCTTTAATTGCTTGGCACATTGGTCCTCTCTTGCATGTGATATACCTAATTATTCACTGTCAGTGTTTTTTATTTTAAAATGTTATACTAGTCTAATTAGTCGAATGTATTAATAGAATTATTTTCTTATTTCTACTAATAATTTTAATAATAATCCATTTTTGGCCGGCTATAACAAGAGTTTGTATTTTCAAATAGTATCGGAGCAAGTTGAGAGTTTGAATTCTCTGATTCCGTTCCTATTTATTAGCCTTCTTTCTACTTTAACATCAATTTTATTAGCTAATTAATTGATCGCGCCCATCTTTAACTGCATGTTAGGAGGATTATATTGAATTTTAGCAATATCAACGATAATAATTTATATAGCCGACTTCAATATGCTTGAGTTTGAAGCATAATTGTCGCTTATTTTATTTAAATTCAGTAACAAAGATGTGCAGGAAGATGTTTTTCTATGCATTGTTTTTTTAGAATTGTATTAATCTCCCTTGGGGAGCCTTTCTCATTAATACAATATATATAATGTGTACAATGTGGAATCATAATACAAGAGGGATCCTATAATTATCATAATTATACAACACTACTAATTACAAAATATATGGTGAATATTCTACTAATATTCACTAATACACCCTCTCAGTCGAAGCGAGAGGAGGCCAGACGCTTAGACTGAATCTGAAGTGGAGGAATAGTTGTCTAGATAGTCCTTTAGTGAATATATCCGCATACTGATATGAAGAGGGCACATGAAACACCTTGACATGTCCGATAGCAACCTTCTCACGAACAAAGTGTATATTCATCTCAATATGCTTGGGTTGCTGATGCTGAACCGGATTATGAGATAAATATATGACGGATATGTTATCACGATAGACCAAAGACGCCTTACGCAAGGGACACTGAAGCTCCAAAAGAAGATTTCGGAGCCAACAGATCTCAGCAACAACATTAACAACGCCTCTGTACTCTGCTTTTACACTCGAACGGGATAATATGACTTGTCTCTTGGCAGACCAAGAAATAAGATTATCCCCTAAGAACACACAATAGCCAGAGGTGGAGCGTCGCGTGTCCTGACAGCCTGCCCAATCAGCATCTGTATAGGATAACAACCTGATCGGTGCTGAGGGTATAAGTGTAATATATAATCAAGTGTGCCCTTAACATATCGAATGATACGTTTAAGAGCAGTAAAACATACATGCTGAACAACACAAGCAATATCATGCCTGGTGAAAGTAAGATACTGAAGTGCACCTGCTAGACTCATATAAAGAGTGAGATCTGCTACTGGATCACCATCAACTGCACTAAGTTTCAATTTAGAGTCAATCAGAATGGACATGGCTTTGCAATTAGCCATCTTAGCCTTGTACACAATCTCATCTGCATACTTACGCTGACAAAGAAACATAGTGTCTGCAGACCTAGTCACGGAGATCTCCAAAAAATAACTCAACTTCCCCAAGTCAGGCATAGCAAATTCGGTTTTGAGCAGTGCATAATCTCATTTTTCAACACATCAGAAGATGCAATAAGAACAATGTCATCCACATATACCAATAAATAAGCAAGGTTACTACCTCTATGAAGAATAAAAAATTATCACACTTGTTGCATGAGAACCCAATCCGCATAATTTACTGTGCAAAGCGATCATGCCACACTCTACGGGCCTGTTTTAAACCATAAAGTGACTTACGGAGACGACATGCATATTGCGGGGCTGCAGATGAACAAAACCAGGCGGTTGGTGCATGTAAACCGTTTCTTTCAGATCCCCATGTAGAAATGTGTTCTTCGCATCAAGCTGATGAATCGGCCAACACTTACCCATAACAATATTTAGAACTGTGCAAATGGTAGCCGATTTTACCACCAGACTAAATGTTTCACCACAATCAATACCCTCTTGCTGATTAGTGTCATCAGCCACAAGTCTCGCCTTATACATCTCTAGCTCACCATTGTCTCTGTATTTGTGATGAAATAGCCACATGCATCGGATCACATTTACCCCCTCTGGTCTAGGAACCAAATCCCAAGTGTGTTATTTCATCAAAGCATTAAATTTTTCACACATGGCCGCATTCCAATTAGAGTCTAGTTGGCTAACTTTAGGTTTTAGGAACATGGGAAATGGTTTGTGCAGATAGGTTAAAATGGACTTTGGATTTGAAAATCTTATATTGGGCTATGGTTTCCATTAGGTGTGTGTGTGTGGGAAGGGGGGCAATAGGTGGATGTGTGTTTTGTTGTGATGGTGGTTGTGGGTCACTGTACTAGGTGTGGTCATCAGAAGGGTTTGACGGGTTTGAAAAATCGGGAATGACAGGGTGGTGCGATGTTGACGATGTCATCGGGTAGGGTGTTGGTGGTGGAGTTGGACTGGAGAGGTGGGGATTTAGAGGTAATGGTGCCGGTACAGGGTGGAGGGTGGCATGAGTGACCGCCGGTACAGGGTGGAGGGTGGCATGAATGACCACCAGTAGTGGCAGTGACGAGAGATGGTGGTGACAGGGTGCTGACTGCAGCTGGAACAGTGGTAGCATGTCAAATAGTTTGGTGGACTAACGGTGATGTGTCCGAATCATCAAGAAATTTATAATCAGTGACTCAAAATTTTTGAATGTTGTCAAATGGGAAAACATACTCGACAAAAGTGACGTGGCGTGAAATTATGATTTTGTCGGTGGATAGTTCATAGCATAGGTACCCCCTATGGTTTGATGGAAAGCCTAGGAAGGCGCACATAGTAGATCTGGATGCCAATTTGTGGGGGGCCGTGGATGTAAGATTAGGGTAACACAGATAACCGAAAATTCTAAGATGGTCATAGGTGGGGATCCGACGGTAGAGAATTTCGGTGGGTGTCCTATTTTGAATCGCACAGGTAGGTAAAATGTTAAGAATGTGTTCTACAGTTTTTAGTGCATATACCCAAAAAGTAGGTGGAGAGACGCATGAAAAAAGAGGATACAAATCATATTATTAATGGTTCAGAGAATTCTTTCGGCTTTTCCATTTTGAGGGGAGGTATGGGGGCATGAGAAACGAAAGATCATGCCATTAGTTGCACAAAATTTATGAAATAGGGAATTATTGAACTCGCGACCATTATCACATTGAAATGATTTTATGTCTTTTCAAATTGTGTTTTAACCAGTGTATGAAACTCAAAAAATTTGGAGAACACTTGAGATTTGAGTTTGAGTGGATAGACCCAAATAAAGTGAGAGAAATCATCCAAAAATACCAGATAATATTTATGGCCTAAGTTGCTAGTTATGAGAGATGTCCATAAATCAGTGTGAATAATATCAAAGGGGGGGGGAGTATTACTCATAGAAGCTGATAATGGTAGTCTAACGTGTTTCCCTAACTGACAAGAGAAGCAACTATGAGAAAGAGTCCCTTTGTTATATTGGATTAAATTTCGGTTTCTAAGAGAATAAAAAATGCGAGAACCCGGATGACCAAGTCTACTATGCCACGTAGAGGGAAATATGGTTGTTAAAACGGTGGGAGGGGTGACACTAGCAGTGAATGTGGGTAGGAAAGGATATAGGTCCTCCTCACTATTGCATCTCGTAAGGAGTTTCCCGGTACGGAGGTCCGTTACAGAAAATCCAAACGGGTCAAATTTAATTGAGACAAAATTATCGGTGATAAATTTTCTAACAGAAATTAGATTTTTGATTATGTTTGGGGCATAAAAGACATTTTTAAGAGAGAAGTGGGGATGAGGTGGTGGGGTAAGGGTGTGGCCAAATCCTTGAATTGGAATGCGATGACCATTACCGACCATAATAGATTGTGGAGATTGTAACTTGCGTAGTTGAGAAAGATTACTAGAATTGTTGGTGAGATGAGATGTGGCGCCCGTATCCATATACCACGCATTATCGGGCTGTTGGCGGGTCAAAGTGCCAAAAACTTGGCCCAGACTGCTGGGTTGAGGGATTTTGGTCCGGATGGCCGTGGCCCAGCATTTGGGCTAGGGCGAGCTGCATGGTGATACTGCTGGGCTTAAGCTGGAAGCCCAGTTCCCTGCTCGACCATTACTGCCACTGCTGTGCCTCGGTCCCCCGCCATGTTCGTGGTGGTTTATGACCATGGTGGCTGCCGGAGATCGGGTAGGAGAGAGAAGACAATAAGGGGAGACATATAATGTACGTATATGAGGCAGAAAACAGCCGTACACAGGGTGTATAACGACTTAGGGAGGTGGCATACAAATAGTATATAGTGGGAGTGATTTATAGTTGCCATATACATAGTGTATATCGGCGTATACATGTTGTATACAAGGGGTATACGACTTGTTGGAGAGATAGGGAAGGAAGTAGGGCTGTATACAAGGGGTATACGACTTGTTGGAGAGTTAGGGAAGGAGGTGGGGCTGTATAGCAGCAGTATATCAGGGGTATACATGGTTGTTAACAGAGTTTGAAGGCTGGGCAACTGTATATTTAGTGTATATCGATGGTATACCGCTGGTATACGTGTCGGTTCGGCACCTGAAAAAGAGGGGAGAGGTCAGCCGAAATTAGGTTTTGGTTGGGAAGGATTGTTGGCTTCTGATACCATGTAGTATTGTATTAATCTTCCTTGGGGAGCCTTTCTCATTAATACAATATATATAGTGCGTACAATGTGAAATCCTAATACAAAAGGAATCTTATAATTACCATAATTATACAACAATAATAATTACAAAATATACGATGAATATTCTACTAATATTCACTAATAGTTTTCACTCTTAACTATGACTTTATTTTTCTGTACGAAATTATCATATGGTAGTAAACAAAAAAGAAAAAAATGCTTATTCCCGATCAGCACTAAAGGCTAATGCTCCACATGTGTTCTGTTAATATCATATGTCAACAACAGCGCGATCCAATATCGCAAGTGCTGTCAACAGTAATTTTCTTTGTTATAATTTATGGAGTAATATTTACTTCCAAACAAAGAGAGTTTTAAGTAAACATTCATGGAAAATTTAGTAGTCATTTGATCATGAAAATTAATATTTTTAACTTTTTTCAGAATTTTGACGTTGGAGTTAAAGATAAAGTTGTATTTTATTATAATTTTTGTAAAAAATATTTGGTTGTTTGAATGTACTGAAAATGAAAATAGGGTTTTAAGTGTTTTCAAATTCCAAATATAACTTTAAGTAGTATTTGAATTTCCATGGCTAAACAATGATTTTCAAATAAAGTGAAAAAAAATTCCGAAAAAGGTGAAAAATATGACCAAACAGGTCTTAGAATGGTAACTTCGTCCAAAGGCGGATGTAGCTTTTGAGCTACGAGTTCACCTATGACCGAACCTAATATCGTTGACACTATATATATATATATATATATATGGCTCAGCCTCCGTATTTCAAGAGGATTTAAAATGGCGATTCTTTGTGGAGTACACATATTTAACATCCAAATTGGAGTATTGTCCAAACTGTTGGATATGTAAAGCACGTACGGGAATAATATATAACTATTACAGTGATCGAAAGGATAAACAACAAAGATAACAACAACAAGTTGTCAATATCTTGATCTTGAATTGAAACTTCAAATATGGATCTTGTATTTGGAAATACAAGAACATGAACTGCTACACTTGTGGCTTGTAGATCCGCTGAGAATCCGAACAGTTAGAGTCCTTTGAGATTCAAGTTCACACCTGAAACACTTAGCAACCAATTAGATAATCACAACATCACCGGCTGAGTAAGAGATGGCTCTATATTTTTAAGACAAGATTGGTCTCGTATATAGGCTTTACGGAAGTGTAGACAATAGTCTCCCAAGATGAAACGACAAACTATCAAATGTGCAAAGCCTACAAATGATCCCAACGAAGAACACGAATAATGAAGATTACTAAGAGAAGGTTTGCTTATCAGAAAAACTTATCTATTTGTGGTGTTGTTAACTTGTAAGTATGTTCACTTGTTCATTTCTGTTCATCTATAGAATTGAGCCAAAGGCCTCAATTTATAGGTGTGCAATATGACATTTCAAATGTCCCATAATGGCATTCAATTGCCATGTAATGGATGACATTTAACCCCCAAGTAATGCAGCAACATAATGGTCCAAGTAATGGCCATTATTAGGTGGATTCAATGCCATTGAAACCACCTCAACATCCAAACCTTTGGAATTTCGTCGAGCAGTCACTGCCAATGAAGCGCCGCAGCTCTACCACATTAGCGTCGTGGCGCTAATTCAGCCAGAAACTCATGATGCTCACTGCCAATCAGGCGCCGCGACCCTTCTCGGCTCCGTGACCCTTTTTCGGCCCGTACCATCTTACACTTCGCACAATCCTTCCTTCGTTTACCAATGTGGAACACTTGTTATTTAGCCAATAACCGTCCATCATTCAATACGTACCAATATCTCTTTCATTAACGAATTTTATGATACTTGGCACTAAGATTGCACGTGTGTGTAAATGATATTTTCGACGTGCTGGGCCCCAATTGTTCGAGTCATAAATAATGGGATAAACTTAATTTCACATTAGTAAATTTCCAACAATCCCCTCTTAAAAAAGATTTTGGGCGCACACGCAAGGTGCCTACTTTCAGCAACCGTTCCGCTAAAAGATATTGCATCAGGAGAGGTAGCTTCTGATTTGAACCTTCCCTAGTTGAATACCATCGGACTTACTTACTGCGCGATGAACGTGATGTCTTGAACCGTCAGTGTTTAATGTAAGCCAAGACAACGGTACCAACACAATACCTCTCATTTATTCATTTCTTCTTATTATTCTGTCCGTTGTGGCCGTGGACACACTTGGATTCTTAAGTGCGTTCATTTGAGGCGGCCTGTCCTCTCACTTAAATAGGTGATCTCTTACAAGGTATCCTGCTATACCCACTTCACAAGTGTTAGAAATCATTAAAAGTTTCCCCAACCTTAACCTTAACCGTTTGAGGATCGTTAAAGGTTTGAAAGCTTAACCTTTACCCACCATACAAGTAGCACTTTATTGTCTATCACGGGAACGGCTTTGGATTTATGTTTCTTTATAGAAATCATCATTCGAAATGCTCTTGCTTCCACCTAAGCGCTCAACTGAACATTTTGCAGCTTAGTTTTCCCATTGAACCAAATTCTTGAGATCTCCAGTTAGTATGGTTGGGTTACCACCGCAAAGGTTCGTATTATTTGGGTTTTAAACTCATTCCCCTAGACAGGCAAAACTCTTGATCTTTGGGTAGCCCCTTAGTTAAAGGGTCTGATATATCATTCGATTAGTAATCAAGGAAGTGACACCCCTGATGATCAACTGCCATACGGTCTTATGTCTCCGACAGATATGTCCGGACGCCGTCATCCGTGCCCTTTTCTGAAGCCGACCGGTTAGCTGTAGTGTATAACTGCAGAGGGCACGGGTTTCTCCCAATAAGGGACGTCCTCTAATGAGTCGTGAAGTTACTCAACTTCTTTCATGCTTTGCTTAAAGCGATAAACTCTGATTCCATCATGAATCGGGCGATGCAAGTTTCCTTAGAGGATTTTTCAAGACCCACCTTACACATTTACTTGTGGCTTTGGTGTTCTTTATATATGATGTCCAGTTTTGCATCACTGTGTTCTCCCAGAACCGCTGGACATCCAGAATATCATAATCTGTAGATAAGCAAATATTTCAGATATCGTCATATCCGACTTAACGCCTTCTATCTATCATTTTTAGAATCACGAGTGAACCTTAGTTCAGTTAATCTACTTTGTAGGCTTATACCATGTCGGTTGTAGTGTGTAACATACATTGAACTACATGTGACCTGCGCATATCACTCCTTGTATATGGGTGCACCATGATTCCAATCAGTTCTATGATTCATATCCATTGGTGGCTTCAACGAGACTGTCAAGTATCTCTTAACTGAGTTTGGAGTTAGATTAGTCCGTTAGATGTCTTAAAAATCCCAATTCCTAAGATGTCATTTGTGATACCCATATCTTTCATATCGAGACTTTTGTTTCAATATGACTTTCATTTTCAGACTGTTGGTTTTTCAACTGTTGGCTTTCTAACTTCAGAGTCAATGTTTCTGTTTTAACTGAAACTTTCAGGACCAAAATGTAAACGTTTCAGGGACCAAAATGAAAGTTCAGGAAGAAGCCCAACAGTCCAACAAACCAACTCTGATCCTCCCTTTTCAACTTTCCAGTTAGGAAGGCGGCATCAACATCCATGTCATGCAAGACTGCAATGGCCCTGGATGTTAAACTATTCACAGGGGAGCACATGTCCAAGTAGCCGAGGCCTTATACTCGACAGTAGATCCATTTATTTTGTACTCAATTTGAGTATTCACTTTTACAACCCAAATGTTCTTTTTCCGGAGGAAGGTCAACCATTACACAAGTATGGTTCTATATGATGAAATCTATTTCTCTCTCTGTAGCTTATTTCCAAAGCAACGCTTCTGGAGATGACAATTCTTTGTTAATTATTCATGGTTCATTCTCAACCATACAAGCTAGAAGGCCTGGAACAAGTCTTTGTCCCCTCTTTGTTCCGTCTCGGTTCAACCTCTAGAATCCCTGAGTTTTGTAGATCTAGAACATTTAGTTTCGGATAGTCAGCAACTCCCGAGTCCTGTAGCTCTGGAACGCCTGGTTCCGGACAATCAGGCACTCGCAGATTATTTTTAACCTCGAGCAATTACTTTTTTTTCCTTCTCAAGAAAAGTTATCATCAAAGAATTCAGCATTCTTTGACACCAAGAGGCGATAAACACTACTGTTATTTACAGATCCATTTGATATGCAATCTACAGTCTTAGGTCCAACTTGACCTGTTTTGGTATTCCAACCTCTACCAAGACACCCCCATATCACAACATTTGTAGGTGGGATCCTTTCCATATTTCATATGGAGGGTTATTCTTATCCTCATGCGGAGTTCTGTTGAGAATCGTATTAGCGGTAAGGATCGCATTGCCCCACATATTTTGGGTGTACAACTTTGCGCTTGGCTAAAACCGTTAGACTGAGGTGAGTAATAAGCAGTCGTTTGATGAACGATGTTTCATATTCTCCCCCTCTATTACTATGAATTCCTCAATCCGTAGGCTTAATTGATTTTCAACTTCTGCTTTGTAGCGCTTATCCGCTTCAACAACTCCATCTTTGCTTTTCACCAAACAAAGGATGCAATACTTTGTACCATCATTAATGAAGGTCACAAAGTACTTGTCTCCCCCCTCTATTTTGTACAAACTTCAAATCACCCATGTAGGTGTGACTAAGTTCTAGAGGAGCGGTGCTTCTTTCGCTATTCCTTTTACAGAACTTGTCTCCCCTCTCTATTTTGTACAAACTTTAATTCACCCATGTAGGTGTGAGTAAGTTCTATATGAGCGGTGCTTCTTTCGCTATTCATTTGACGGAATGGAAATGTGATTTTGCCTCTTCGCCTACCTCACATTCATTTTGAGGGTTTATGTCGACAGAAGGCAACAATCTCAACTTCGTTAGCTTTTGAATGACTTTCTATTTAACGCGTCTTAATCTATGATGGCATAGATGCACATATTACAAATATATCATTCATTTAGCTACAGACATACTGTACCATTCTTAGTTATTACAGACCTGTTGGACTAGTCTCAAACCAGCTCCAGCTTGACCAACAACGTCCCGTAAACCAAGTTTGGGACATGTATCACCTCTTTTTAGAGTGATCTCATTCCCCGAAGTCCTATTGAGGATAACCTCTCCAACCCCTTCTACTTTAGAGGTGGCGTGGCTTCACATGAACAACTTTTTGCCCGTGGTTAGGGCATAACCGGATCATATGTGATCTGGATACTCTTGCCCACTCCAGTTGCTTTGGCAGCCTGAGTGTCCAATTTATTTTCTGCCTTTCTTTTGACCTTCAAATCATTTAAGACCTGGAAACTCTGGCCCACCTCACTAGATGTCCATTACTTTTCTGTCTTTCTTTTGGCCTTCAGATCATTTAAGACCTGGAAACTCTGGCCCACCTCACTATGTGTCCATTACTTTTCTGCCTTTTTTCTGGCCTTCAGATCATTTAAGACCTAAAAATTCTGGCCTACTCCAGTCGCCCGTAGGCTTTGTACGACTGAGTGTCCAATATCATCCTATCAAATGAAGGATCTTTTGTCAGATAGTGTGACAGGTTCAACGTCTTAAGATAAGCCATTATATTTTAGTCTTCTTCCTTTGAGATTGGTGCCCAGACAATTCCTGATGCTTGCTTAAGAGTGGTTACAATTTTCGCACATTCAGTGGATCTTTCTCCCTCGTATGTGCGAACATACTTTACACACTTGTAATAATTACACTCAAAAGGACGGATCCTTTAAGTTTCGTTTACAATAGTCCAATCTTTATACTGGAAGGAAGAAGATTCAATATATGATTTTAGAGTGTAGGGAATATGAGTTTTTAATGAAAACATTTTCATATTCCAGCCTTGCTTTACACACTTTTATTCAGATATTAACTAAACACATTATTGATAAGGAAGAATAATTAACTTAGACCTTTTGGATTCTGGCCCACTTCAGTTAGACTGAGTGTCCATATCCTCCTTACCATAATTCGGATCCTTTGTCTAGGACAAATATAGGCCTTTTGCTACATGATAGAACATCATCTTCAGCCTTCTCCTCTTGTCACAATTGACATCTTCAGCCTCTCATGGGCGCTTGTTTCCACCACCCTCGGGAGCAGTGACACCAACTCGTCCTTGATATTTAGCTTTGCTAGCATGACTATCAGCAGTATCTTGAAGCTCAGCATCAAATCCAGAGATCCCACCTTTGACTTGTCAAAGAGATAACCAAAATTAGGACCAGATTTGAAAGCACGGT
Source organism: Anisodus acutangulus (assembly GCA_029783415.1). NCBI lineage: Eukaryota > Viridiplantae > Streptophyta > Magnoliopsida > Solanales > Solanaceae > Anisodus > Anisodus acutangulus. The sequence goes on from CM056492.1 coordinate 10,652,923, forward strand.
TGTTGACAAAGACAATATTTGAACTGTTAACAGAACTGTCAACAGAACTATTTTTAAGAAGAAAACCATAGCCAGATTTGGGACCATATCTGCTGGTAAACATCTTTCGAGCACTAATACAATCTTGTCTTAAAATTGTTGGATATGTAAAGCACGTACGGGAATAGTAAATAACTATTACAGTGATCGAAAGGATAAACAACAAAAATTACAACAACAAGTTGTCAATATCTTAATCTTGAATTGGAACTTCAAATATGGATCTTGTATTCGAAAATACAAGAACATGAACTGCTACACTTGTGGCTTGTAGATCCGCTGAGAATCCGAACGGTTAGAGTCTTTCGAGATTCAAGTTCACACCTAAAACACTTAGCAACCAATTAGATAATCACAACACCACCGGTTGAGTCGAGAGACGACTCTATGTCTTTAAGACAAGATTGCCCCCGTATATAGGCTTTACGGAAGTGTGGACAATAGTCTCCCAAAATGAAACAACAAACTATCAAATGTGCAAAGCCTACACAAATGATTCCAGCGAAGAACACAGATAATGAAAATTGCTAAGAGAAGGATTGCTTATCAGAAAAATGGATCTCTTTGTTGTGTTGTTAACTTGTAAGTATGTTCACTTGTTCATTTCTGTTCATCTATAGAATTGAGCCAAAGGCCTCAATTTATAGGTGTGCAAGATGGCCTTTCAAATGCCCCATAATGACATTCAATTGTCATGTAATGGATGACATATAACCCCCAAGTAATGCATCAACATAATGGTCCAAGTAATGATCATTATTGGGTGGATTTAATGCCATTGAAACCACCTCAACAACCAAACCTTTGGGATTCCGTCGAGCAGTCACTGCCAATGAAGCGCCGCGGCTCTGCCACATCAGCGTCGCGACGCTAATTCAACCAGAAAATCACGATGCTCACTGCCAATCAGGCGCCGCGTCCCGGTCCTGGAGGTGCCGCGACACTTTTTCGACCCGTACCTTCTTACACTTCGCACAATCATTCCTTCGTTTACCAATGTAGAACACTTGTTATTTAGCCAATAACCGTCCATCATTCTATGTCTCAAACATATCACTTACGTACCAATATCTCTTTCATTAACGAAATTTACGATACTTGGCACTAAGATTGCACGTGTGTGAAAATGACATTTCCGACGTGCGGGACCCCCAATTGTTTAAGTCATAAATAATGAGATAAACTTAATTTCACATTAGTAAATTTCCAACCCAAACTTGGAGTGTATATATTTGGAGTTGCAATACTTCTACTTCACTCAAATTTATTGAGTTCAAGTTATTCTATTCATGCAATAACAAAACCAACGTTAACTTTACTTCTCAACGTTCAAAATTCATGAAGACTTTAGAGGATTTAGTGATCATTACTATATTCAATATATATTAATCCAGCTGTTATGATGCACAATGCACATATTGGTCATAATTAAATATGAAGGGTCTTTGGATATTGTTCATGCACACTATTGAATTTGAAATTCCTGAAATCAAATCTTAATTTGAAGGGATTGCTTCTATATACTAACGGTTGCAATTTTATTCAGTACTATCTTCTTTATTCCATACCATTTATGCAGTAAAAATTATATTAGTTACTTCTCTTTTCAATTTATGCGACACTTTTCATTTTTTGACAGTTAATTTGATCAATATTATAGCTAAATTTAATTAAACCAACTCAATATATTTTAAAAACTAAAATTTAAATATTCAAAAAACATATAAATAATACTATAAGTTATAATACTTCTCATGTCAATATGATATAAAAATACATTTTAAAATATTAGTCAAAATTTAAATAGTTTGAATCTCGAAAAATTTAAAATATCACATAAATAATATAGCGTTTTTTAATATCTATGTGAGTGAAAGATAACCTTTACTTATTTTGTAGAATTAGTCTTAGACGCTTGACGCGGACACCATAATCGTAAAGAAAAAAAATTCACTCCCATTTACAGCCCACCATTTATTTCTCTAATTAATCTCAGATTGATGTGAACACAAAAGACAAAATTGATTAATGAGTACAGTGGAGAGATGAAGGCCACGCACCCACCCAACCACCAATCCTTGCCGACGTAGCCAGCTTGTACTAAGGCATTTGATCGAACACTTTATGCACATTCTCCTATAAGCAATGATATCATTTAAATCATTAATGATTTAATTCATATGACCAAAACAAACATTTTCATTCAAATTTATTGCCTTTAACTTCTTTTTTTGTTTTGTTTTTGCTTTTACTCACTTCTATTATTCTTACCTGAATTTCTTGATAACCCATCAAATGAAGAAGTTCACAGACCAACAGTGCATAGCCAAGTAGCTGAGGATCATACAAGTTTAATTCTTCCAAAAAAGAGATGAAATGAATGAGAAAAAAACTACTTTTTTGAGTTTAATTATCTGAAAATGAAGGTTATCCATAGTCCATAGAGCACATAATTTCGGGTCAGTTGCACAAATAACCTTTTCGAGGTCGTTATTTAAATTTTACATCAGTTAGCTAAGTGAATAAGAACAACTGTCTAATGGTAGAATAGTATCTTACCAACCTAAGATAGGGGTTTGATCTCCCGACGGTTCATTTATGCTTGTAGAAATGCAAGATAAGACTTTATACAATAGATTTTTGTGATCTGGCTTTTTTCTCGAATTCATGCACGAAGCTTAATGCATCGAACTGTCCTTTATCCGTTAATAAAGCAGAATAAAATTGTGCAAAAAAGAAAAAAATGATTCAATTACTTTCTTACTTTCGAAGCCGAAATTAATTCATTGAACTGATGGAGACATAATTTAAATTGTGACCCCAAGAGGCCATACGGTGCAATCGATCCTATCACGTTATTTGGAATTAATTAAAGCTTCGTTGTGCACAAAATACTAGGCTAAAAGAGAGGGAGAAAATGAGAAATACATAAAATACTCGGTGTTCACTTTTAGACTAATACTCCCTCCCCAAATAAAATATCACCTTAACAAAAATTACTCCTATTAAGAAATTAATAAATATAAAATAGAGTTTACTAAATTACTCTTTTTATTAGAATTGAGCAATATTAAAGAGGACTGCTTCTTGGAAAGACATGTTAATTTTTGTCTGAATTTTTAGAAGTACACTTATTTTGAGATAAATTTTTTTATTAAGATAACACTTATTTTAGAACGAAGAAAATAAAAAAAATTCAGCGGATAAAATTTGGAAACAGAGAACAAATTATTGAGTAAACAAAAGTTCGTGGGATATAAAATTTACAAATAATAATAGTAGCATACAATTTCTTCGATAATTTTTCTTGGAAACTTGCGCGCATTTTCACGTGCATTGCATGATGCAACCTCATAACCCTTGCTTAGCAATAATTAAAGGTTACATTTTCGGTAATTAAGCTAAACACACCAAAAGAAGATTTTACCATTACAACATAATACACAATTATGCATAACCAATCGATAATTTCGACTAATTACAAACTTCAAAATAAAAGATTAACAAGTACGTAATGGCGATCCACACAAACAATCGTTGTTAGAGAAAGACGAAGCTTCTAGATGATCGAATGGTGACACGTTTGGAATCGGGCCACAAAGGTGATTATGGCTTAAATCCAAATGACCAATGTACTTAGCTGATGATAATGACTTAGGAATTGAACCTCTAAGGTTATTATACGATAAATCAAGATGTGTAAAATATGTTTTTGAACAAAAAACATCAGGTAATAATCCCTCTAATGAGTTTCTACTTAAGTTTAAGATGTTTAAACCGGAGCTGCTAAGTAGATTAGTTGGAATTGAACCGGAGATTTGGTTGGAATCTAGGTTTAGGGTTGAAAGAACCGGCATTGAACCGAGTTGAGCCGGGAGTGAACCGGTTATTTGGTTATTTGATAAATCTAGATCGGCTAACCGGCGAAGTTGCGTGATTGAGTTCGGGATTGAACCGGTGAGTTTGTTTTTGTTGAGTAATGCTCGGCTCATCATGTTGAGTTTTCCGATATCGGCCGGAATTTGGCCGGAAAGTTGATTGTTGCTGAGCTCAAGGTGCATTAATTTTCCGAGGTTGACTATGGAGGTAGGGATTGAACCGGAGATTTGATTATCGGCGAGGTTAAGAACAGTGAGTTTACTCAACTGGCCGATGTTCGCCGGAATTTGGCCAGTGATTTTGTTTCCGATGAGTTCAAGGATACGGAGTTTTGGTAATGAAGTGATACACGCCGGAATTTCACCGGAGATGTCTTTCCAATCGGCGACGATGAGAGTAGTTAGCCGGTCGAGTTTACATATCGAAGTGGAGAGCGAACCGGTCATATAACCAGACCGGCCGGCTTTCTCATAAATCGGGTCTTCGGATTCGCCCCGAAGAACAATATCGGCGACCCGGTTAGTAGTCGGGTCACAGCTAACACCATTCCAGCCTTGGCAACAGTTGCTGCCGGTCCATGTGTTGAATATGCCCAAATATGGCTCTTTAAGAGCTGCTTTGAAGTCCATCAATGCTGCTTGGTCAGCCGGCGGGCAGCCATTCGCCGGAATAGTGACGGCGGTGACCACCATGAGAGTGACCAAAAATGTTACTCCGGTAAGACCCATTTCTCCTCTCTCTATTATAAAAACGCAGTACTATTACTCTATTCTTCTCTCTCAATATGTATATATTTGTATAGAGTGCATGTAAAGAGAGTGTTTCTTCTCTATGTGAGAAGTTGAAAGATGAGATGTTATATATAGTTTATATACATAGCCTAGGTATATAGTACTAAATAAAGTAATATTTTTTTATTTTGTGATTTAAAATAAGTTAAAGATATCGTGTGGTTATAAATCAGTTCATTAAGAGTAAAAAATAAAATTTAAAGTTAAATAAGAAAATATGTTATTTTTTTTATTTGGACAAATGAATTAAATGGATTGACAATTTACAGTTATTTTCATCTTCTGTTTTTTTTTTCAAATTTAATTTTTCCTCAATCTATTTATTTTTATTTCTTTCTTCAGATTTTAATTTAATGTACTTTTTTTTAATCCAAGAAGGTGGTTGGCCTATTAATACGTCAGATTAAAATTAGAGGCGGATCCAAACTTTTAACTTGATAGATTATTTATGATTTTAGTATTGCATTCATTATACTTGTAAGGGGAAAGGGTCAAATTTACCCTCCAACTATGCTTTATAGTTTAACATTCTCGTCAAACTTTGGAATCAAATTTACCCTTTGCATTAGCAAACTTATTAAATTTGCCATTAGCTGGACGAATTTCTGACTTGGACTCCACGTCGGATCCACGTAGAAGCCATGTAGACTCACCCAATTCTTTTAACCCGTACCCGTTACCCCATCATTTAAATTATTTCAACCCAATCCATTTTAGAAAAAGATGTAGTGGTTCTATTACCCCATCAACGAAGTGGTTCCGACCGATAAAAAAGTAGCATAAGGTGGGTTGATTTGTTGTCGGCATTTCGCCGAAATAGTGGGCGTGATGGTATCGTTGGCAGTGGTATTGAGGCAATTTGTGGTTGTTGACTGAGTTGGGTGGTTCGTGGAGGTTTCGGTTGTTGACGGGGCATTGTTGGTGATGGAGAAGAAGGGAGCGAGAGAGAGAGAGCAAGGGAAGGCGTTGAGTGGCTAGTGGTCTGGCGAGATCGTCGGAGTTTGGAGCTCCGGCGATAGTGGTCGGCGGATCTAGTGGTGAGGCAGTGAGGGGTTGATGTTGGTGGTGTGGTCACCGGCGGTGTTCAGATCTGGATATTTGGGGGCTCACCGGTGGTTGTGTTTGGTCATCACCAGTAGTTATGTTTCGTCACCGACTTCTCTGGAGACGGCGGTGGTTGTCTAAGTGGTGACTGCTCCGGTTCACCAGTTGGTCATCACCAGTGGTTGTGTTTCGTCACCGACTTCGCCGGAGACGGTGGTGGTGGTCTAGGTGGTGACTGCTCCGGTTCACCGGTTGGTCATCACCAGTGGTTGTGTTTCATCACCGACTTCGCTGGAGACGGCGGTAGTGGTCTAGGTGGTGACTGCTCTGGTTCACCAGTTGGTTTTCACCAGTGGTTATGTTTCGTCACCGACTTCTCCGGAGACGGCGATGGTGGTCTAGGTGGTGACTGCTCCGATTCACCGGTTGGTCATCACCAATGGTTGTGTTTTGTCATCGACTTCGCCGCAGACGTCGGTGGTGACTGCTTTGGTTCACCGGTTGGTCATCAGTGGTTATGTTTCGTCACCGACTTCGTCGGAGACAGCGGTGGTGGTCTAGGTGGTTACTGCTCCTCGCTACAAATTCTCTCTCCCCGACCAGGTTATCAGTTACCTCTTCTTCTAAAATGGATAGAGTTGAAACAATTTAAATGATGGGGTAACGGGTACGTGTTACAGATTAAAAGAATTGTGTGAGCCGAAATCCATCCAGCTGAGGGCAAATTTAATAAGTTTGCTAACGGAGAGGGTAAATTTGATCTCAAAATTTGACGGAGGGCAATGTTAAACTATAAATCATAGTTAGAGGACAAATTTAACCATTTTTCCTTTTGTATATATAAGCTGCTTCTTAAAAGTGATGAAGTCATCTGAAGTCGTAGTTGTTAGCTACATCCTCCATCGATTAAAATCCTTTTATTGCTGATAATACGTGACTCTGTCAGTCTTATGAGACCATAATTTCTATCTTTTTTTAATTATACATACATAAATAAAGAAAGTTTCGTTTATTTAAATATCCAACAGTCCCACAGTAATAAAAAAAATATATTACTCTCTCCGTTTCAATTTATTTGAAGATTGACCAATTTAAGAAATCAAACAATTTTTTATTTGATTTAATTTTAAATAAAAATTCTTCAAGTATTGTATAATAAAATTTATATATTTGAAAATTATATAAAAAAATTATTAATCTACATAATTAGTAATTCACAATATATGAAAAGAGCTAAAAGATTAATAATTTTAAAAAATTATTTGACTCCTCAAACTGATCAATCTTTAAATAAATTAGGACGAAGAAAATATTATTTAAAAAAAAGTAAGTACTGTTGTCCATATACGTAGTAAAAAAGAGGGGGCGCGTGAGGAGTCAGTAGTTTATAGCAGACAGGAGTTAGAAGCAAATGGTTATGTTGGATTTATAAAGTTTGGATCTGTTATTGGTCACTTTTGTTCTTTTTAATTTATTCTTTTCTTTCTTAAAGTGTTAGTCTGTTTTTTCCTGAAAAAGAAATTAGAAAATGTCTTCGATCTGGCTCTTGTTCCATGTAGGTTTATAGAACGCTAGGCTAGCGTTGAAAGGTATTCTATCTTTCTCTTTTTGGTGAGGTCCAAGATCCTAGTCGTGCAAAGATTCAAATAATGTATTCTGATTCAAGTGCGAACTTCTTCTCAACACATGAAACTAACTTGGTTTTCGGATCTTTAAGCAAATAGCCGAATTTATAGTTTACTTTTTAATTGGTATACATAGATTATATTGTGATTACACAATTTTTTTTATATAGTTTATACATATATTATATATTTGCCAACTATTTTTAGTTTAAACAGTCGAGTGAGCGTTTATGTAGATTAATTTTTCTCTTTTTTTGTTTTTTTTATTATTGTTCTGTGTCAAATATTAGAAAATAAAACTAAAGGGTATCCTGCGAACTGTTCTACATATACTAATTATAATATTCTAAAATAATAGTTTATTCATATCAGATTATTTCTTTACTTCTTTTCTTAATTGCTTGATTATCTGGACATCAGTCGAGTTCTATTTACTATTTAATATACATAATAGGGAAAGACGTTATTAGATTAAAGAAGAAGTAAAGAGAGCGTGATATGATTATTTCTACAGTTGGACCAGGATTTACGGCAAGGATAGGAAGATACTTAGTCGTCGCATTCAATTAAATACCGTGGATGAATTGTGTTCTCAATAGGTCAATTCCATAGGAATATAGGCGGCAAACTGTTTTGAATCGGCGAGTAGTGATTCGGGAGAATATTATGAGATTAATAATCCGATTAATTAGCAATCATGAATAAATTAGCTAGGATGAAATACTTGAACGATTCAATAGGATTGGTGAACCAACCACATATCCACTTGATGTTAAAAAATAATTAAAGAAAAAAAGAAGAGTTGAGCCAAAATAATGTAGAAGAGTTATACCTAAGTGTATTAAAACTGTAGAGCCACCGACAGAGGAATACTATTCTTGAAGTCATATGAATGGGTTCAAATAGCAATTAAATTAGTCTTAATAGTTGAAAATAATTGACCTGAAAATCATGCAGACATTAGAGCTGGATTTTGGGTCATTAATTTGTGCTTCGCTAGCTCCATATGAGATTGTCCTTAGATTATTTATTGAGAAGATTGCGTAACAAAGCAATGTTAAAATAGACATAGCAGATTTTTAGCATAAAAATAATTATAACAATTATAGTCAAATAATCATTCTTTTCTATGCCTAAAATCTCTCCTAACACCAACTAATGATTTATTCCAAATTTATTGCCTAAAATCTCGCCTAGACTAACTATATACCTAAATGTAATTTTTTGGTTTATGATTTTCTTGATGTTTGAAAATTTAAATTTTTAAAAATAGTCTATAACAAATATATATTACTGTAATTAAGTTTATATAGTAAATATTCACAAATGCAACATATATATGCAGATATCTTTTAAGTAGGTATATTTCTGATATAAATGTTTTTAATATCAACATATAAGAATTTGAACTCAATAATAAATGTAATTTAATAATACATATATTACATTAAATTTTATTTTTCATTTGTTGTATGCTTACTGAATAACTGATGAATAATAATAGCATGTATGAGTGTATTACTATTATAAATAGCATTTTAATAATATACATATATAGTATAGTATTTGTGTATTACTATTATATACATCAAATATAATCAGAATACATAGTATATAATTTTTTGGACAAGCATATTATGAAGTATAAATATGAATGTATAAGTGCATAATATTATATTATTTAATATAAATAATATATAACAGTTACTGAGAAAAGGAAATAAAGAATTACTGAGAAAACTCGCTAGAATTATGGGATAGATATCCGTTATAGGAGAGAGAAGTTGGAATAGAGAAGAAAGGTAATAAATATGAATCCTAATTATGTAGAACTTCCTTTAATTATTAGTATTGCTAGCATACTAATAGAATCTTATATATATGCTAAAATGGATATAAATTATACTACAGTAAAACCTCGATAAATGAATATTCGATAAATTAATAACCTCGATTAAATAATAATTTTCTCCGATCCCGACTTGAGCCAATGTGATAAAATAATAACCTCGATAAATGCATAAGATAATAATTTTAAAAAAAATCCTTGAGGCCCGCTGAAAATATAAAATAATAATTCATTAAATACGTTTGAAAATTACATATATAATTCATAAAATAAAACACTTCCTAAATAATTTTTATTTCAAATTTTATGCTTTCCTAAAATATGTATCTATAGTCAATTGGTTCTTATTTTCATGCGAATTGAACTCAATTTCATCTTTAACTTTTTGGAGGACATAAATTATATTCGACACATTCTTCTCATTTTGAAGCAAATAATTTTTCAAAGTCTCTATGGCAAGAAAAGCTTCTTTTGGAGAAACATGTGGTGTAGCGTTATCTTCCATACCCATTACTCCTTGAATAATTTCTTCGTCCGTAGGCGATTCCATTAAAGATTCATTTTCACTAGGATAATTCAGAATCTGCTTTACATTCATGACATTTCTATAATGTAGATTAGAAATAGCTTCCTCTAATCTTTGAATGCCTTCAACATCACCAGTTTCTTCTTCTAGAAGCATACCTTCCTCGGATCGAATTTTGCAATGTCGAAAATAATTTGCGACGGTTGTGGCCTTCACATCAATATTCCAAGCAACATTAATAAAATTGATAGCATCCATGACATTAATTTTTTCAGGATTTATTGCTCCCATCTCATAGCCTTCCAAGGCTCGACTATAAAGAAGCCTTTAAAGGCGCTAAAGCGCTAGAATAGAAACGATGTTGAGATTAATAAACTTCTTTTTGACAAGATTAATAAACTTAGATACAATGCACCATCATTAATTAATTGTTTATTTATTTTATTTTCTTAGTTACCGAAAAAAATTAATTATTTAATTTGAGAAATATAATGTACAAAATAAAAATTATTCTATAAATTAATAAAATATTCATTTATCGATAAATTAATAAAATATTCATTTATCGATAAATTAATAATCCCGTATAAGATAATAATTTTTTCGGTCTCAAAGATATTCATTTATAGAGGTTTTAAGCAAAAATTATGCCACTCCTCATTTGAAATTGTTAAATTTGGTCATTCTTTACCCTTTTAGTTCATTTATATCCTTAATGTCAGCAAATTATTTCGTATTTGGCCTTATTATTATCAGAAGTCTAGTTTGAACGGATTGGATTCCATATGTCCATTTTTTTTTCTCGAGAAAAATAGAAAATAGTCCAATTTATGATATAGAATTACACTAAAATTGGGAGCTCCATTAAAGAAGAATGATACCTTTTCCTACTTTGCAGAAATGATATTAGACCAATAGCTTAAAGTGGGGCAGAATAGTATTATAGCAACTTTAACCATTCTCCCTTATTTTTGTGATTGTTCATATATAAGTAGTGTGATTCACAAAGCATAGCCGGTTCTACTCTTAAATAAAAGTCTCGTTTCTTCCTTCTCCAACTTGGTGATATTTTAAAATCATAATACAAGTTAAGAGGTAAAATTTGAACATTTTTCTTGAAAAATTTGGACACGTGGAATCTATCTATTTCATGTTGGAACTCCATTAACGGCAAGGGTAAATACGAGAAAGTTTGCTAATAACAAAGGTATGAATGGACAAAAGTATAATTAAGGGCAAAATTAAGCAATTTTGATTAGTATCATGACAATTTTGGACATTTTCCCAATCTCTTAAAATTTTAGACTAGAGACAATAGACAACTCAGTGGATCTGTTATAAGGTATTGAATAAGATGGCCACATTAGCCTATATATTGATTTACAAACTCACGCAGACAAGAAAAAGAGAGTATACAATATTCTATTTGGATGAAAAGCTTAAGAAGAAATTAAAGGGAAAGAGGAGAAGAAAGTGACTGTAATTTTGGATGAATGGATTTAGAAGGAAAGGGAAGGAGAGGAGAAAAAGGATTGAAATGTTGGTGATAAAATTATATATATACAATCATTTTCATTGTGTGCAAATAATGCGATTTTTTTAGACCAAACCAAAACACATCACATTTGGGATTATAAATGGTGCTTTCACTATTGAACAGAACATGGAGCTGTGTTGTCTGATAGAAATAGCTTCTTGCCCTCACATGCAAGTGTCAAAAAGCATACATGAGGATGCCAAAATGGTCTTTTCGCACTGCTCCTGTTTAGTCATTTTCAGTCCTCACCAACTATACAGTGTGTAATATTAATATTGGTCACCGTATCAAATAAGGCTAGGAAACCCTGGAAAAATACCCCTCAATCATTAATTAGAGATTTCAAGTTCGAACTTTGGGAATGAAATAACCTTGAGTAGAAGTGTTTCACCCCAAAGTGAGACTTTCAAATGCGAATCTGAATTAGTTGAGTCTCTAAGAGGAAATGGAACACCAGGTGGGAACCAAAAGGAAAAGGTTGATACATAGTATTTTTCCTTTTGTTGTTTCTCTAATATCTAGTTAGCCTGTCATTTCATGTCTTCCAGACAATGTGTTAGAATTCAGAAGTATCTTTACTTGATTAACTTAAAAGAGATTGCAGCTAGTGGGACTTGGGCTATGTATGACCAGTGTTTCGATTCTACTCAATAAAATGGGAACTGGCAAACTCTCATTGAGATGGTGTTCTGTCTTCCTATTTCTATTCTTGTTTTTTTTCCAGAATAAAATGGGGAAAATATCACAAAAGAGACATTGTAATCTCCAAAGTCTATAACTTGATCAAAGTATATTCAAATTTAGTTTGTAATACTAAAATATACAACCTTTAGCAAAAGTTTTTAACTCGTTCGAAATCAAATCAAACCAAGCCAGAAAGCCCCCTATTCTATGTTTAAGCTCAGCCCCATCTCAACTTCCATTGAAAATCTCGTCAATAAAATTGCTCAACTCATTTTTGTTTTACTCAAAGCATTGTGTTAATTTCTCTCCCACAAGCGAGCACTAAAGAGAGCCGAAGTTCTATCAGAAACATCTCTACCCCACAAAGGTAGAGGTAAGGTCTGCCTATCCTACCCTCCCCAGACCCCACTTGTGGAATTACACTGGGTATGTTTTGTTGTTGTGGTTGTTGTAAGCGAGCACTAAAGAGAGTATATATTGTTCTGCAATAGGGAAATTGAAAGAGTCCCATTATAATACAGAAATGTCAAGAAAGATACTGTAAGTGCAGAAAATGGCAACACAAGAAGAGTGAGAACTCAATAACTAAGATATAAACACCTTAAGATCTAAGATATGCCAATCTTTTCTTGTTTGCTGCTTCATTGGGTAAGACACATAACAGGGTTTGTAGAAGTTCAATGTAAAGAAGTTAAGCAAAAATATCTTCAGTAACAAATGATGTTTCGGTATCCATACAAGTGTCAGGTGGACATTCAAGTTGTTCATAGTTTATTTGTCGAGAAGCTTCATATACAGCAATACCAACACTTACTGATAAATTCAAGCACCTAACATATGTTTCAACCATAGGAATCCGCAGGGTTCCTCCTCCAAGAGATTCACTCTTGCAATCAAGCAGGGCTTCAGGTGGTAACCCTTTAGTTTCTGAGCCAAATACAAGCCAATCGCCCTTGTTGTAGGAGAAGTCCTGCATCAATGATGCTATATTTACACCAAATCCGCATTATAAGGCAAGATTTGCTTGTATTAATCCAGCTTTCATCATGAAAGAGTGGACGGGCTTGTCAATAAAAATACTTGTGGAGCCAAGAAAAATTCCAATTTAGCCATGTTCCTTACAGTTTTCAAATGCACAAAAACGCAAAATGGAAACATAACTTTTTGGTCCTTTCTGTCCATCTATTTGTAACAAAGTAGTTTTGTTATCTACCCATTCCTTGTTCTATTAGAATTATTTCCCTTTGTGCCTTCCACCTCCTACTTCTCCAACCTCAGAAGCCAAAGAAAAGGAAAAAAACATGAAAGAAAAGACTACAATCTTTTGTATGGAAAGATCAGCAACAGCTAAAGTAGTTCATGGTAAAACAATCACCAATCAATCAACTACAACTCAATTCCAAACTTGGGGTCACCAATGAAGAATAGAAGTATAAAACTATAAGGAAAACGGAAATATGAAAGCAACTGAATTGAGATGCTCAAAATCATTTACAATTCTTGGAACATGAAAGAGACGGAAAGTATTGAACACAGGCGGTTGAACAGAAAAACTGTAGGGCCTTACCAAAAAGAATTTCGACTTGGCCTAAAATTAATTTAGGTTAAATAAGTCTTGCATCCAAGTACTTTATGGCCTATCCCAGATAAACTAGAGGTACGCCTCAGTCCGAAACAAGCCGGGGTAGCTATACGAATCTTCACTGACCATGTTACTCCTTTTAAACTCATTTCAGGCGAATATTATATATAATAAAAAAGAAAGTATTAGAAGTCATATATTTTTTACTAATGTCAAAGGGGAGCCTTGGAGTAACTGGTAAAGTTGCTGCCATGTGACCAGGAGGTCATGAGTTCAAGTCGTGGAAACAGCCTCTGGCAGAAATGCAAGGTAAGGTTGCGTACAACAGACCCTTGTGGCCCGGCCCTTCCCCGGACCCCGTGCATAGCGGGAGCTTAGAGTGCACCGGGCTGCTCTTTTTACTAATGTATAAATCTCTAAAATGCTCACCTCTGGAAAGCATAGGAGGTAAATTAAAGGTACTAGCATGACTAGACGATATTCTCAACTAATAGGTATCTCTTGTTCCATTGTGTCTTATCTTTCGCTAAGTCTTCATGGATCCCAAGAAATTTGTAGGTCATTCGAGACAACTTCCTTCCAAGTGCTTTTAGGTTTACCTCCTTCAAATATTACAGATTTTACAGTGACAGCAAAACAAACATTTCTACATTTTCTTACAATTCAAGACGGAATACATTAGTCTCATTTTGCTTATAAATTTCCCGAGGTTAAAAGCTGAGTGAACTATAAGAGTAGAAAAAGCATCTAAACTTACTGAATGTGTACTTGTTCCTCTCTTTGTAAATGCCAACAGCCTCTTTTCCCCAGCCTGAAGAAAAGGAAAAAGAAGGAATTTAGTCTACGTTATCTGAATGTTTTGAAGCTACATGAATGAGGTAAAAGGAGACCTGTCCCTTGAAATACTCGCGGAATTCATCCCAGGACCGATGCACTTTGACAACAACATATCTGATGCGAAGAGTTAACAGTTGAAAAGTTTATGAAAATCGCCAACTATACAATATAGAGATCCACAGATACAAACACTATAGAGAACTCTTAAATTTAAAATACTGACATTTGAAAACATGACTAACTGAAGAAATGATTGAAAGCAGCAAAACAGAAGAACCAATGAGTAAAGCTATGGGTGCTGAGAAGCTATTCATAACTCGCCAACTATATCAAATAAGTGTCATTGGATCTGGCAAGTCAAGAAACAGGCCAAGAAATCCCCCAAAAAGTAAAACTAAAAACTAGATGATATCCTGCAGTTTCAAGACGATTAAAAAGAAAAACAAGCATGAAAAGATTATGAAGAGTTTCAGATATCAGTACATTGCACACAAACACGCTCCTAAATCAAAGACATTATAAAAATTCACAACTAGTGAACTGCTAAAAGGATACGGCCAATAATCAAGTCCAGCGCGCTTCAACTTTGTATTGTCAATTGGAAATCCTAATGGCTGCAGAAGCAAAGAAAATTTAAAATACAAGTCTTGATGTCACTAGTAATAGGAACCAAGTAGATTTTACTGGTCAAAGTAACAGCTATTCTAGCACCATGCAAGAATACTACAGAGATATTTAAACTAAAAAATATGCACAGATACCTCAACTAGGTGCAGTCCAACAGCTGATGCTGCACAAGTTCTTGCTATGCTTCCAGTGTTTCCAGGTATCTGACAATACAGAGAAACAGAAGAGATGGAACCATTTAAGTCGTATTGCAATATAAAAATATACGTTCTAATGTTTATGTGATAGTTAGTTTCCCTGCTTATGAAGCAATAAATACACCATCAAAGAGGAATTGTAAACATCCTATAGCATACAATGATTTAGTTTCCCTGCTTGTGAAGATGAAGCAATAAATACACCACAAAGAGGAATTGTAAACATCCTATAGCATAGAATGATAACTTTGTATCATTCACCTATTTAACTTCATTATACCCTAACAAATTGCAGACTCATGCTGAACCAAGCAGATGCAAACTGTCAAACCTCAAACTGTATCAAAGCATTGACTATCAAAACCTTTACGACAACATACCTAGTATAATCCCACCAAGTGGGGTCTTAGGAGGGTAGAGTGTATGCAGACCTTACCCCTACCTTGTGATGGTTGGGCGGCTGTTTCCGATAGACCCCCGGCTCAAAAAAAGAATCAAAGATAACAATAATAATAGGCAGTAATAGCGGCAATATAATAAGATAAAGGAAAAGAGAATCTCTTTAAGAATTCTTTTTACAAACTCTTTAAGTTAGAAAAATAACTTTCATTAACTACGGAGGGAGGAGAGAAATGAAATAGTTTCTCAAGATGGACTAAACAAACTGAAAAGTTATTAAGTCAGGGTAACATGCTTGGACACTTCGTTATAAAAAAACCATGCTTGGACACTGGACGGTCATAGGCTTCTGCCAGACTCCTACCTGTTTTTGTCACCTTCTCCAGTTCAAATACTACACAGCGGAAAAATTTGTCCAAGAAGCTGGCTACAAACAGTGTAATAACTTGGGGAAGACAAACCAGCTTATTTAACTAGGTCATGCCATATCCTATCAAAATTGAATCTGTAAACTTAGTTGGCACAAAGCCAAACCATTTCGAGAATAACTTGTCCATTTTACCATATCAAGAATCAAGATGTCATTTTATAGAAAGATCTACTTTTCTTATCTGATTACAAATTGCATACACACACACCAGAGGGACCTGAACACTTCCGTGCATCTAAGTTTTTACCAAGACCACACTTTTTTCTTTCATATTACTACACGTAGCAACATATTTCACCTCTGGTAAAAACAATAGCAAAAGAATCTGACAAACTGAAGAGGAGTTCATATCTAAGCAAAAGGGACGAATAAGTTGTAGATATTTTTAGTTTCCACAGCAAACAATTGTAACCGAGTACTGCATCCACAGATCCCTGTCGAGTCAAGCAAACATCCTAATATATGTTCAAGCGATAATTTTCAAGTTGGATTAAACCCGAAAAGCAAGCCACTAGAGCAATAGCAACCCATAATTATATGACATAAACAATCTGCAACCTATTAACAGTCCCTTATATCCTTAAAATGTTAGAAGTTGCAAAACCAGCAAACCAACTAAGAAGCTCAAGAAAAAATAAACTAGTATACTTAAGGAGGTTGCAGCACCTGAATATTTTAGCCTCAGCTTTATTTAAATTATATATATAATTTGGCCTCAGTGTTTGTGTGTGATTAAGAACGAAGCTATACGGGACAGGGTGGGAGTGGCCTTTGTGCCGGACAAGATGAGGGAAGCGAGGCTGAGATGGTTCGGACATGTGAAGAGGAGGTCCGAGGATGCGCCAGTGAGGAGGTGTGAGATGTTGGCTATAGCAGGAATTTGGAGAGGTAGAGGTAGGTCGAAGAAGAACGAGAGGGAAGCGATTAGACAGGACATGACGCAACTTCAGTTGACTGAGGACATAACCTTAGATAAGAAGGTATGAAGGTCTAAGATTAGGATAGAAGGTTAGTAGTTAGCTGAGTGTTTCCGTACATTTAGTAGTATGATTTAGGTATCGTATAGTTTCTTTTCCCCTATATGTTTCAATCTTTGTTGCTGCACTTATTTTGTACAATACTATTTTGTTGTCTGTTTTTATGTACTTACTTTCTTGCATTAGTTACATCTCTCCTGAGCCGAGAGTCTATCAGGAACAACCTCTCTACCCCACAAAGGTAGAGGTAAGATTTGCGTACATCCTACCTCCCCAGACCCCACTTATGCGATTACACTATTACACTGGATATGTTGTTGTTGTTGGCCTCAGTGTGCGCGCGCGCGCGCGCTTGTAGTTCAGATAGTGAGACACTAAATCACAATGAGCACTCACTAACACAGTGTGTGAGATTTGTGATTATACTACAGTTACTTCTAGTATGAACAAGACACTAATAATTTTCCGACTAAGGAATGAAAAATCTTTCTCCAGTTACATGAATCCAATTTTCATTTCATCCGGGAAAAGCCATCTTTTTCTCAACAATGTCTTTGTCATTTGATCCAATAGCGTTCCGATAGGAACAAATTTGATAAATACTGATAACTCTCAGATAGAGTATTAGAACGGAAAGATCCATTAGATAATGAACTATTGGTTCTAAGGATTCCAATTTCCAACGCATCCAGAAATAAAGAAATATCTTTCCTTTTTATGAAAGTCGGTAAGCTGGGCCAGACGCAACCTTTAATTGGGAAAAAATGGTACGTCACTTTTGAAAGAGTCTCGAAGTGGCAGTGTACACCTAGCTCCATAGCTGCGCTAGTCACTAGCAATAAGCCCGGCTTGAAGAGACCCATATACAGAATTGTGCAAATTTCAAAAGCTGAAATTTCACCTTAGTGATAATCATGCCTAGAACTGAAGTTGACCTTTAGCTAGCCGGTCATGTGCTAGTAGGGTTGCTTGAACCTAGCGCTCGAGAGGTTGTGCTCGACCGAAAGGGTAAGGGCAAGAATACTTGGCTGGACGTAGTTCAGGATGATATCTAAAATATCGGTTACAGGTTCATATAAACTCAATAATTTTCGGACTTCGTATATATATTTAGAAATTCCCTAAATATCTATAAATATTTATCAGTGAACCCAACTGTTATAGTATATGTTAACTTGAAGTCGTTATAGGAACACTTAAATTCAAACCCCATATCCGTCTTGGTGTGCTAGAAGTTTATACTATTTCAATCGATCAAGCAAGTCCACTGGCAATAGCCTACATGCCTAATCCACATTGCAAAAATAAGCAATTTGATTGGCAAAATTATATGAACTTCCCTTATAGTAGACAAGAACATACCCCAGGTCACAAATTCAATTCATTTAAGTTAAGATATCACTATATCCAACTACTTAATAGTTGCTTGTCAGGAACCTTAACTGTTTCATAGGCTATGAAAATAAACTGTTTTAAGATCCTAAATTCCAATTACACCTGCTACTAGTAATTTTTTACCTTACCTATAACACATTCCTCTTCTTTTTCTAGTTATTTTTCACTATGCATTCCTAAAACTATTGCATTTCACATCCGAATTTCACAAAGAAAATAAAAATGGATAATATTTGCTCATTACCTGAGGAGAAACTAACACCACTTGAAGGAGTTTATTCTGAGCTGCTTCACCTCCAGCTCCATTAGGCAAAGCGTTAGCATCACTTCTTATACCTGCAGACGAAAATACATCAAGCACATAAATTTTTAGATTAACTCAAATAAGAAAAAAAGAGAAAATATTGAGGAATAAACATACATAGAGAACGGAGTGGAGATAAACGTGAAGAGGAAGATAAGAGATTGTGCACCACTTTGGGTGTGAAAAATGAAGATTTTGCTCGGAAATGGAGAGGTGAAGCTACGGTGTTAAGGGTTTTCAAACCAGCTCGCTCCATTCCGGCAACTACAATATCCACTATCAACTAAGCAAATGATTTTCTTTTTGTTATTTTTTTCAAACAAAGCAAGAACGTAATTTCTTTTTCCCTTTTTATGCAGCTGCTTTCTTCTTCTCTTCTTTTCGACACACTTTTCTTTTTAATCAATTAAAAATAAATAATATATTTCTTTATTAACAATAATTCAACTTTAAAGTTATATTTTACGTTTAACGAGAATTACTTCAAAATTACCTTTTAGTGAAGAATAAAATTACTTAATGTCAAATAATGCAATTACAAATTTGACCTTTAAAAAAAACTTAAATATGAAATGACATATTTAGCTCATATATGGTTTATTTTTAAAATCTTCTATTAACTTGTTTGACGTTATATTGAGGCGTTGTATTTTGAAAGTTCATTTAGAAATTAAGACATCACTAAATTCAAAGACTTGTATGATGTTTTATGTAATATATGAGTCTAGTAATATCACGAAAAAAAAGTCTAGTAATGCCTAACGTTCAAATTCTAAAAGCTTTGAAACTATTTAATAATTGTCAATGAAGTTTTAATGAAATTTACAACTTTATGTATTGGTGAAAAATAGAAAGAGGGAGAGGAAATGAAAAAGATTAGAGCTTAATCCCTTATTTTTTTCTATTATTTTGCTATATTTAATAATAAAATATTATTTAATTTTTTAATTAAGGGTAAGTATCCTAAATAACTATAATTAAGACTTAAAAATAGATTATCCACATAAAACTCTTTGTAATATAGTTGTGCCCTTTATCCACCGCCTAGGGTATGCATGTATAAATAAAGAAAATACAGGAAAGCAAAAGATTGCAAAAAATAACCGTTGTGTTCCGGCGGATACGCGCAGGAAGCTTAGTGCACCAACGGCCCTTTATTAATCCCCAATTGTCATCACCATAACGCCCAAAGTCACGTGTTCTTTCCTCCTCGTCCGCTCGTTTTTTGCTTTCTCCCCCAAATTACATGCATATATTTATTCATTGACTATACCAATTATTTTCTCTTCTCGATCTTCGTTTTAGGGTTTCAGTTTCATTGTTCTGCTGAGTCAATCCTGTTACGGTTGCTGATTTCCGGATCGACTTTTCATTCTTGATTCCTCAGGTAGATTATTGTGGTTGATGATTTTAGGGTTTCAATTAATGATGGATTTTGATCAAGATTATAAATTTATTCATGTTTGTGCTTTTCTTCGATGTTATGATATATTTTCCTTGGTCAATTATTAGTACATCAGCCTGTTGAAATTTGCTTGTTGCTGTTGATTTTTTCAGTTATTTTTCTGGTATGATTATTTGTGGAATGAGTTGAAATTGAGGCTAGAGTTTGTGAAGTAGCATAATGGACGTCCGGCTTAGGTTGGGTTTGTGTTGACTAGATAATCTGTTGCACAATTGTATTTTGTTATATTATTTTTGGTGTAACGAAACCTATGTAAACAAAGCTGAAACATTACTAGAGTTTCTAGAGACCTTGTATGAGGAACAAGTACATACTTTTTCTATATGGAATTGTAAATGGGCTCCCAGCACAAAGGCTGTGCTGATGATTGATACATTATTACCTTTCTCAAAAAGTAAAAATCTGTTGCAGAAAGAGGAAGGGAAAAGAGATAAACCATCTTTGAGGGACTTTGGGTGGCAATTTGTTATAATAAGTGTTTAAGTTATTTTTTGTAAGATGGTGTTTGATTGAAAAAATTGAAAATATTTTTCAGGAAAAAATTGTTCTTTTTCATTTAGTTGAAGAGTTGTTGAGGTTCGACCGAAAATCATCACTCACTGACAAATCTTCAAAAAACTATAACGAGTTAACACATCTTTAACTTCTACTAACCTTTTTTTTGTAACCAAAAACATTTTTTCAGAAAACATTTTCCAGACAGGTCCAAATGAACTTTTTGAAGGAGATGGAAATAACGTTCATTGCTATCATTACCTGATTGTTTCTGCTGTTATGGTTGTGAATAACTGATTATAGTGCAATTGTAGATGAGCAACATCTGATTTTTGAAATTAATCTAACATGTGAGTTATAAGAGCAATCAGTCAGATCATTTGAAATCTAAAACTCTCTATAGGGTAAGGTGGCACTTTGAATACTTGATTGAGTATCATGCCAATACACTTGTGGCTGCATGGCAGTTTCCTGACACCTGTTTCACATTTTCTCCTTGTTTTTTTACCATCATGTTTTTCAAATCAGGCGAAAGGGATGCTATATTTAGCACACACTGACAGTGAGAAAATATCTGAAGAAGGGCCATTACTTTATTGGACTAAAAAAACTAATCTAAGGCTGTTTGTTAATACTTGTCATTTTAAAAGGTATGTGGTCAGTTGGTGTCACACTGGTTAATTCTAGTGCTTTTTTTTTATCACATGTCAAGTGAGTTGGCTAAAACTACCTTTCCCTTGTTATAGAACTGTTTCTGTTAGGGAAGGTTGTTCACCTGATACTATATCAGATTGATGATTTTCCTTTATCACACGTTCTATTGAGTATCGGACATAGACTTTGTATAAGTTTCCTATCTGCATCCATATGAATGTCTAGAAAGCTGTAAGAAATTTTGTTTCTGGATATGTGAAGTACACAAAGGAAAACAAAACATTCTAGCATATGTTTTGCTTGAATGGGTAAAAGAATCTAAAATTAAGAAGAATGTGGGTAGTGATATGCCTATATCTTCGGAGTCCTGCGACTTTACTGAATGCGTAAAGAAGTTCAGAAGTGGGGAATCCATGACTTTCTATAAGTTGAGTGGAAGGAAAATTCACCTTTCCTGTCTTTGATTTTCCTTTTTCAGTCTACCAAACATGCCCTAACGCCCCTCCTGCATGGTCTTGTTGCTGATGCTAAAAATCCTTAGGGGAGTGGGAGAGAAGGAAAAACCTGCTTTCTTTTAATTTTATATTAAACATCACATTATCTTTTCTGATATCAACGATGGATTTGAGAATGCAACTTGGAATGTAAATATGATGTTCAATTATAGAACATTAACAAAAGAAAAGATAATAAAACCATTAAGTCTCTGAATATTTACTTACTGAAAAAAGTAATCATTCAATATCTGAATATATTGTAAGAGTGCTTGTTGAGCAGTTACAGTTGGCAGAAAACAATAGTTGGCTTTTTGCCAATGGAGAAGCCAACAGATACTAGCTTATTTGTCAATGATGGTTCTTTCATGGAGAGGTTCAAACAGCTCCAACAGGAGAAGGTGAAGGATGCCTCCTCAAAAGAGTCTAAGACAACCTCCAGTGTATTGGGAGCTTCAACTCCGAAGGCCATCATTAGTAAGCCAAGCTTGGAATTTAAAGCTAATGCTTCGCGGAAAGCTACTACAGCTGCTTCAGGTGGGAAACTTGCATTCAGCCTGAAACAGAAGTCCAAAATAGCTGCACCTTCTGTTAAGCTAGGTGAAGATGAGGATGAAAAAGAAGCTGGGAATTCTTCAGGAGACGGGCCAATTAAACGGCAGAGAGTGGAGGAACCTCGTGCTCTGCACCAGCCTCTTAGACAGACTGATGTTGGTAAATACTTATTACAAACATTGGAATTTTGTTGATGATATCTCCTCTCTATCTATCCCCCCCCCCCTCCCCCCCTCTCTCTCTCTCTCTCTCTCTCGGTAAATAAAGTATCATTTTGCTCATGAGTCATGTTATCGCATGTTGGTTCTTGGAACAGCATTCTTAGTAGCTATGTATTTCCCTTTCTTTAATTTTCCGTTTTCTAGCCTGATTTAGGGAATCCCTCTCACTTTTCAAGGACTTGTTATTATAGCCTAGGAATTTCGAGAATTCATGGAGTGGTCTTAGTTTTTGTCCATTTAGAGAATTTGCTTTCTCTTGGTGGTGAGGTATTTGGTGATTTCCTTTTGGTTAAACCATATAACACACCTAATTTCTTGTGCAACTGATGACGTGGTTCCCATTTACTACTCTGTCATTGAAGCCTTATGTTGCAAATTCCCGAAGCCCTTCAATAGTCAAGATATTACCGTTTTGTTTTGTACTTTGAGGATATTCTCTAGGCATTGTGGATAAGAAGGACTAGACATTCTTGAGTTACTCTTGTCTGATCGTGCAGCTTATACCTTAAGTTCCTACCAACATTGGTGGAAAGAGATGTCCAATGAAAGATTTGGAAAATGCGGCTACAAGAGTAATTTACATTCACTTGTTCATGCTCTTGGTATTAATCAGTTCTTTAAGTGACATGCAGCACCAAATCCCCCAAGTGATCCAACAGTGAAGAAAGTTGCAGACAAATTAGCAAGTTTCGTGGCCAAGAACGGAAGGCAGTTTGAGCATATTACACGCCAAAAGAATCCAGGAGACACACCATTTAAGTATGAATCAGAATCTTTGTGTTCTCTTCGTGTGGAATAATCACATAATTTCCTTAGATGTTGATTTTTCTTATGGCGTAGATTGTCATGGTTTGTTCTGTCTTCTCAATAAGTGCAATTGTGGTCACATGTCCTCACATCCATGAATTTTGTTGCATCTATTGGCTTCTTTTATTGTTCTTCACCCTCTTAAGAACTGGCGATCACTTCGTGTGCTTCCCTTCCCCTTGTTCATTTAATTCTCTACTTTGTGTTGGTGTTTGGTAGCTCTTTCTTTGCCAAAATCATTGGTCTCTTTTAGAGTTTTATCTGATGAGTTCACTTAACTAGAGATTTTATCTAAAGCCTATTATATATGTGTAATGGTCAATCATTTGATTTCTCTCTCCCCAAGGAAAAAGGAAATTTGTTTTTAAATATTGTCTATGACATTGGATCTACTTGCAGGTTCTTATTTGATGAAAGCTGTCCTGATTACAAATACTATGAATATCGACTTGGTGAAGAGGAAAACACTCTATCACAGACCACTGATGCCGAAACATCACATAATGGTGAGTAAAATTTCTCAACATGCATATATTGATGGTACAAGCCTAATTAGCTTTCTGGTGAAGCAGTGCAGACTGTTAATAGCTTTCTTGTTTATTTCTGCAAGCAGTTAAGTTTTTTGGGCTGTAATTGTAGCACTAAACTCGGTGAAGCTGCTCTGGTACACTTGACTTTTATGTATACAAAAATGTGACTGGGTAGTAAGAGTTGTCTTTTCGTTTTAGGAAGCTAGATTTAGTTGTTCGTTCCTCTTGTATCCTGCATTGACTACATTCTTTCTGAGCCGAGGGCCTACCGGAAACAGCCTCTTTGCCCCACAAAGGGAGAGGTAAGGTCTGCGTACATCCTACCTCCCTAGACCCCACTTTGTGGGATTGCACCAGGTATGTTGTTGTTGTTGTTGTTGTTGTTGTTGTGATTTAGTTGTTCGTTCCATTCTTTTCATGTGCTCTCTCTTGGATTGGCTCTAGGTGCATCCTCTTTTGAGGAAAGAAATTAACTAAATTATGATTTGAAGTCCTATGAGTGTTTGTGAAGTGGTTGGAGGTTACAATATTTTCAACCAAGCCTTTAGCTGGCCATATGCATTTTATGTACTATTTCTATATGTGTTGCGTGCGCCTGTGCACACATGTAGCTGAACAGCTTGAGGTTATCTAACTAAATCACCAACTTCATTTTTTGCATCTTTATCTGGCTTCGCTTGATCAGCATGACGTTTGTTTGCCGTGATTCTTCCATATTATTTACTTGATTGGCCTTTGGTGCAGTAGGAGTTACTAGTACTGCTACTCCTAGTTCAGCAAGCAGTTTTCATAAATCACATCAGCAGCACATGAATTACCAAATTCCTGCATCAGCATTGTATGGGGCAACAGAGAATACAAGTTCTTCAGAGTCGGCTGAAAAATCTGGTAATCTCATTTATATGTGAGTCTGTATACATGTATATATTGTCTTGGCATTTTGTTCAGTGTTATCAAAGGCGAAAAGCAAAAAAAACTCTTAAGGACCATTGGAGCTTTAAGCGCAAATAAAGCGTGGACTCTAATGAAGAAAGATGCAAATGGAGAAAAAAATACAAATATGTATGTGTAGTCCAAGACTAATAATTATAAGCATGAATAACAAATGGATGGACTAAGAAGTTAATAAATTACAATGAAGTGAAATATCAATTGTTTAGTGTCGTCTCTTTAGGATTACGCTCATGGCAAGGAAAAGTATGCCTTAGAGCCTCGATGACGACACTGAAGTGCCCGCTAGGCTAGGCAAAACGCTCAACATGTTTTGCCCCTCGCTTGCTCAAGCGCGCTTTAAGTGCGGCGTTGACAACACTGATTTTGTTTTTGATTATTTACACTACTGTGATCTGGGTGTAATGTGATGACCGATAATGAGAATCTGCTTTAGCTCCTAAATTTGTGAATACCATACACAAGTTTATTGTGGCAGATCAGTTTCTTAGTGAGGTTAGAGTAGTAAGAACATACAAGTGGTGCTTGGGTTTATTGCAATTGGATCATTCTTCTCCAAAATACTCATATTTATTCTCCTTGAAAAGGTGCATGGTAGAATGTTGTGGTATTCCCCCTTTTTTGGGACAAGAGACTAAATTTTATTGAACTGAAACTGCACTAAGATTGTGCAGTAGGTTGCCTAAGGATTACAGTATGGACATTACTAGTCCTGCGAGGAGCTAATGGAATCTCTCAGTTTATCTGTTACTGAGACATCTTCCAGTTACACTAAGCTTCTAAGAGCAACATACATCTGTATTTGTACCAGGTAGGACTCCATTTTGCCCCTCACGGTACCTTTCGTTTCTCTTTTGCCATATGGTTCACCAGATGCAAGCTGGTGAGTCTCTGGAAACTTCCTTCTTTCCTTGCCAAGCTGTTTTCTCTTTCAGTACAAGAGTAGCTTCTTTTATTTGGTCATAGCTCATTTAACTCCACATATGCTAGGAAACATACTCCAAATGCGGAATGTCACTGACAATTTAGGAGGTTATTTGTATCTTCCACTTCCTTTTTACATATGTAGCACCTAAAACACACATTCATAGCCCCTTTTTATATTTACCTGAATTAAGAGAGCTTCAGATATTGCAATCCAACTCAACAAGCTAAATTTGATGGAGCACATGTTCAACAAATTATTCTCTATGGCCATGTACTACGCTGCTCTGCAGGACATTCAAGCTTTCATAAGCTCTCATTAAACAGAGAACTTCCCGCAGCAACGCTGATCCATTTTAGTGAATCAGGTCCTTCAGATAGAAGTTGATGTGTTTCTACTTTCTACTTCTTATGACAATGGAGCCATTCTTTCTGCTTCAAATCATTGCAACTCCTCCTGAAAGCCCAGCTTTGTTTTTTTCTGCATTGTTTTAGTGTCACTATAGAATTTTGAGCAAAGCAATACAATTCTGGAACTTGTCTTTTAGTGGTTAATGGCCCAGTCAATCATCCTGCCTAAGTAGATTTTACTACCATCGCCTACCTTAAAAGTTTAACATACATCTGAATTCATCCCATAAACTTCTAATATGTTTCCACAGTTCCCATAAATCAGATTTAACGGCTCCTGTTATATATTTTCACTAAACTTCTTTCCACCATTCTTCTTCTTCTTGTTTACCTCCATAGCCATTTAAAAACAGACTTTCGCTATGCAAGTGCAAGTTTTTAAAACCAACTTACTGTAGACCATTCCACTTAAAATGAAATGACTAACCCGGTTTGCATCCAAAAGAAACTCATGCATGCATGTTTATTCGCCAAAAATTTAGTATGATAGTAGTCAGCTATTCATCCCCCTGAATCCTGTGTTTGAAATTATTTATATTTACTATGAGTAAACAACAACATACCCAGTGTAATCCCACACAGAGGAGGGGAAGATGTACACAGACCTTAGAGAGGTTTATTTAGAATAAATGGTAAAAAACCTTGTATGTGATTGGGCAAACCTCAGGAGCAGAGATCACATGTGAGTGAGTCTGTTAATTCCATATATCTTCTGAAGTGTATATTTTGCCCCTTGTGCATTCAAACTTTAAGAAGTTATGAAGAATCCTTGTCCAAAAATATACTCTCGTCCCATGTTGAATGTTTTACTTTCGGCTTGATGACTAGGAGTATAGCAGAGTTGAGTTAGTTGATTGTTTAAATGTGTAGAGAGGAATCCATATTCATTGTACTATCAGCATTTGCCTTTGCCGTATTTGGAATACCTTTTTCCCAGAGCAAAAAATGGAGAATCTGAATTCAGTTTGAGAGAAGTAGCAGACAAGTCTGACCTATCAATGTATATATGCATGTGTGTCGGTTTGTATAAAATGTACGTGTATGTTTATGGCATGAATTAAGTTTATTAATGCAACTCTAAGTTAAAGGTAAGAGTTTTTCTTTCAAGAAGCAGATATTAGTGTAGAATGGATGCAAAAGAATTTGGACGTCCAATTTAAAGAGGGAGGGAAAGTTGTTACGACCTTTCCAATGAATTTTGAACGTGTGACGTTTCCGGTGTATAGTTCTCATTTACTAGGTAACCAATGCATTACATAATTTTTTAATTGAAAACACTAGAGACTTTTTGTGCCCCTAAAGCTACAGATTTTGAAGAACGGGATTCCTATCTTCTTTTGCTCTGGTATTTTTGCTCAACTGGTTTGGTTCATCAATTGTTGGAAAATTTGATCTCATCTGGGCTGTGATTGGGCAATCAGATTGTCATATTGCCAGAAGTTCATTGGATGATGGAATTCACGTAAATCCAATGAAAAGGTTTTCAGTTATGGTTGGTCTCATACTGGTATTTTTGTCTTTTTAGGTCATGTAAGCGGTCCATCGGGGTCAGATCCAATAGCTATGATGGAATATTACATGAAGAAAGCTGCACAAGAAGAGAAGCTGAGGGCACCGAGATCATCAAAAGATGAGATGCCTCCGCCTGCTTCTCTCCAAGGTTGGTCACTAATTTTATTCTATTATGCTGTATCTATGTTCTGATCTTCCTATTAAGTTTAGAATCTCAAAATAGATGCAGGTATTGTTTATTAAAATATATGTAATTCTTCTGATATCTTACTTTCAGTTTCAGTTCCAGGAAAGAAGGGTCATCATATGGGAGACTATATCCCGCCTGAAGAGCTTGCTAAGTTTTTGTCTACCTGCAATGATGCTGCTGCTCGGAAAGCTGCCATAGAAGCGGCAGAAAGATCGAAAATACAAGCTGATAATATTGGCCACAAACTTCTGTCGAAAATGGGTTGGAGAGAAGGTATATCCCTCCCTCTAGGAAAACATGGACCGGACCGGGTGCAAATAACTTGGACCGGTACATTTGTAGAGGAAAAGGAGGATTTCCCTCTTTCTAACACCTTTGCTTTAGGGGCAGGGCTGTTTATTTTTAAGTCTCTTCTGTTGAGGTTGAAGGGGCATGAGGTTAGGGGTTGGGTTTGTTTTGCGCTCGAAGAGGCTATCCTCAGGTTTTAGGCGCATCCTCACCCCGTCTTGTTTATTCAAGTGCATAAATGCACCCTTTGTAGCAAGTTGTTTTGGCTACTAGCTTGCTGTAAACTTTTTGGGACTTATAGTTGGAAGTTCTGATATAGTATATTTTGTGTCGCCAATGCTAGAATTTCTTGAAAACTTTTGCTTTGGTATGCAAGTCAAGCACATCTATGTAGGTGGTTTTTGGTGATTTCATAGTTAGAAAATACTAGTCTTTGAGATGCAAATAGTTCATGTTTAGGAGTTAGAAGCCGCATATTCGGATGGAGTCTAATCTTTATGAGAAACTGCAGGTGAAGGACTAGGGAGCTCTAAAAGTGGTATTGCAGATCCAATCACGGCCGGCAGTGTAAAATCAAATAACTTAGGTGTTGGTGCTCATCAACCCGGGGAGGTCACTCCAGAAGATGATATCTATGAGCAATATAAGAAACGAATGATGCTAGGTTACAAGTACAGGCCAAATCCATTGGTATGTTCTTCATCTCCTTCATGATTGAACTTTCTTTTTTATGGTTGGGAGCTTCTCTTTTTTATTAGTTTTGTTATTTATTCAGCAAAGTACTCTGAAATGTTATTGAATCCGGTTTGCATTAAGAGAAATATAAAAAAGGACAACAGTAATATGAGAAGAAAACTCAAGGAACCATCTTGCCATCGCCTTCTAAGTGAAAGCAATAGAAGCTTTTACGAGTCAAAGATAAAATCCTTTCCTCCACTCCGTCTAGACCACATGACCAAAAAGTAACTTGTCACCTAACAGGAGGATCGAAAAAAAGGAGGATCCTGCTTAGGCAGCATATGTATATAAACTATCGCCTCATGAGGACTTTCGGTTCGTTATCTCTTTGGGAATTTTTTTTTCGGTCTAGAAAGAGCGGAGAGGGGTGGATGGAGAAGAATTGATGTTTTAAATTTTCATCATAATTGGGAATAAGGCTGAGACATGTGTTTTTGCAGAACAATCCGCGGAAAGCATACTACTGAGGCAATTTGCAAGCTGGCCGTCTACTCAACCCCTCTGTATTGGAGTAACTTGAGTTTGTTATAGTTTTCTTCAGGAAGACAAGTATTTGGAAGTTGATGTTATTCTGGTCTAAATACTGCTACTACAAGTTTGAATTCGTTGTATCTAAGACATTGACAAATGACACGTGGTTTGAACTCCAATATATCTTTCGGCGCCTCTTGTTTATTCAAAGTTTTCGCATGAACATATCTACAACAAATTTGATTATGCCACACTAGTTCCGTCTTCAAAGTAGCCTATGCTATTCTGCTGTATTGACTGTATGCTTTGTCGATGATGCTGTATGAGGGTTAGCAGATTTGGCTTTTGATGTGTGAATCCATATAGTAAATTCTTCATTTTTGTTGGAATTATATTTACATTTTCAGAAATTGCATAATAAGTGATGTTACACCATAATAATCTACTTTATGAAAGTACTTTAAGCTGTTCGAAAGATCGTTGTCTAAAGGGAAAAAAAAAGTCAAAACCTCTAAAGTAATGAATGTGGCATAATCGAATAGACAGATGTAATGCTGGTATTGGCATTTTTATTGTGCAGATATTCGTCTGGATTGGTAGCAGTGTAGGAAATCCCCAACAAGAGCACCAAATTCTTAACAAAACGAATATACTCTGGTATTAATTATTCAACTCTCTAATTAAGGCAACATCAAAAGGAAGTCATGGATGGATGCTCCAAATTCTTATCCAAAGGTACAATATCAAATTCCAAATCCAGAAAGCTAAAAGGAAACAAAGAAACTAGTTTAATATAATTTAACGGAGTTTATGTTCTAAATT
Source organism: Anisodus acutangulus (assembly GCA_029783415.1). Classification (NCBI taxonomy): domain Eukaryota; kingdom Viridiplantae; phylum Streptophyta; class Magnoliopsida; order Solanales; family Solanaceae; genus Anisodus; species Anisodus acutangulus. The sequence continues at coordinate 10,683,173 of CM056492.1, forward strand.
CCCAATTATCCCTTACAATACCATGTAAATGACATCCTCCTCTTCTTCTTGATTCTTGAGTTTAACCTCTTAATACTTTTGAAATTATGAATTCAAAATTGAAGTGTGTATATATGTTTTGTATCGAAATACTAGGTTTAATTGAACCATTGATTATATACTTCTTCCGCCTCTGCGGCCCCAACACCTTGGCTAATTCCAATGTGTGACGGACCTCGTCATTGAGAACTAAAAGATGCAAAATTGGATGAGAAAAAAAGAAAACGAATAACTTTTTTTTTTTAAAAAAAAAGAGCAAAAGAAAAGTAAGTTTAACAAAAATTTGAAAAAAAAATCAGAGGGGATAAAAGGCTACTTTTCTTTGTCCTTTTTGGGTAGTTTTATATGGACTAAAAAATAAGTGTTAGGTGTTTAGACTTTAGAAGACTCAGAATTTAGATCATAGAATTTTAAGACTTTTAAATGTGTAAACAAAACCACTTTGATAAGAACAATAATATCAAATAACTCTAAGTTATATATATCAATAATGTAAATTATTTTTATATTAGTAATATAATTTAACCTAGAAAATAAAATGATAAAAGAAGAGGAAACTGAAAGAAGATATAACTGAGCAAGTTTCTGGAATGCATTGCACGTCATATTTGTGGAGCTAAGGATGAGAATCATCCAACTAAGTCTATTCCTAATCCCTACATTATAATTTCGACAATATTTATCAAATGCATTACAATTTCTATGTTACTAATCTCAGCATTACGATCCATATATTACCAAGCAGATATTCTTGCTAGTGAAGCAATGTAGCATTTGCCAATATGGCAAAAAAAAATTTACTAAGGGAATGTTCTTGTATTGTATTAATTTTTCAGCTTCCAATTATAGCAACTACTAAAGCAAGCCATGATTTATTAAAGATGAAAATAAGAATCATAGGTACAAGATATATTCCCCCAAATCTAATTCCAAAATCCATCACGAATCCAAGAAAAGCAAAAGGTAAAATATAGCCACACTTCTGACCAATCCTAACATTTGCTTTCATATTTAAACGAGATTTTAGGTTCCTTAGTGCTTGATTTATTTATTTTTTATAAAATCCAAGATAAAGAAGATATTTATCTAAAAATTTAAAGTAGGGACTCAGAGACAATAGTTGTGAAGTTTTAGTTGGCAGATTTTCCACCAGTCATTGCACATATATAATTAATTGTCAAGTTGCCACTTCCTCAACAAAACAAATAAATTCTTGTTGATCTCTTCTATCGTTTTCACTTCCATATATGTTGGTTAATCAACTAAACATGCTTTAATTAAAAAAATGCAACTTGTATATACTAAAAGTATAAATAATTGTTACACTATCAGTGTGATTTATAACATTGTAACTAGTTATCTGTCTTATTTTTTAAATATTTTTTTCACCTTATATAATAGCAGGTATTCTCTTTAAATAATCTAATATAATGAATTTTTTATACGCTATCACTATAAAAAATAGTTATAAAATGTATCGTTAATTCATTGCTAAATAACTTATAGCTAATAAATTTCAATAATTTTTCATTAAATATAATTAGTAATTTTTTTGTTATTTATTAATAATTATAAATAATTTGACGTAAGCCGAAAAGATGAATATAAAAAAAATATACTAGTAGTAGCATTTTGTTGTGATTTCCTCTTCTGACATGAACAAATACCAAGTTATATGCTTTCCCTCAAAAGAATATAAATATACTACAGTAAACTAGTACGTCATAGTTGATTTGATCTTGTGTTCAGGATTCAACAATACCCCCAACCCCACATCTCTATATATGTGTAATATATTATTTTGTCGACTTTATGTGTCATTTTCACAGTTATGTATTAAAATCCAAAAAATAAAGTTCAATGTATGAAACTAATTTATGTATGTGCCTATAAAGGCTTGACGCATGATGACTGAGGTCGTCATTCACTTAGCTATATATAGTGAAAAATAGCAACTGTCTTATTTAATTTTTGTAAACGTGTACAAATATAATATTATAATTTCTATCAATTATTAGATTAGAATTCCTCTTATATTGTGATTATGATTTCTTTTTCCTCTTGTATTAGAATTGTATATTGTACACTATATATATTGATATTAATGAGAAATACTTCCTAAGGGTGAATATGACACCCTAGCCACGATGATACATCAGGCTGACCCTCTACCAAGCTTCAACAAAGCACACTCGCAATTGTTATTGGAGGAGACTCGACGTGCGAAGCAGGACGAGCATAACCAGAAGGCTTTAGCAGTTGAAACGCCCGCACAACCTCAGGCCACCGCCGGCCAACAACCTCCGCCGGAAAACATCCAACCGCGGCAAAACCGCGACGGCAGGGGTGGCAAGGGCCGCGAAAAAGGCCGTGGACAACAGCCAAAGCAGATCAGCAATAACACTTCATAGGCCGCCTACTCGCTACCCAAATCGAATCGGGCCACGATTTCCGGCCATCCAAATTTCAAGAGCCTTTTCAAAGAACAAGTGGTTACCGGGCCAGCTCCAACTCCGCGCCACCAAGAAATCTCCAAAGAACATCGGCCCACGTCGTGCACTCAGCCTCCTACAAATTTCTTAAATCAAATCCCCACCGACTGGGTCACCATTCAAAGAAGATGAGTTTGCAAAGCAGCTCGATTTAAAATTGGTATATGGATTCCGGAGCCTCCTCTCACCTCACCCGATCCTCATGTAATCTTTCTCAATTGTTTCGTTTAAAGTCTCCACAATTTATTACAGTTGGCAATGGTCATCGCATTCCAATTCAGGGCTATGATCACACTCACACTTCGAAACCTCACCCACCCTTCTCCCTAAATAACGTCCTGCATGCCCCCCACATCATCAAAAATTTAATATCCCTTAGGAAATTTACTCGTAATAATTCTGTGTCGGTTGATTTTGATCCCTTTGGTTTTACTGTGAAAGATCTACGTACGGGGACCCCTCTTACGAGATGCAATAGCACAGGGGACCTTTATCCATTCACATCCTCGTCCGCTTCCCGCCCACACACTACCCTAGCTGCTCTGTCTCCGTCAATTTGGCACAATAGGCTCGGACACCCTGGAACTCCTGTTTTTCATTTTCTTAGAAGTAATAATTTTATTCAATGTAATGGGAAACTTGCCCAGACCTGCATTTCCTGTCAATTAGTCAAACATGTTCGTCTTCCGTTTAATTCCTCAGTTAGTATTACGTTTGCTCCATTTGATATCATTCGTGCTGATTTGTGGACTTCCCCTGTTACCAGCTCCCTAGGTCATAAATATTATCTCGTGTTATTAGATGACTACTCTCACTTTCTTTGGATCTACCCATTAAAATTTAAGTCTGAAGTTTTTGCCAAATTTCTTGAATTTTGCACATTTATCAAAACTTAAGTCGAACGCGTCATTAAATCTTTCCAATGTGACAATGGCCGTGAATTTAACAACTCCGCATTTCAAAAATTCTGCAACAATAATGGCATGGTCTTCCGATTTTCGTGTCCCCACACGTCCCCTCAAAATGGCAAACGTCTCATCCGTACAATAAATAACATGGTCCGCACTTTTTTGTTTCATGCCTCCCTCCCTCCATCATTTTGGGTTTATGCGGGCAAAATGGTAGAATACGTCCTTAATATTTTACCCACTAGTACCCTCCATAATATGACTCCAACCGAAATCTTACACCGTAGAGTTCCCACCTATGATCACCTACGGATATTTGGTTGCCTATGTTTCCCTAATCTCTCTTCCACAGCCTCTCACAAATTAGCTCCCCGCACCACTTCGTGTGTCTTCTTAGGTTTTCCGTCGAACCATAGGGGCTATCTGTGCTATGACTTATCTACTCATCAAATTCATGTCTCGCGTCACATCACTTTTGACGAGACATAATTCCCCATTTCCAACATCCAAAAATTTCAAAAATCGAATTACGAATTTTTAGATGAATCAACTCTCTCTCCTGTCCACCTTCGGGAACTGTGCCTGACTGACACCACTACACCGCCTCCATCTGCCATCATACATCACCTGCCGTCGGCATCCCTGCCACTGGCGTCCCCCTCGTCGCCGCTTCTTTCCACCTCTAGCACAACTCTGCCTCCAGGTTCCACCAACTCACCGATCACCGTCCCATCCACTATGTCGTCCCAATGGTCTCACCATCATGCCGACCACAGTCCAACCATCAATCACCACCTAGAAAACCTAGATACCGAATCTAATACACCACCGATATTGTACCTTACCTTACAAACCTCATCCATTTCCGGCATATCAAGAATCCCCACAACTCCTTACCATAGTTCACTGACAACCAACAACCAAACCCACTCGACTCCAACCCCAAACACCGTCACTGTTCCGCACCACCCGACAACCACCCTCGATAAAAACCTAGTCCCGATAACACAACACGCACCATACCCGAATCTGTCGTCACCCAGTCCACCCAAACAATTTCACACAACATGCACCACATCCGAATTGGAATGCGGCCATGTGTGAGAAGTTTAATGCTTTAACGAAACAACATACTTGGGACTTGGTTCCTCGACCAAAGGGGGTGAATGTGATCCGTTGAATGTGGCTTTTTCATCACAAGTTCAGGGATAGTGGTGACTTAGAAAGATATAAGGCAAAACTAGTGGAAAATGGTACTAACCAGCAGGATGGCATTGATTGCGGTGAGACATTCAGTCTGGTTGTTAAATTAGCCACCATCCGCACAGTTCTAAGCATTGCTATGGGAAAGCATTGGCCGATTCATCAGCTATATGTGAAGAATGCATTTCTTCATGGGGGTTTATGAGAAACTGTCTACATGCACCAGCCGCCTGGTTTTGTCCACCCAGCAGTCCCACATCATGTGTGCCGTCTCCGTAAGTCACTCTATGGATTAAAACAGGCCCCAGAGCATATTATGATCATTTTGCACAGTTCATTATACGTTTCGGATTTACATGCAGCAGATGTGATACCTCTCTCTTTACTTTACATCGAGGCCATGATACTGCTTATTTACTGTTATATGTGGATGGCATTGTTCTTACTGCCTCTACTGATGTGTTGAAAGATGAGATTATTGCACTACTCAAGTCTGAATTTGCCATAACTAATTTGGGAAAGTTGAGCTATTTTTGGAGATCTCAGTCACTAGATCAGCTGATTGTATGTTTCTTTGCTAGCGTAAGTATGCAGAGGAGATCGTACACAGGGCTAAGATGGACAATTGCAAAATTATGACCACTCCAGTTGATTCTAAATCTAAACTTAGTGCAATGGTCGGTACTCCAGTGACTGATCCTACTATGTATCGGAGTCTTGCAGGTGAAATTCAGTATCTCATATTCACCGGGCCTGACATTGCCTATACTGTCCAGCAGGTATGCTTGTTTAGGCATGCCCCAATGGAATCTCATTTTACTGCCCTCAAACGTATCATTCGATATGTTAAGAGCACACTGGATTATGGACTACACTTATACCCCTTTGCACCGAACTCGCTATTATCCTACACCGATGTAGATTGGGCAGGCTGTCCAGACACCCGCCACTCTACATCCGGCTACTGTGTGTTTTTGGGTGATAATCTCATCTCTTGGTCTGCCAAACGACAAGCCACATTATCTCGTTCGAGTGCAGAAGCTGAGTATAGAGGAGTTGCTAATGTTGTTGCTGAGATCTGTTGACTCCGAAACCTTCTCTTGGAGCTTTAGTGTCCTTTAAGTAAAGTATCTCTGGTCTACTGTGATAACATATCCGCCATATACTTGTCTCACAATTCGGTTCAGCATCAGCGAACCAAGCATGTTGAGATGGACATCCACTTTGTTCGCGAGAAGGTTACTCTCAGGATATTAAGGTATTGCACGTGCCTTCCTCATATCAATACGCGAATATTTTCACGAAGGGCCTCCCAATACAGATGTTCCTTGATTTCAGATCCAGTCTTAGCGTTAGGCCTCCTCCCGCTCTGACTGAGGGGCTGTGTAAACGTGTACAAGTATAACACTACAATCCCTACCCATTATTAGATTAGGATTCCTCTTGTATTGTGATTAGGATTCTTCTTTCCTCTTGTATTAAGATTGTATATTGTACACTATATATATTGATATTAATGAGAAAGACTTCTTAAGGAAGATTAATATCATCTTACAATTTTATTATATGACTTTTAACTCTTGGGGTTTATTTTGAAAAGTCACCTTTGAAATTGGTGTAATAATTAGGATAGTAATTACGCAACATAATGATTATAAAAATCTAGTTGTTTGTCATAATATAATTAAAGTGTACTTACAAATGTAATATTTTGTTGCACATGTATTATTATACAATTAAATCTTTTAAAAATAAATGTTAATTGACAAAAAGCTGAACTTAAAGTTTGACAAATATATGTCTATATAAGAAATGCTACTAAAGAATTATAGATTTGCACCTTATATTGTGAAAATAATTGATATATAATTTTCAAATATATAATATTTTAGTTAAATTAATTAATAAAACTTCTAACTAAGCACACATTTGGAAGAACATCATGGACCACATGATTGAAATAAATAAATATTTATAATTATAATTTTATAATATTATTTAAATATTTAATTAAATAGTAAAATCTATCGATTCTAACCTCATTTAAGATTGTACATTACAATTTTGTTGAAGTTATCTCAACCGTAGCAAAAATCCATCTCTTAGAATAGAGTGAAAAATTGGACATATAAAGTGAGTGTACAATTATAAGAATTCAGAGAACCTTTTGACCCATTCCAGAGGAATAAAAAGGGAGAAAAGAAATGTGCTTTCTTAAACATACTATACCTACAAGAAGTATAGTATATAATTCGGATAAGAAGAATAAAATAAAATGTAATGCTATATATAATCCTTCCTTAAAATATTCATTCCTCTTTATTCCGAAGTGGAGTGTCTTTTGCCATCGACTTTACATTGCAATAAAAGATCACTAGATTTGGCTTTTTATTTTTCAAAGTTAGTTTTTAAGGAAAAGAGTAAAAAATGCACTTAAACTATAATGAAAAAAATTATTCTCCGTTAATAGTTTGGTCTAAAAATATCCTTATAGTTACTTAATTGGGCCACAAATACCATTTTTTCTAATAAAAGTATATTTTTTCTTTTTAAATCCTTTTTAATAAAATATTATATTTAAAGATCGGATTTAAAAGAAAAAAACAAGAGGGGTTCTTTAAAATAATATTTTTATTAGGAAAAGAATGTGTTTTAAAGGAAAAAAATAACATGTTTATTATGAAAAGGGTATTTTTGACCTAATAATGTAACTATAGGGGTATTTTTGAACTAAACTATTAATTAAGGACATTTTTTACCTTAATTTTTTGCTAACCTTGCCGCATTTGTAATTTCTTTATATTCTTATATATATATATATATAAAACGTATTCGTTTGGATGGGGTTGGGATGTCGGTACGGTTAGGTGGTAGCCGCCATGCGGCTCAGAAGTAGGGGCTAGCAGTTTGGAAATTTCATGCTCCATGCATATAATGAATGTGAAAATTTTGTTATACAAATAAATATAACAAGTCTTTTTGGTCAAACTTTGGGAATAAAAAAGTATTTTTTAATTTAAAATTTTGAGATATTTGGTCAAGTTTTTTTTTTTAAAAAAGTGTTCTTAATTTGTAGTAGAAATTATTTTTTAAAAGCTAAAAAAATAATAGCTTTTTTCTGTAAGTACTTTTAAAATATTGGTCAATCACAAATTAGTACTTTAATTATTAAAAAAAATATTTTTCAAATTGATTAACTAAACATGAACTGCTACTCTCAAAAAATATTTTTTTCAAAAGCACTTCTGAAAAAAAATATTCAAAATAAATAGAATTTGAAAGCTTGTTGAAGCAGATTATAAATCTTCAATGGTCTCTCCAAATATGAGCATTCAAGTAACTAACTAGACGAATTTCACTTGAATGGTCTCCAAATGAATCAAACAGGATAAGATACTTTGAATCATAGAACTTATTAGAATATGAGAATATTTAATCAAGTAAATATGTATATGATTAGATTAACATGATTAGCAAAATTGAAGATCCGATTAGATTAGCATAATTAGTATAATTGCAGATCTGATTTAGCAAGATTAGCATGATTTCAGCCATAACATTTGGCTTGTATTCTTGTATATAAACTTGATCGAATCAATGGAATACACAGGAAAAAATATTCCATCATCTCTATCACTTCTATCATGGTATCAAGCGCCTAGGTTAGTTTACTTATCTTTTGCCCAAAATTAGCCGATGTCTTCTCTCTGTGTCTGAATTTGTTCTTTTCCTTCACTGTCTCGCCATGGCTGCAAATCAAATAACCGACCCAAAATCTTCTTCCCCATCCAATCTCACTCTCCATCTCGCGTTAACAGTGTCAAATATAAATAGTTTCATCAAGTTCAATCTTGACATTAAAAGGGGTCAGTACATAACATGGTCAGAACTTTTTAAAATTCATGCTAGTGCTTATAAAGTTCTCGACCATATCACTCATAATTCGAAGGAAACATCGACAATAGACGCATCCCCATCGCTCAAAAATACAGATCCTGAACTCTGATCACGGATTGATGTCATTGTTTTACAATGGATTTACAGCACCATATCTGAAGACCTTCTGAACACAATTCTTGAATGGGACTCCACTGCCGAATTAGCATGGAATCGGCTAAAGGACATATTTTCCGACAATAAGAACTCGAGGGCACTATACCTCGAACAAGAATTTTCCGCCATCCAGATGGAAAAAATTTCAGATGCTTCATCTTACTGCCAGCATCTAAAATCACTGGCGGACCAACTTTCTAACGTCGGCGCCGTCGTATCAAATGACAGGTTAGTACTTCAAATGGTCTCCAGCTTAACTGACGCCTATTCTATTGTTACCTCCCAGATTCGTCACGACGACTCTCTTTCTCCCTTCTACAAAGCCCGATCCATGCTCGTTTGAGAAGAAACGGCACGGGCGAAGAGGATTGCACACTCCACCGATACCTCTGCTCTTCATACTTCACACAATGACACCAAGAATACAAGTGGAAATCAAGGTGGCCATCGTCCAAACAACAACAACAACAACCGTAACAATCAGGGCGGCAAAGGTGGTTGGGGTAATAATCGGGGCGACAAAGTGAAAGGAAAGGGGGTTGGTCGACAACAAGGGGGGAAAACCCGCCTGGTTATCTAAATTGGGTCTACAATGGGCCAAACCCCTCTTTTTATCCGTCGTGGGCCTATTATCCAAATGGGTTGTGGGCTGCTTCTATTCCTTGCCCGTATCCAACGGCAAATCAAGCCCAATTTCAAAGGCCTAACACATCCCAACGTCCTTCTATATTGGGCCCCCGGCCTCAAGCCCACATTGCATCAGCCCAGTCCACTTATGCACCAACTGATATTCAACAAGCTATGCATACTATGTCAATTACTCCTCCGGATGATCAGTGGTACATGGACATTGGCGCTACATCTCACATGACTGCAAACGGAGGTAATCTTACATCTTATTTAACTAAGAGCAAAAATCATAATATTACAGTTGGTAGTGGCCATACAATTCCAATTATTGATTGTGGAAATGCATTATTACTCAAACCCCATCCACCCTTAACCTTAAAAAATGTTCTACATGCCCCAAAATTAATCAAAAAACTTGTTTCCGTGCGAAAATTTACCAATGATAATTATATTTCTGTTGAATTTGATACTTATGGATTTTCTATGAAGGATTTTCAGACGGGGATGCATTTAATGAGGTGTAACAACATGGGTGATCTCTATCCAATAACCACAAGACCTTATTTTGGAAGGTCCACACCCTCTGCTTTTGCAGTTTTATCTCCCGAATTATGGCATAGTCGTTTAGGACATCCGGGAGCTCTTATTTTAAGCTCTCTCCGCCGGAATAATTTTATTGATTGTAATAAATTTTGGGATGATTTTTTCTATCATTCTTGTTCCCTTGGGAAACAAGTAAAACAACCTTTTTATGAGTTGTCATCACTAACCTCTTTACCATTTTATATCGTGCACAATGATCTTTGGTCATCACCTATCCTTAGTTTGGGTGATCATCGGTATTATGTTTTATTCTTTGATGACTTTACAAATTTTCTGTGGACTTTTCCAATTGCCAATAAATCTCAAGTCAATTACATGTTCATAATTTTTCATAATTATGTCACAACACAATTTGAATGAAAAATAAAAAAATTTCAATGTGACAATGGGAGAGAATACAACAATGAGTCCTTTCACATGTTTTGTGAATCCCATGGAATGCACTTTAGATTCTCTTGTCCTCATACATCTTCTCAAAATGGAAAAGCCGAAAGAAAAATTCGTACCATAAACAATATCATCCGAACTCTCCTTACTCATGCCTCATTACCCCCCTCATTTTGGCATCATGCATTACAAATGACTACCTACTTGCATAACATAATTCCCAACAAAAAGCTTGCATATAAAACACCCACGAATATTCTTTATCAAAAAGATTCATTATATTCTCATCTTCGGATCTTTGGGTGTTTATGCTATTCACTAATTCCCTCCACTTCTCGGAATAAATTGCAAGCAAAATCAACACCTTGTATTTTTTTTGGGATATCCTGCAAATCATAGAGGTTACAAATGTTATGATTTATTGAGTCAAAAAATAATCATTTTAAGACATGTAATTTTTTATGAGAATACCTCCCCTTTTTCAAAAAATACATGATCAAAAACCCGCAACATATGAGTTTCTGGATACATGCCTCATTAATCCATTATTTTTACAACATACACATGCATATCAAAGTTCAACACCTAATCTAAGGGACTCAACCTCTACTCTCTCACAAGTGATTCATGAGTCTGTTCAAACTCATATTCGAACCGACTCCACTCCGGCTCAATTAGCACCAGCCGCAATAGACAATACTCCCACATTGTCTCACTCCAGCTCTCCCCATTTCTTACAACACAATCCGATACACGCCCAACAAACTACCCAAATCAGTTCATATGTAACTCCTCATCAATCTCCTCAAATGAAAACAAGAGCCCAACACGGAATTTTTAAGCCCAAAAGACTTATCAATCTTCACAGCACTACTAAAAATTCCATTTCTCCTTTGCCTACAAATCCCATCCATGCATTAAACGATCATAATTGGAAAATGGCCATGAAAGATGAATACGATGCTCTTATTCTAAATAAGACGTGGGACTTGGTGCCACGACCATCTAATGCTAATATCATTCGAAATTTGTGGATTTTCAGGCATAAAAAGAAATTTGACGGGTCTTTTGAGAGGCATAAAGTAGACTTATAGGTGATGGTGCAGGACAACAAACTAGTGTAGATTGCGGAGAAACATTCAGTCTGGTGGTCAAACCGGCTACTGTTCGAACAATCCTTAGCATTTCATTATCAAAATCTTTGTGCCTCACTCAGCTTGATGTCAAAAATGCATTCTTACATGGACATCTCAATGGAACTGTCTATATGTACCATCCACCGGGTTTTCATGACCCTCAACACCCTGATTATGTATGTTTGCTCAATAAATCCCTATATGGACTTAAACAAGTCCTTCGCGCTTGGTACCAACGTTTTGCAGATTATGTGGCTACATTGGGCTTCTCTCACAGCATCTCAGATCATTCTTTATTCATTTATCGTCGAGGCACATATATGACATATATTCTCCTCTATGTGGATGATATAATTCTAGCTACTTCTTCATAGGATCTTCAACAATCCATTATGTCTAAGCTTGGATCTGAATTGGCTATGAAAAATTTGGGCCCACTCAGCTATTTTTTGGGTATATCACCCGACATTCCGGAGGTCTATTTCTTTCACAGAAGAAATATGCAGAGGAGATTATTGAGCGGGCCAGTATGTCCTCCTGCAAACCATCTCTTACACCGATTGACACAAAAGCAAAACTTAGTTCCTCTTCCGGTAATCCTTATCATGACTCGACGAAATATCGTAGGCTTGCAGGTGCATTACAATATTTAACATTTACAAGACCTGATATATCATATGCGGTTCAACAAGATTGCTTACTTATGCATGACCCAAGAACCTAACACATGTCTGCATTAAAGAGTATCATTCGCTACATTCACGGTACACTCGAATTCGGGCTCCATATTTACCCAACTTCGATCAGCAAACTCATATCATACACTGACGTAGACTAGGAAGGATATCCGGATACTAGACGCTCAACTTCTGGTTACTGCGCCTACCTCGGAGATACCTTGATATCTTGGTCTGTAAAAAGGCAACCTACATTATCCAAGTCAAGTGCTGAGGCCGAATACCGTGGAGTAGCCAATGTCGTCGCTGAATCCTGTTGGATTTGAAACTTACTTCTGGAGCTTCACTGTCCAGTTGTAAAAGCCACTTGGGTTTACTATGACAATGTTAGTGCGGTTTATCTCTCTGGTAACCCAGTTCAACATCAACGCACTAAACACATGTAAATGGATATATACTTCGTACGTGAGAAAGTTGCTCGAGGTCAAGTACGCGTCCTCCATATCCCTTCACGCTATCAAATTGCCGATATTTTCACTAAAGGACTCCCGCTGCAACTCTTCGATGATTTTCGAGATAGTCTCAACGTACGCAAACCTCCCGTTTCGACTAAGGGGGTTTATTAGAATATGTGAATATTCAATCAAGTAAATATGTATATGATTAGATTAGCATGATTAGTAAAATTGAAGATCTGATTTATGATTAGCATAATTGAAGATCTGATTTAGCAAGATTAACATGATTTCAGCCATAACATTTGGCTTGTATTCTCGTATATAAACTTGATTGAATCAATGTAATACACAGGCAAAAACATTTCATCATCTTTATCATTTCTATCAAAACTGTAATAAAATATATCATCAATTAATATTTATTGAATTTGAAAAAGAGTTAAAAGAAATGATTCGACCCTTTTATTTTGGTTTTTCAAACCAAAAAAAGAATTAATTTGACCCAAACATCAAAACTCTATTTTCATATTGCAATAATCTTGGCCAAGTTATACAAAGAATTAGCCTACAGAAATTATGAAATATTTTATACTTCTAATTGTCAAAATTTTCATGTGGGATGAAAAGCCAGTAAAAGAGGGTCGTTCCTTATTATCCTCGTATAAACAAAGGGAGGCTTATGTTAGATAGGTTTAGTAGTGCAAGATTACGGGGAGTAGTACTTTATAAAAAAAGTACGGTCTGATGCACTAAATTCCCGTTATGTGCGGGATCCGGGAAAAAGTCAGATCACAAGGGTCTATTGTACGCAGTCTTACCCTGCATTTATGCGAGAGACTGTTTTCACAGTTTTAACCCGTGACCTCCTGATCATATGATAATAACTTCACCACTTCAAGTAGTAATATATAAGTATTAACAACTATATAGTATATGCATATCAGTCATTTTGCCTTAAAATATGTGCCTTTTGGTGATTAGTGCTTTACACTATTACGCTACCTCATGTTCTATAGATTGGTTATATAGTAAGTAGTGACCATTTATGTCAACTTGTTTGTTCTTTATAATTTTAAATATGAAAGAAATAATCTCCTTGATTATTTTTATTAATTAAAAGGCTATATATACAAGTTACATATTTTCATAATAAGAGAATCTTATTCCTATTCTATTTCTAAAACCTTATTCTACCATAATTCTAACTATACAATTATGGTAGTGTATAATCCTAATTTTGGTAACAAATACATTACAATATACTACACATATATTTTCTAAATATACAATATTCTTAACTCTAAAATCAGCCACAACCAAGATCACTAATGGCCATAAATCGTGGCACTTATTATGGCAATATACACTTGTATATTGTGTGTATAATGTCATATTTAACACGCCCCCGCAGTCATAGCGGGAGGTCTTCGAACGCTGAGACTGTCCCTAAAATCTTCAAAGAGTGCCGAGGGAAGACCCTTTGTAAATATGTCTGCAGCTTGATATCTTGACGGGACATGACATACGCGTACCTGCCCCCGAGCAACCTTTTCACGGACAAAGTGAATGTCCATTTCGATATGTTTTGTGCGTTGGTGCTGAACCGGATTACCTGAGAGGTAGATGACACTAACATTATCACAATATACTAAGGTCGCCTTCTGAATGGGGCAATGAAGTTCTAACAGCAAATTACGTAACCAACACGATTCTGAGACCACATTAGCTACCCCTCGATATTCTGCCTCTGCACTTGAGCGGGATAGAGTCGCTTGACGCTTTGCAGACCAGGAGACCAAGTTGTTGCCAAGGAATATACAATATCCTGACGTAAACCGTTTGGTGTCCGGACAACCACCCCAATCCGCATCTGTGTATGAGACAAGTGTGGACGTAGAAGAAGGATACAAGTGCAACCCATAGTCCAGTGTCCCCTGAATATACCGAATGATGTGTTTGATTGCATTCATGTGCTCAACTCTGGGATCATGCATGAATAAACACACCTGCTGAACATCATACATAATATCCGATCTGGTAAATGTAAGATACTGGAGAGCCTCTGCAAGACTGCGATAGCGGGTCGGGTCCTCGTATGGTGCACCTGCCACGGCACTAAGCTTGGATTTTGCATCAACTGGAGTAGTAGTGGACTTACATGATGACATCACAACACTCTCGATGATCTCAGCAGCATACTTCCGTTGAGACAAAAACAAACCACCTGAATGACGTTTGACAGCAATCCCCAAAAAATAACTCAAGGGCCCTAAGTCTTTCATAGCAAACTCAGAACTGAGCATGGCCATGATAGACTGGTACAAGGCATCGGAAGAGGCAGTCAAGATGATATCATCCACATATAACAAAATGTAGGTCAATGATGAACCACGACGGTAGATGAACAAGGAATTATCTGACCTGCTGTGAGTGAACCCAATAGTCGAAACAAAGTCAACAAATCGCGTATACCATGCCCGTGGAGACTGCTTAAGCCCATATAATGACTTCTTCAACAAACAGACATGATGAGGGCGGTTGGGATCCCTGAAACCCAACGGCTGATGCATATAGACTGTTTTCTTGAGATCACCATGTAGGAAAGCATTCTTGACATCCAACTGATGAATAGGCCAAGTCTTTGAAAGAGACAAGCTAAGCACAATGCGAATAGTAGCCGGCTTGATTACCGGGCTAAACGTCTCCCCACAATCTATCCCAACCTGCTGAGTCTTACCATCACCCATAAGCCGCGCCTTATGTCGAGCAAATGAACCATCTGAATTTTCCTTATGAGCAAAAATCCACATAGACCTGATAACATTAATACCATATGGACGGGGCACCAACTCCCACGTCTTATTATCAACAAGAGCATTATATTCATCAGTCATAGCAATTTTCCAATTAGGGTCATTTAAGGCGGACACAGGGTTACGGGGTAATGGGGATTTAGAGACATCAGAATGTAAATTAAAATGTCTTTTAGGCGTAAAAATACCCCATTAACTACGAGTGACCGGTCTATGACTCGAGGAAGACTTGAGTGAATTTGGGGAATTTGCTGGGCTCGGGACGGACGGGCCAGCAGGCAGTGGGCCTGCTGACCCAAATCGAAGTCGGGCGTCTTACGGATCGATTCGAGTGGTGGGTAGCCCAATTGCTGGGACTGATCCAGAAACTGGAATTGGGGACGACACTGTAGGTCCAGTTGGCAGTGGGCCCACTGGAGGATTTTGGGTGCGTGAGATGTCCGAAAAATGCCGAATAATATACGGGGATATTTGTTCATCCAAAAAATTATACGACCGAGGCTCGGGAGTGTGAACTTTCGCAGAAGAAAATTGGGATTCATAAAAAATGACGTGGCGATTAATTATGATTTTATTGGAGGATAAATCAAAGCAGTTATAACCACGGTGATTAGACAGATAACCCAAAAATACACACGGGGTAGACCGAGCCTGAAGTTTGTTAATTGTGGTGGATGGGAATAACGGAAAACACAAGCACCCAAAACCCGAATATGAGAATAAGGAGGGTTCTTATTATATAGTATTTGGAGGGGGGAAGAATATGTCAGACCTTTAGAGAGAATGATGTTAAGAAGATATGTGACCATTTGTAGAGCATGATGCCAAAAGTATGGAGGTATGGAGGCATGAATTAAGAGAGTTCGGACAATGTTATTGATGGAACGAATTTTGCGTTCGGCCTTTCCATTTTGTGAAGATGTATGAGGACACGAAAATAGAAAATTGATCCATTATTAGCACAGAATTCCCTAAACTCCCTATTGTCGTACTCTTTCCCATTATCACATTGAATATTTTTTATTTCTCTTTCGAATTGAGTACGAATGAACGCTCTAAATTTGATGAAGACGGAAAACACTTGTGATTTATTCGCAATTGGAAACGTCCACAAAAATCTAGAATAATCATCTAAAAAGAGAATATAATATTGATGACTCATTGAACTAAGAACATGAGACGTCCATAGGTCGCTATGAATAATATCAAATGGCATTGAAGTATGAGAATTGGAGTCTACAAATGACAACTTAATAATTTTTC
The DNA here is from genome assembly GCA_029783415.1 of Anisodus acutangulus. Classification (NCBI taxonomy): domain Eukaryota; kingdom Viridiplantae; phylum Streptophyta; class Magnoliopsida; order Solanales; family Solanaceae; genus Anisodus; species Anisodus acutangulus. The sequence continues at coordinate 10,699,835 of CM056492.1, forward strand.
CTAATGAACAAGACTGACAAATTGGAGTATGACTCGTACCCTTACAAGAAATAAAACTATTTTTATCTAAAACTGATAAAATAGAAGATTCCGGATGACCCAGGCGAGCATGCCACACGGAAGGAGAGATGGCTGCAAAAACTGACGGCAAGGTTTGACACGATGGACTGAAACCGGGCATGATAGGATACAGATCCCCCATACTATCACACCTCATGAGATGGCTCCCCGTCTTGAAATCCTTCACAGAGAAACTAAAAGGATCAAATTCAACGAAAATCGAATTGTCAGATGTGAACTTTCGGACAGACACTAAAATTTTAATCAAATTAGGAGCGTGTAAAGTATTTTTCAAGAGAAGGGGTGGATTGGGGGGAGATAACGTTTTCTGACCATACCCTAGAATTGGAATAGAACTGTCATTACCAACAATTATCCCTCGAGGGGTGCTTAAATTGGAATAAGATGAGAGAGTACCTGATTCGGAAGTCATGTGAGTCGTGGCACCGGTGTCCATATACCAATTTGGGTCCGGTTGAGTTAACCCCAACGTGTGCATCGCGGCCTCGATATCGGTTTGAGTGGGGCCTGCTGCATGATGGGCTTGCGGAGGTCGGGGCCCGAGAATTCCAGACCGTGATGGAGCTGGGCCGTAGCTGCTGCTGCCGCTGCTGCTGGGCCACTGGCCAGTGGGCCGCTGCTGCTGGGTGTTGGGCCTGAATTGTTGGCCAGCCCACTGGCCGCTGGAAGTTGCGGCTGGATTGTAAGGGTTGTTGGCCCACGGCCCACTGCCCCAGCCCCACTGCCATGGGCCCCACTGCTGGGCCCAGGGGGGTGGTGGGCCACTGTTCCCTGGATGGGACCCACCGCCTGCTTGCTGTCCACCGGAACCGCCACCAGAACCGCCGCGTTTCCCCCCACGGTTTTTGTTATTATTCTTGCGATTATTCTTGCCGCCACCATGATTATGGTTTTGGCCCAAATTATTCACAAAACCCGAAGAACTAGGAGAGGACGCCACCATGACGACGGGGCTTGCTCTGGTAGCCGTCTTTTTAGCCAAACCCGCTTCTTCCAAAGTAAGCATAGAGCGGGCTTGATAGAAGTCAGGAAGATGGTTGCTTTGGCGAATGAGAGTTCCAACACCATTATAGGCCTCCGAAGACCGGCAACCAACTGTAGAACTAGACGATTATTCGTTATTGGTGCGCCAACTTCCCCTTGATTATTTTCATTAATTGAAAGGCTATATATACAAGTTACATATTTCCATAATAGGAGAATCATATTCCTATTCTATTTCTAAAACCTTATTCTACCATAATTCTAACTATACAATTATGGTAGTGTATAATCCTACTTTTGGTAACAAATACATTACAATATACTACACATATATTTTCTAAATATACAATATTCTTAACTCTAAAATCAGTCACAACCGAAATCACTAATGGCCATAAATCGTGGCACTTATTATGGCAATATACACTTGTATATTATGTGTATATTGCCATATTTAACAAAATACATGTGGTTTAGTAGTGTTAAGCCACTTAGGCTCGACTCATAGTTTTATTTAGCAATCTTAATAATGAGGCAACTTGGTAATACTCCTTATAATATGTAGTTTTGAACCAATCACCAATTCAATTCACCTCCTGACCAATGACAAGTATGCCTCCAAGCTTCATTCACCCAAATTTTTTAGATGACAAACATTTACCTACGCTCGATGTTTTCATTAAATTAATTAATTAAGTAGTTTACCATTAGAAGCAGAGGTCTTTCCCACTAATATTTAGTGAAATTTTTATGCTATAAAATTTATTTTTTTTCACATCATTCCCATCAAATAAGCTTCCTGGAAAAATGCATGGTGAGAAACATGTTCCCAATGAAATGCTGGAAAACTTTCTACTTTTTCAGTATGAAAATATTATTATTTAGATTTTGTTCACCGACATTCAATGAAAAATAGTCACTGAACATTTTCAGTGAGAAATTCAGTAGAAAAATAGATATTTTCTAATACTAGTAGTTTAGATTTAAGTCATTAAAATGATGTATATCAGTTAACCATGATTAAGTGACAACTAATCTTATCAAAGTATTTATATCTTGCAAAAAGTTGAGTGCTGATAAGGTTTTATCCCTAGTCTTTTGTTTGAAGATTTGATACACATTTCGGACATCAATAATCAATATTGCCAGCAAAAGTTGTTCTCATTTATTCTCCCTCTTTTTAGGGGAAAAAAAAGCTGGTTTGCAATGATTTAGTTAATGCTTAATATTTATAATATTAATTACGAAGGAATTGGTCAACGGAGATGAAAGTCAACTATAAAATCAATCATCCCACTAATTTTGAAGATAAGGGTTGACTTTTTTTTTATATACACGTACGGTTAATCATAAACATGCTCTAGATAGAATATGTAATTTAATTTGTCTAAACTTGGCAAAGACAAATAGTTTATCTGAAGTCCAAGCAATGAGTATCTTAAAAGAGTATATGCTAAAATAAGAAGGTATTATGAACATCAAGTAGTCAATTAACAATGAGAAGATCAGGGTATGGATCATTAATTAGTGCCTTAATTTAGTTCGGTTTGACTTAAAACATAATTTAAGACTTAATTTTAAAGGCGAATTCATAATTTAAATTCTATTGGTTCAATCTTTAAGAATCTATTCTTAATTGAACCTATCATATTTTAGTTATGAGTTCATATTAGAGTGGCAGTGGTAGGGCGGCCGACCAGGCAGAGCCCGTCCCGGTCCGCCCGACCCCAAAAAAATACGAGGCAGGACTCGAACTTCGGGACGGGACGATGTCTCGTCCGCGAGACCCGAGCCCGCCCCAGCCCGCGAGACCCGACTCGCCCGAGCCCGCCTCGACCCCGACGCCGATTTTGCAAAAATGGCCGTTGCACCAACGGCCATTTTAGATTATGGCCGTTATTATGGCCATTTTAGCCCCTCCCCAACCCCTACCCCTTAATATTTATTTTTAACCCATAAGTTATTATATTTACACTTTAACCCAATTTTTCAACTATAAATAACTCATTTTCTCTTCATCTTTCTCACAAATCTTCCTACAATCTCTCTAATTTCTCAATATATCTCTCTACAATTCTACATTGTTTGCTAAATATTCAATTTTATTTATTCATTTGGGAATTGGTAGTGAAGTTGGCAACTAGCTTGAGGATCTTCCATCGAGCAAAGTTTCAATTTTCAACCTCTCGATTACACGTCGACGTTACGTCGCGTTTGGTACATTCGTTCATTCATTAAATTATTATTGTCTGCTTATTTAGTTTAGATCACTTAATTTTATTGTCTTTAATTATTTATTTATTTATTTATTATCATAATTAAAATGGAAGGATTAAAAGGTATGTTTAAGGGTAAGGGTAAAGGGTGCTTCTTCTAGTAGGGGCAACCAGGGCAAGTGGTACTTCTTCTAGTCATCTTATTCCTACACAGGATGATTTTGTTGATACTCAACATTTTCCTACAAAACCACTAGATTTAGACCAGGAGCAATTTTGCTGGAACTCAAGAAGACTTTAATTTAGACGATGATCTAGATGATATACCCACTAATGTTGATGACAACACACCCACTAGTGCACCTTCAACTGAAATACCTCCTATTCCCCCTAGTATGAGACGAGGTCCAGCAAAACGACCATTAAAATCAGATGCATGTACATTTTTTGATAGGGACGTAGAGAATCAAGTAGTCATATGTAAAATTTGTAAAAATGTTTTAAAATTTAAAACTGGAAAAGGTCACGGTGGGACGGGGGGTTTAATTAGACACGTAGTAAGTGCTCATCCAGCTAGGTATGCCCAATACCAGGCTTCAAAACCGGGTGCGCAAACGCCCGCTCCATCAGGACAAGGTTCACATACTAATATTGTCCCTACCAAGTACAAGGTCAAATTAACCCTATGACGGGGGAATTGTAGGCCCTAAATACAATAAACATAGAGATAGGGAAGCAATATCAAAATTAGTTCTTTGTGGAGGGTTTGCCTTTTTCATTTCCTTCATCTCCGGTTTTATTCATTACATTAGAGATATATATAATCCTCGCTTTTAACGGTTTTCCTAGATCAACTGTTAAGAGAGATGTATTTAAATTCGCGCATGAATATCAACAATATTTACGTTTTTCATTATATCATTTTAATGGCAAAGTATCCATCACGTCGATGTAGGTCGTAGTACTAACGGCCATGATTATTTAATCGTAACTTGTCATTGGATAGATTATAAATGGTCTATGCAAAAACGTATTTTAGCGTATAGATATATAGATGATAGGCACACTGGACTTTTATTGCAGAAAATATTTATCAAGTGTGCGATTATTACGGAATTACCGATAAAATTATGACTATTACATTAGATAACGCTTCTAATAACAATTACGCAATTACAATTTTAAAAAATAGCTTAACTCCGTCTTTTCCAGACCATTTTCATATAAAATGTGCGTGCCATATATATAACTTAATTGTAAAGGATGGTCTATCACTTTTTGAAGACATTCTTAGTAAAATACAATTTGCTATAAACTTTATTTTTAAAAGTAATAAAGTACAACGTAGAAAAGAATATAAAAAAATTTGTCATGATTGTGGACTACCTTTTAGAAAAATTCCACAAGAAGTATCCACTAGGTGGAATTCTTTATACGAGCAACTACTTGTTGCTTATGACTATAAATTACCTATAACTTTATTTTTTAACTCTCATAATTAAAAGCCAGCTGATATGATTTTAGATAGTGATTGGGTAAAAATTCACGAACTTATTGTATTTTTAGAGAAATTTTTTCAAGCAACAAAAGAATTTTCCGGTATATATTATCCTACTATTTCAACTATGTTATTTTATACAACTCTAATATTTTTATTACTTAGTGAATATATGGAAAAACCAGCTTATAAGGCAGCTATTAAAAAAATGTTTCTCAAAATAAAAAAATATTTTATTCCTATTCCCTCTATTTATATTATTGGTTATGTATTAAATCCTACTATTAAAATAGACGGTACTAAATCACTAATTGAAACTATTTACGATTGTATAGAAGTACTACCACCTCCAAGTCCCAAAAATCTAAATCACCCACCACCTATTGAACAAACTAAAGAAGAAGTATTGTCTAGCGTAGAACACCAATGCAAAAATATATATAGATTTTATCAACAAGAAAATGTTTACCAGCTTCCATACCATCTTCTTCATCTTCAATACAACCTCACAAAAGACATGCTGTTTCTGCGGCTAGTATTGAAAGCCTCAGAAATAGAATGTGCGGTCGTACCTCTACTACTAACCAAATTAGCGAGTTGGATATTTTTGTTTTGCAGGTTCTCAGATCGTATCAAGAAGTTATCAATGAAGATGGACATGAAAACTTGCTTTGAAATCTTTGGAGGGAATGAGAAGACCTTTCCGACACTTTCAATGATAGCTCGAGATGTTTTGAACATTCAAGCGTCGCCAATCAAGGCCTCAAAGCGCTTTTTCTCGCAGTGTGATATCAAATAGGAGACCACAGACACTCATTAGCCGGAGACAGCTTGGAAATTGCGGTATTATTCAGAGATTGGATACGAGCGGAGCGAGAAGGTGCGGTCAACCTGAGATCAACGAAGAAGATGATGAAAACTACAACGAAATCTTAATGTAAGGTAGTGGAAGCGGCGTGGATCAATTTGACCAACAAATACCAATTCCAACGAAGAACCACATGAAATCATCAAGCAATTAGAACAGGTTTTTGAGAATGTAATTTTTAATTGTAATTTTATTATGTAATTTGTAACTTTTGGACAACACCACAAAGTTGCAATTTAGATTTTAGACAATTGTATTTGTATTACAAAAAAATCATATGTCTATTAAATAATATAAGAGGCACAAAAACAGCCTTGGGATGTTTTTATTATACTATCTTGTTTTGTTTATTGAGTTTTTTTTATACATATGTTATTTTAAAAAAAAAAAAAACCCGCCGTATCCCGAGGCAGAGCCCGCCCAGGCAGAGCCGACGGGATCGGGATCGAGATCGGGGCAGGACTTGCTCCGATCCCACTGACCCGAGCCAGAGCCGCGGACGACCCGCCCCTTCTCCCGTCAGCCGGACCACTTGGACAGGCAGGCCAGCCACTCTTAGTTCATATATGTTATTTAGGAAAAATAACACCAATGACCACTATACATAAAATAATTACCCTTCCTCGCCCATCTTACTTTCATACCCCCAAAATTATTACACTTTCTATCCATCGTAACTTTTGAAGGTAATTTATCTTTTTTTTTTTTATTTCTCTACTTTTTATCTTCTTTACTTTCTTTTCTTTTTTTCTCTTTTTTATTCATTTTTTTTCAAATCATACTATTTTTATTTTTTTTCACCATAATCTAATTTCAGCTCATTTCTTTTCTTTTCATTTTTTTCTATTTTCTATTTTCTTTTTTTATTTTTATTGTGTGTTCTTTTTAAATTTTATTTTTTTTATTTTTTTTTATATCCATAATCTAATTTCATTTACTTTTTGCTATTTTTATTTATTTTTCTTTTTAATTTCTGGTGATTTTCATTTACTTTTTTCTCCTTTTCTAATTTTATTTTTAGTTATTTTTTCTTTGTTTCCTGTATTTTTTTATCTATCTTAGCTTTTTTCTATATCTCAAACAATAATTATGCTAGTAAATCAAATCATTAGCCGTTGAAGTGTACTATTGCAGTATACTATGATATCCACATGCTATATATCATATATGATAACGTCCAATCCTACACCTCCTAATGAAATGTAGTACGACCGTAGCAATAATAAAACCCAACAAAGGTTGGGGTCGATCTTACGAGGAGTGTGTGTGTGCTAAGACGTTAAAATGTGTGTGAATTTGTAATTTTCTAAAGTAATCTTCAAATAAAAGAGTATTGAGTAATTAATTTTAAAACTAGACTATTTTACTAAGCTAGGAATTTTATCGAACACTTGAAATGCAAGAAAATCTTTTTTTGTTTTGTTTTACTTTTAATTAAAAGAAAGACCGGGGTTGTAACCTCAATTTGACATATCTAATTCATGAATATAAGTATCTTGCTTAAAATATACGGGATGATTCAATTGCTAAATACCCACTAAAATCTTTCAATTCTAGCAAGCTTTTTCTTATGAGTTTTTCCAAACCTAGAGGAATACACTAAGACCCAATTATAAAACTCAAGTTGAAATGTCCCTATTTCTAGTCCAATTTCGTTAATCAATCATAATAATCCCTTATTATTCTCAAACCCTTGCAAATTGTTAATTACCCAATCCAATTTTCATCCTTCCAAGCAAGAAATAGATATATAGGGCTTAATTTAGTGTTTGCAACCATTAAATTGACAAAATAAGCATGTAAACAAGTAGATAATCACAATTCAAGTAAAACTAAGCAAGATTAACTAAAATCCATTCATATTAATGCCATAAGAGTTTACAACCCCAATCAATGGAGTTTAGCTACTCATATTAGAAATAGAAAATACAAGATAAAGGAAAATTAAAGACATAATCAAAGAGTAATTAAGTAAGAAAGTTGATACTCTATGGTGAAATCCTTCAAAACTTGTCAATAGTAACTATGGAGGTTCTACTTAGTTCAAAGGTATGATGATGATATAAGAAAGTGCCCTAAAAATCTCTTTAACGTCGCCCAAAAATGTGGCAAAAAGACCCTTTTCGCCCAGCTATGTGGGTGATGTACGTGGCTCAGTTGCATGGCCATGTATTTTACGTGGTCATTTCAGAAGTAATTTTTTCTTCTCCTCAGATGCGTGGGTGGCTGCATGGGTCACTCAATTTTTCCCTTTTGCTCTTTTAGTCATTTTAAAAAAAAAATTGGCCTTCATGTTCAATTTTCTCAAATATTTGAGGCTATTTCACTCCTTGTGCTCTTCAAAAACTCTCCACATCTAAAAAAATACATTATTCAAATCATTATTAGTCCATTAATCATCACAAACGAGACATGAATTTATCAATAAAAGTAGCATAGGTGGGAAAAAATGTCAACTTATTAATATACTGACGGTGTATCATACATGACCGTTCCTTCAAGAAAAACACTCAGTCCTCTATGATACCAACATGGTATATATCATAAATTGACAGAGTATTATAGAGGACTAATTCATCTCTTCAAGAAAAACATAACTCAATTCTCTATAATACCCACATGGTATATATCATATACTGATAGAGTATCATAAAATATTGATTCATTCTTTCAAAAAATACTACTCAGTCCTCTATGATATTCATATGATATATCATATACTGATAGGGTATCATAGAGGAATGACAATTCATTCCTTCAAGTAAAACACTCAGTACTCTATGATACCATCCTAATATATATCATATACTGATAAGGTATCATAGATGATGGATTGATTACAATATTACTTAGTTCTCTATGATGCCAACACAGTATAAATCATATACTGATAGGGTATCATTGTGGACTAGTTCATTCTTTCAAGAAAAAAATAATTCAATCCTCTGTGATATCCACATGATATACATCATATATTATATACTGACAAGGTATCATAAGGGACTGATTCATTCTTTCAAGAAAAAATAATCAATCATCTATGATACCCATATGGTATATATCATATATTGACGAGTATCATAGAAACTAGTTCATTCCTTAAAAACTAAAAAACAAAATACTTCTTAGTTCTCAATTATACCCATATGGTATCATATACCATATGAGTACCATAAAGGATTGGTTTATTCCTTCAAGAAAAATTTCTCAGTCCTTTATGATACCTATATGATATACGTCATATAATGATAGGATATCATAAAGGATAGGCTCATTCCTACAAAAAAAATACAACAAAAAGAATTTAAGCTTAATTTTGATATTTCAATTTTTATATCATTTTTAGCAAGTTACTTTTGTAAAAGAAAATACAAAAAAATCTTATTTTAGATATAAGTTTTTGTTCTCATTTACCACAAAGAGAATTTATAAAATTATATTTTTTATTAAATTATATTTTAATAAATAAGTTAGTGAATTACTTTTTTTAGTCTAATTATTTTATTTTCTTATATTTTTGTTAGTCTGAAAATGATTAGCTAATATTTTTATCTTTGTATTTTATTTATCTTAAAAATAAAAACGAAAAAAGAAAAAGGAAAAAATATAAAAGAAGATAATTAAACTAAAAAAGGAAAAATAAATTAAGAGATAAAATGATAAAAAGATATAAGAAAACAAAACCAAAGAAAAAAGGATTAACAAGAATGTGCGAAAAGGACAACAAAACAAAAAATCGTGCACACTGCACGTTCTCATGACAAACCCAAAAAAAAAAAAAAAAAGGACAAAAAACAAGGAACGATGTACATAATACATATACACAAGCAGCAGCCAAAAGCCTTACACGGCCCTTCATTTAATGGGCATATGCGGGTAATTTATTTCTGCTCCTTGGGTAGTTAGGTTATTTATTAGTATGGCAGCATATTAGGGTAATATTTTGTTTATAAAGGGCAGTTTGTGTTGTTTTTCTTATTATTGTAGTTTTAATAAATTTTTATATATAGATTTATACTCCACATCGAAATATAGAGATTCAGATGAACCCGATACGGCAATGTTGGATCAGCCCCTGATTAATTTAACTTATATATTACACAAGTGATTGGGTAATTTGAAGTTGTAAAAGCTTAATTAAATATAGAATTATATCAATCATTTTGGAACGTCAAAATGAAAAGAATGTCAATTATATCAGTATTGTTTAATTTGATTTTCTTAAAAAGTCGTAAAAGTTTCATATATAGAGAGAGAGAATAGTATCAAACATTTTGGACGTTTTAAAATGACTAAATGAGAAGAATGTGAAGTAATTAAGTTGGAAAATAGAAAATATATTCTAAACTGTATCTAGCTTTAATTTCAATATTTCAAATACTGAACTTTAATTACTTAAATATCCGCTGTATTGGTTTAGTCATCAATATTTGATCAATTTCATTTGCAATAATAATGAACTATCGGTTTGAAGAACATTTCAAGTGAAATAATGATTTCACTTGTAATTTTTTTATTTTCACAAACTTTTTCATATAAATTTCATATCCAAACACAAATTAATTTTCAAAAACACTCTTTTTGATTTAAATTAAATATTATCCAAACCGCTTATTTAATATTCCAATTTGAATCAATATTTGCCCCTGATTTTCTTTATGCAAGTGTTCTATATACACGGTTGTTTGTATAGAATCCTAAAACACAAAATTGTTAGGAGTATTAATAAAGAACGTTTACATTATTTCTTAAGGATATTTAGTTAAGCATATTTAACATTCAAGTAACCAAAATATGCATATTTAATCCCTCTACATGTGAATAAATGTTTTTTAGCAAATGATTAAATGTTAAACCATTCAATTATACCATCAAATGATATGTATAGCGGATGGGGCTGCTCCTCCCTTAACCAGAGGTCTTGTGTTCGATCCCTGGGTATAGAAAAAGTCCTTGGTAGGAAGTCCTACACGGTGCGAATTCAAATATAGTCAGGCTCCAACAATGTCGGTACCGAACACTAGGTAAGAAACAAAAAAAACCATTCAACTATATGTGTATTAGGTTAAATTTATATTGTTACTTTACATTAAATTTATATTATTCTATAATGAGGGTAACATAATTTAATTTCTAAAATAAGAATGTACCTTTTCCCTTTACCAAAGACATACCTTTTTAGTTAATTAAATATTAAATGTAGTTAATCAAAATATTACGACGTTTAAAATCAAAATATTACATGAGAGACCAAAAGAGTAACTATCGATTTCATAAATTTAGGAGCTCATTTGAACGCTGAAACTTTCATGCTTGATAGAATATTACAAGAATATTCTCATATCATTGTATATCTTTTATATTAAGTAAATTTATATTCTGATTATAATTAGAAAGATTAGTTACATAGTTTGTAGTCATGTAAATAATTATGTAACACTATATATATTGTACACAATAATTAATGAAAGACAGAGAACATATTCTTTTATGGTATCAGAAGTCAAATCCTAAACTTGATACCCTAACTCCCTCAGCCCCCCCCCCCTCTTTCTTCTCTACTTCTCCACAAAACTCCTCCCCTCTTCTTCCCCAATTTTCAATGTCTGAACAACCCAAATTTCATCCATCTCTTGCAGTTAACAACATCAAGAATTTCATTCCTATAACTCTTGAGATGGAAAAAGTTTAGTATTCATCTTGGGCGGAATTATTCAAGATTCATTGTCGTGTGTACAAAGTCATCGATCATATCATCCCTAAAAAATCAAAGCCCCTGGACAAACCGGATGATGAACTTTGGTCCCGCTTAGATGCGGTTGTCTTACAATGGATCTACGACATGTTTATTACATACAATCATTGAAACTGACGCTACTGCATGACAAACGTTGGAGTGCTTGGAAAGCATTTTTCATGATAACAAGACACAACGTTCCTTGTATTTGGAAAATCAATTCAAGGACATTCAGCAGGACGATTTTTCTAATGCGTCGTTCTATTGTCAAGAACTTAAGATGATTGCCGATCAACTCTCCAACGATTGGTGATGAAACTCATTGTGGTTTTGAATAAAACTTATGACGGCGTCGCTACCATCCTCCAACAACGCACGCCATTGTCTCCGTTCTATGAGACCCGTTCGAGACTCATCCTTAAAGAAATTTGAAAAACCAAGTGGGTCACGACCAACGCAAGCAGCGCCGGCGCCGCCCTCATGACCACCGGCGGCACACTTGCCGACCTGAGGGGCTCAGTCTCCTCTCTGGACCACCAATAAGCCAATAATCCAAAATATGACTCACCATCCCGGAATAACAACAAAGGGCAAAATTCCGACCGAAGCCGCGGTGGACGAGCAGGAAATAGTAGCAGTGGCGGTAGAGGGCAACCCTCGCCAATCGGAAACCACCCGCATCGGTAGCAGTAGTGGCATCATTTTCCACCGTGGGCTGCCTACCCACCATAGGCTACGTGAGCCCAGCCGACTTGGGCTATTCCACCGTGCCCCTACTCGATATCCTCCTAGACCCAACCTCCAGCCCAACAGTCCCAACTCGGCATCCTCGGTGCACGTCTACTCAGGCATACAATGCACATGTCTCTCCTCATTCAACCTAAGCACCGACAGATATTGAAGTAGCTATGAACATGATGTCTCTCAACATTCTAAATGACAATTGGTACATGGATACTGGCGCCACATCTCATATGACGACATCCCAATGTACTCTCTCGTCTTATTTCAATATGAATAATTTAAATCATAATATTATTATTGGTAGTGGATAAGGCATTCCTATTCGAGGTTATGGACAATCATCCCTCTCCCCACCACATCCACCGTTAGTTTTAAACAGTATCCTCCATGCCCTGAAACTTATCAAAAATCTAATATACGTGCGCCATTTCACAACCGACAATAATGTTTCCCTTTAATTTGATCCTTTTGGTTTTCCTGTGAAGGACCTTATGACAGGGATGCGAATAATGAGATGTGACAACGCCATGGACCTTTATCCCATCACAACCACCATCGGCCATCCAACCTCCTCTCCATCAACTTTTGCAGCTCTTTTGTCTCTTTTATGGTATAATAGATTAGGACATCCGGGAGATTCTGTTTTACGCTCCCTTAGCAAAAATAAATTTATTGATTGCAAACATGTCTGTAATACTCATGTTTGTGAATCTTACATTTTTGGAAAACATGTCAAATTACTATTTTATTCTTCCTTCAGCTGTACTTTAATGCTATTTGATATAATACACAGTGATTTATGGATTTCTTTTATTTTAAGCACGGTTGTGCATATATATTATGTCTTGTTTTTGAATGATTATTCCAACTTTCTGTGGACTTTTCCAATTGGTAATAATTCCCAAGTCTATTCTATTTTTTCTTTCTTTAGTGCTATAATAAAGACACAATTTGAAAAGAATATCAAATGTTTTGTAATGTGACAATGTGAGGAAATTCGATTATCAACAATTTAAACTGTTCTGTGCCAAACATGACCTTGTTTTTCATTTTTCCTGTCCACACACCTCTCCACAAAATGGAAAAGTCGAATGAAAAATTAAAACCATAAATAACTTAATTCATGCCCTCCTTTCCCACGCCTCTATCCCCCTATTGTTGACATTACACCATCTCAATGACAACTTATCTCTTGAACATTCTCCCAAATAAGTCTCTCAAACACAAGTCTTCCACTCAAGTTTTCTATCATCGGGATCCTTCCTATAAGAATTTACGAACTTTCGGATGTCTATGCTACCCCCTCCATCCCTCAACTCAAATCAACAAGCTGCAACCCCGGTCATCCCCGTGTGTTTTTCTTGGTTACCCCCAATCATCTAGGCTACAACTGTTACGACTTGTCCAGTTGAAAAATAATCATCTCTAGACATGTCATATTTGATGAGTCCCAATTTCCATTTGCCAAACTCAATTCTCCACATCCAAATTCCTATGACTTCTTAAATGATGGCCTAAATCCCCTTCTAATTCATCACTTGTAAAATCAGTCATTACCATCGCCGGCAACCAACCCAATCACCGCCGTCCCGAGTCGGGCAGCTCACTCAGCCCTATAACGGGAGCCTCAGAACAGCCCTTCTCGACATTCCGATTCGATTGCCGCCTCTCGGCCAACACCCCATCTTCCCGACACCACTGCCTCATCTCGGCCCCACATCCTCACTCTTGGTCCTATTCCTGATCCCACTACCATGTCTCAGCCCCTCCTTCCCGATCCCGTCCAACCCCCCGCGATACCTCGATGGACAATGGAAACCCGTGCCATGCACGTTATTCCCAAACCTAAACGGCTATTTAACTTGTCCTATTCGGTTGCCCCTTCTCCTCTTCCTCACAACCCGAAATATGCCTTGTCCGATCCTAATTGGAAAAATGCAATGATTGACGAATATAATGCTCTTATTAAAAATAATACGTGGAATCTAGTACCCCTTCCTCCTGATGCTAATATTATTCATTTTATGTGAATTTTTTGACATAAAAAGAAATATGATTGTTCTTTTGAGAGACAAAAGGCCCACCTTGTAGGTTATGGTAGGTCTCAATAGGTGGGAGTGGATTGTGATGAAACTTTCAGCCCGGTGGTGAAATCGATGACCATTCAGAACGTTCTCAGCATTGTATTGTCAAATCTTGGCATATTCATCATCTTGACGTCAAAAATGCTTTCTTGCATGGGGACCTTCATGAAACCGTGTATATGCATCAGCCTATCCGGTTCATCCAGATTATGTGTGTCATTTGAATAAATCACTATGGACTAAAACATGATCCTCGTGCATGGTACCAACGATTTGCTGATTTTGTATCCTCTATCTGTTTTTCACATATCAAATCTGATCATTCATTGTTCAAATCTTGGGACTAACGGGGAAATCTATAGAGCTAGTTAATATTCTTAAGAAGATGATGATTAATATAGCCTGTATCCAGGAGATCAAATGGGTAGGACCTAAGGCTAAAGATGCGAATGTGTATAAGTTATGGTTCTTGGGTAGGTCGAGGTATAGGAATGGGGTAGGCATTTTGGTAGACAGTGAGATAAGGGATCATGTAGTAGAGGTTAGAAGGGTCAATGATAAGATGATTATGATTAAATTGGTAGTTAGAGGGTTCACTATGAATATTATTAGTGCTTACGCGTCGCAGACGGGCTTGGATGAGAGGGAGAAGAGGCACTTTTGGGAGGATTTAGATGAGGTGGTGGGAGGTATACCACCCACTGAGAAGTTATTTGTAGGAGGGGATTTCAATGGACATATCGGGTTACATTCGGAGGGTTATGATGACGTGCATAGAGGCTTTGGCCTCGGGGACAAAAATGGGGGACACGTCTCACTTTTGGAGTTCGTTAAAGCTCTTGGGATGGTGATAGCAAATTCGAGGTTCATGAAGAAGGAGGAGCACTTGGTGATTTTTCGTAGTTCGGTGGCTAAGACTCAGATAGACTTTTTGCTCCTTATAATCAGCTTTTGGTGATGAATTTGGAGATCAAGATGGAGAAGAAGATGAGGGTTGTAGATGACAGACTAAGAATCAAATAGGGGAATATGACCATGGCTAGTGTAAATGAGATGGGGAAGAGGTTAATGGCCAGGGGGATTTGGGGGAGTAATGTGGATGCGACTGGTATGTGGGACAAGACAAACAGTTGCATTCGGAAGGTATCTAGAGAAGTGCTAGGGGTCTCGCGGGGTAGTTGTAGTGTGGCACTGATGGGACTGGTGGTGGAATGGTAAAGTTCAAGAGAAGGTGAAAGCAAATAAAAAAATGGATGCGAAATTGGTAGAAAGCAAGGATGAATGGAGAAGTGGACGAATAGGGAATTATATAAAATGGTGTGGAAAGAGGTAAAGCTAGCGGTTATGGCAGCAAAAATGACGGCTTTTAAACGCATGTATGTGGAATTAGAGGAAAAAAACGGAGATATGAAGTTGTACAGACTAGCCAAGGGAGGGAGAGGAGGGCTCGGGACATGGATCACGTGAGGTGAATCAAGGATGATGATGACAAAGTACTGGTGGAGGACACGCGTATTAGGCGGAGGTGGTAGTATTACTTCCATAAACTCTTGAACGAAAAAAGAAGATAGAGACATTGTGCTGGGAGATTTGGAGCACTCTGGTAGGTACCGGGATTTTGGGTGTTGTGAAAACATTAAGGTTGAGGAGGTTCAGGGTGTTGTTCGCAGGATGCTCATGGGATGAGCGACCGGGCCTGATGAGATCCTAGTAGAATATTGGAAGAGCGCAGGTAGGGTAGGTTTGGAGTGGATGATGGAGTTATTTAGCGTCATTTTTAAGACGATGAGGATGCCCGAAGAATGGAGGCGGAGTATAATGATTTCTTGGTACAAGAACAAAGGTGATAGCTAGAGTTACAACAACTATAGGGGTATCAAGCTGCTAAGCCACACTATGAAAGTTTGGGAAATTATCGTGGAGATAAGGGTAAGAAGAGGCGTGTCTATCTCCGAGAATCAGTTTGGATTCATGTCGGGGCATTCGACTACAGAAGTCATTCATCTTATTAAGAGGTTGGTGGAGCAGTATAGGGAGAAGAAGAGAGACTTACATATGGTTTCATCGACCTCGATAAGGCATACGACAAAGTCTCTAGGGAGGTTCTATGGAGATGTTTAGAGGTTAGAGATATACATGTGGCGTACACTAGGGCGATAAAGGATATTGTATGATGGAGCCAAGACCAGGGTACGGACAGTAAAAGGAGACTTGGAGAACTTTCCAATAATGATGGGGCTGGACCAGGGATCAACTCTTAGCCCATTCTTATTTGTCTTGGTGATGGATGGACTGATGCAACTAATTCAAGGGGAGGTGCCATGGTGTATGATATTCACAGATGATATAATCCTGATTGATGAGACTTGCAGCGGAGTGAACACTAAGCTGGAGGTTTGGAGACAGACTCTGGAGTCTAAAGAGTTCAGACTGAGTAAGACCAATACATAATACTTGAATTGAAAGTTCAGTAACGGAAGCGACCATGAGACAAGTGTAGAGGTGAGGCTTGGTACTTAGGTCATTTCAAAGAAAAGAAGCTTCAAGTATCTCAGATCTATTATCCAAGGGAATAGAGAGATTGATGACGATGTCACACACCGTATTGGAGCAGGGTGAATGAAATGGAGGCTCGCATCTGGAGTTTTGTGTGATAAAAAGGTACCACCAAAACTTAAAGACAAGTTCTATAGGGTGGTGGTTAGATCGACTATGTTGTATGGGGCAGAGTGTTAGCCAGTCAAGACTTCACACATCCAAAACATGAAAGTTGTGGAGATGAGGATGTTGAGATGGATGTGTGAGCATACAAAGAGGGATATGATTAGAAATGATGATATCCGGGATAGAGTGGGAGTGGCCTCGGTAGAGGATAAGATGCGAGAAATGAGGTTAAGATGGCTCGGGCATGTGCAGAGGAGAGGCACAAATGCCCCAGTGCGGAGGTGTGAGAGGTTGGCTATGAGCGGGTTCAGGAGGGGTAGAGATAGGCCGAATAAGTATTGGGGGGAAGGGATTAGACGGGATATGGAACATGTGCAAATTACTGAGGACATGACCTTAGATAGGGGGTTATGGAGGACACTGATTAGGGTAGTAGGTAGTTGAGAGTAGTCCTATTTACTCTTACATACTGGTAATTGTAGTGTTATTATTATAGCCCTGCTTAGCCTTCCATATTAGTAGGCACAATATTGTTTTATAGTCCCCTATCCTTTGATTTATGATGTTGTATGTTTGTTCGTGTACTTTGTTTATCTTATTTACCTGCGTTAGTTACTGTTTCTTTTTTCAGAATGCTTTATCATGACTTATTTTCTTTTGTTACTCTCATTTTTATACTGCTTTAAATTTCTTGTCCGGATCTGACCATTTCTTTTGATTTGCTTGTGCTTAAGCTTTGTCTTGAGCCGAAGGCCTTTTGGAAATAACCTCTCTACTTACCAAGGTAGAGGTAAGGTCTGCATACACTCTACCCTCCCCAGACCCCACATTGTGGGACTTCACTGGGTATGTTGTTGTTGATATCATCCTCACTACATCTTCTGATGCACTTCGTCAATCCATTATGTTACTCCTTGCCTCTGAGTTTGCTATGAAGGATTTGGGCCCCCTAAGCTATTTTTTGGGCATTGCTGTTACGAGACATGCATGCGGCTTATTTCTTTGGGCATGGCATCTTGTAAACCGGCCCACACACCGGTGGACACTAATTCCAAACTCAGTGCCTCTTCGGGTTCTCTGTATGCCGACCCAACTCACTATCGCAGTTTAGCAGGAACATTACAGTATCTCGCTTTTACGAGACCGGATATATCCTATGTCGTGCAACAAATATGCTTACATAGGCACAACCCGACGGATGAACATATGAATGCACTCAAACGTATTTTACGCTATGTACAAGGTACTCTTCACTTCGGCCTACACATGTACAAGTCCACACTCTCTGGTCTCACCTCTTATTCTGACGCTGACTGGAGTGGATGTCCGGACACTCGTCGATCCACGTCAGATTACTGTGTGTTCCTCGGAGATAACTTGTTTCTTAGTTCTCTAAAAGACAACCTACTCTGTCTCGATCCAGTGTCGAAGTCGAGTATAGAGGAGTAGTGAATGTTGTTTCTGAGTCTCGTTGGATACACAACCTTCTACTGGAACTTCACTGCCCAATCCGCAAGGCTACGTTGGTCTACTGTGATAATGTCAGTGCGATATATCTCTCCGCAATTCCGTTCAACATCAGTGCACTAAACACATTGAAATGGATATTCACTTTGTACGTGAAAAAGTGGCTCGTGGACAAGTTCGTGTCCTTCATGTTCCTTCCCGGTATCAGATTGCTGATATATTTACTAAAGGACTTCCGCGCATACTCTTTGATGATTTTCGAGCCAGTTTTAGCTTATGAGCACCTCCCGCTTCGACTGC
The DNA here is from genome assembly GCA_029783415.1 of Anisodus acutangulus. Classification (NCBI taxonomy): domain Eukaryota; kingdom Viridiplantae; phylum Streptophyta; class Magnoliopsida; order Solanales; family Solanaceae; genus Anisodus; species Anisodus acutangulus. Next base: position 10,718,478 of record CM056492.1, read on the forward strand.
GGGGGTGTGATAGAATATTACAAGAATATTCCCGTACCATTACATATCTTTTATATTAGGTAAATTTATATTACGATTGTAATTAGGAAGATTAGTTACCTAGTTTGTAGTCATATAAATAATTATGTAACACTATATATATTGTACACAATAATCAATGAAAGAGACGAAACATATTCCTTTAATACTATTAATCAATGTGTGTTCTAAAAAAGTAATTTTATTGTGACTAATTATCATTCTTTTCCCATATGGGGCATACTTTGCTACGACATGAAGGTTTCGAGATGAATATGAAATTCGGAAAGAACTTCTGATATAAAAAAAGTTCTTAAAAAGAGCAAAAACGTAAAACTTGGTCTACAAAATACACTAATATGTTATACAGTAATTTGTACTGCATCCCAAACATGAATTTCACCTTTTTCAACTTTAACTTTTTTTTTCTGCAAATTTTAGTGTAAATATAGAATGAATAGATTAAAATTCTTCTAAACTATTATTGTTTTGTGAATTTCATACTTAAATTATTGGGTGTTCACATAATTTCTCTGAATTACCATAAATTCATATTAAAATACCTCTTTGAGGAATATGACATGCTACACGTGAGCATTACTCTCCAAAAGCTCCTTCAAAAGATTTCAAGTGGCGGCACACATGAATTTTTTTTGGGTGAATAAGTTAGAAACCCCTTAAACTATAATCATTTCGGAAGTTTCATATCTAAACTATTACTCTAGTAGTTGTTTACATGTCCCTCCCCCCACCCCATTTTAAAGACGTTTTCATTTTTCACGCGTTTCTAAGCAAATTGATCGACGCATTTCTCACATTTAATCAAGAGTTCTTAATCTATAAAGAGTTATAGTCCAAAGATAGCAAAACTATAAATAATGTAGGTATAAAACTTGCGAAATGAAAATAGTGTATTTTAACCTATTCACTAATAGATATTTTATCTTTTCTTTCTTCTTTATTTTCTTTTTTTCTTTCCGGAGTTTCAACGATGAGCTTTTTCCATTCCAAGAAAGTGCACATAAGCCATAGTACTAATTATCCCAACAATTATGGGAGGTCAAAAGTCTGAAATTTTTTCTTATTTAGACCGAAAAGTATATTTGTAAACCAATACTCTGTATGAGCACATGTGATTTTTAAAAGGAAAAATGATCAAGTTTGCTCTCCAACTATGCTTTATAGTTTAACATTGTCTTCCGTCAAATTTTGCGATAAAAAATGTCCTTTCCGTTAGCAAACTTATCAAATTTTCTCTTACATTGATGGAAATCTGAGTTGGACTCCACGTCGAATCCACAGACTCCACGTCGGCTCACTTAAATACATTTATTGTTTATTCTTTTGATTTATTTCTTTCGTCTTTCCTTTATTTTCAATTAGCTATGGACATGGTACACACGAGCAATGAAGCAATATTTATATCTTGCATCCAATTGGTTGATGCGAAACATTGAACGTGAGTAAATTTTTATACCTGATTTTTTGTGGTCTTGAAGGTTTGGTGTACATCTCGGACATAATATTGCCAACAAGAGTTGTTCTCGTTTATTTTTTTTCTCCCCCTTTTTAGGGGAAAAGTGAAGCTGGTTTAATTTGAAGTGTTTTATTTAATGCTTAATATTTATGAATTATAAAGGAGATGGACACGGAGCTAAAAGTCAACTATTAAACCAAACACCTATCCTAATTTGAAGATAAGGGTTGACGTTTTATTTAATTGTATATACATATGTACGGTTAATCACACACATGCTCTGAATATAATTATGTAATTAGTCTAAACTTGGTTAAGAGTAAAGACAAATACTTTTTCTCAAGTCCAAGCAATGAGTACTTTGAAGAGCGTATGCTAAATTAGGAAGGTATTATGAACTCAAGTAGTCAATAACAATGCAGAAGATTAGGAGTATGGTTTTCCTTAATTAGTGTATACTTCCTAAATTCAATCGGTATTTTACTGGATACACAATTTAAGGCTTTAGTCTGATTTATATATTACAGAAATAATAATTGTTTAATTTGAATTATGCAAAAGTTCAAAAATAAAATAATATCAAACTTTTGGAACGTCTTAAAATGAGAACATCAAGTAAGTTGGAATAGGAAAGCATATTATAAAATTATACGTACTTCAACTTATTTAATATTTCACTTTGAGTCAATACTTTATTCTTTATTAATTGTATAATCTTTAATATTTCTCTTATTATATAACGTTTGAATAAATTGGGCCTTGGGCCTTGGGCCTTCTGATATTATCTTTTTGGGCCAGAAAATTTTGTCAGAAGTACAGTTTGATCTCAGAAGTTTCAGATGTGCAGTTTGGTCTCTGAAGTTTCAAGATGTACAGTTTGGTCCCTGAAGTTTCAGATGTGCAGAATTTCGACGGTCGAAGCGAAGCGTTTCCGGCCTCAATTCACCATTTATTTTGGTGAATTACACCTCGATAATGGCCAATCCGTTGGCAATTTTCTCCATTTATTTGGTGGCTTTACTACCTCCATAATGGTCATTATTTGGCCAATAATGGTACATTATGGAGGCGATCAAACAAACCTCTTCCTCCTATATAAACACCCCTTACACCATTGTTGAGGGACACTTCATACACACGAAAATACACAAAGCAGAAAGCAAAGCAAAGCAGTTTCTTCCTAATCTTCCAAGCATCATTTCGTTATTCAATATTCTTCACGGTAGCTTTTGAGTTTCCTTTGCTCAATAGTTCCATTGCTGTTTTATCTTGGGAGACGAATTGTCCAGGACGTATAAAGGATACATACGGGGCAATATTGTCTTAAGGACAGAGTGTCACACTCGACTCAGCAAAAACAACTTTCCAGTTTTCTTGATCAACAAAAAAAATTGTAATTTCGGTTGTATTGTTATATTGTAATTTCCAGTTTTCTAGTTGAATTGTAATTTCAATACTTACATAAGCAGTTACTTGTAATTTTCGTTTCTTGCAAATCCTTTGTAATACCCAACAACTTAAGACAATCCTCACATTTACGGTAACTGCAATAACATGGCTGGAAATATGACCGATGTTGCTGCTACTGCTGCTGCCTCTCGAGGCAACGTTGCTGCCTTTCCCATCGCTTCTTGGCCAAGGCGATAACCCTCCGCCATTTCATGCTGCTGCTGCGGCTCTGTTCAAAGCGATAACATGGCCGCCTTCCCGACCGTTGGAGCTCCCCTCTTCTTCACACCACCATGATCGCTAGAAAAGTTCATGGGATCGGAATTTAAAAGATGGCGACAAAGATGTTCTACTTAACATTATGGGCATGGCCGGTTCCTTACGGAAGATCCTCCACAAGCGGAGATGAAATGGACTCTTACGCTTTGAAGCGGGTGAAGGGGGCCTTGGTATCCATGTCGTTAACGACATGAAGATGGTTCGTGATGCGTGGAATCATAGCGATTTCATGTGCAAGAACTATATCTTTGAATCGCTTGGCGGACCCTCTCTACACGGTATATTCTACCGTTGGCACCGCCAAAGAGTCGTGGGAAAAGCGCAAAGAAGTACAACGCACAAGATGCGGGTACTAAGAAGTTCATCGTTGGGAAATTTCTAAAATTCCAAATGGTGGACAGCAAAACAGTGATGTCCCAAGTCCAGGAATTCCAAATGATTTTACATCACCTGGATTTGGAAGGACTAAAGCCAAACGAGCAGTTTTTGGTTGCATCGCTGATTGAAAAGTTACCTCCTTCGTGGAATGAGTTTATGAGTTACTTGAAACTCAAGACAAAGAAAATGACCTTTGAAGAGCTTGTTATCAAACTGCAAATTCAGGAAGATAATAAGAAGACCTTGCCAAAGGGTAGACAACATTCTGAGGCAAAGGCGAATCTGGCTGAGGCCAAAGGGAAAACAAGCAACAAGCGGAAGTTCCACAAAGACGGCAAAGCCCCCGCAGCGGAGACGTTCAGAGGTAACTGTCATCACTGTGGGAAACCTGGTCACAGGATCAAGGAATGCCGCAAGCTCAAGACTGAGCAACAACAGAAAGCCAAGTCGAAAGGCAAGGCTCAAGCTAACGTCGTCAAGGACACGCTCCTGGATGACATGATTGAGGATCTCTCGGCCGTGGTGCTAGAAGCCAACTTGGTTGAGAATCCGATGCAGTGGTGGGTGGACACAGGTGCAACAAGACACATCTGTTCCAACAAAGATGCCTTCTCCACGTACACTCCGATCACCGACAAGAAGCTGTTCATGGGCAACAACGCTTCCTCGGACGTGCTAGGGGTTGGAAAGGTGGTCCTGAAGATGACTTCCGGCAAGGAACTCACTCTGAAGGAAGTGATGCACGTCCCAAAGATTAGAAGAAATCTAGTTTCTGGACCTTTATTGGTTAATGCTGGTTTTAGGCTAGTGTTTGAATCAAATAAATTTGTACTCACTAAAAATGGCACATTTGTGGGGAGGGGCTTCGTCTGTGAAGGCCTCTTCAAAGTGAATGCCATGTCTGTATTGCGTCAAGAAAATAAAGTTGAACCTTCTTCTTATTTGCTTGAGTCTTCTAATTTATGGCATCATAGATTAGGACACGTGAACTACAAGTCTATTCAAAGGCTGGTAAAGATGGAGTTGTTGCCTTCTATCAACGTAAACCCTCAACATAAATGTGAGGTGTGCGTAGAGGCAAAACTCACCAAGCTTCCTTTTCGATCCGTCGAAAGGAATACCGCTCCTCTAGAACTTATTCACACAGATATATGTGATTTGAAGTTTGCACAAACTAGAGGGGGGAACAAGTACTTTGTGACATTTATAGATGATAGCACAAGGTATTGTTACCTTTACTTGTTGAAAAGTAAGGATGAAGCCTTTGAAGCGTTTCGACGTTACAAGCGAAGTTGAGAATCAACTTAGCCTACGGATTAAATCCATTCGTAGCGATAGAGGGAGAATATGTAGCGCCTTTTGAGGAATATCGTGCCCGAAGGCATTATTCATCAAACGACGACTCCATACTCACCTCAATCAAATGGTGTGGCGGAACGTAAGAACCGCACATTAAAGGAAATGATGAATGCCTTGCTTATCAATTCCGGTCTTCCCCAAAACATGTGGGGAGAAGCCGTCCTTACCGCTAACATGATTCTTAACAGAGTCCCACATAAGGGTAAGGACAAAACTCCATATGAATCATGGAAGGGAAAGAAACCCACCTACAAATACTTTAAGGTGTGGGGTTGTCTGGCAAAGGTTGAAGTACCCAAGCCAAAGCAGGTCAAGATTGGGCCTAAGACTGTAGATTGCATATTCATCGGATATGCAAATAGCGATAGTGCTTATCGCTTCTTAGTGCATAAGTCAGATATTCCAGATATCCACCAGGGTACAATAATGGAATCAAGGAATGCTCTATTCTTTGAAAGTACCTTTCCTAGAAAGGAGAAAGACATAACCTCTCTCAAACGAAGTTATGCACAAAGCTCTCAAGAACCGGGAGTCCTTGACTGCCCGAATCTGAATGGTTTAGATCTAGCGAATCTCGAGGTGGCTGAACATCCGGAATCTAGTGTTCCAGATTCTCAGAACTTGGAGACTCCAGAGATGGATCTAAGGCGAAGTAAAAGGGCCAGGAAGGATAAATCCTTTGGTCCTGACTTTGTAGCTTATATGGTTAATGATGAACCAAGGACAATTGCTAAGGCGTTGTCAACTCCAGAAGCACCACTCTGGAAAGAAGCTATTGAGAGTGAAATAAGCTCCATTCTGCACAACCATACTTGGGAGTTGGTTGATCTTCCTCCGGGAAATAAACCGTTGGGGTGTAAGTGGATACTCAAACGGAAATACAAGGCAGATGGGTCTATAGACAAGTACAAGGCCAGGTTGGTAGTCAAGGGCTATCGACAGACAGAAGGCTTTGACTACTTTGATACCTACTCCCCGGTATCCCGGATGACATCCATACGGTATTTATTGCGATCGCGGCTTTGCGTGACCTTGAGATACACCAGATGGATGTTAAGACAGCCTTCCTAAATGGCGATTTGGAAGAAGAAATCTATATGGACCAACCCGAAGTGCGTGGTTCAAGGGCAAGAGAAGAAAGTGCATCGACTTATCAAATCTCATGCGTCTTTGAAACAAGCCCAGAAAGCAATGGCACGAAAAATTTGATAGTACTCTACTATCGAAGGGGTTCGCCATTAATGAGTGTGATAAATGTGTTTACACGAAAGGCAACTCGACTCGTTTGTTATGATATGCACGTATGTAGGCGACATGTTAATCACGGAAGCGATCCTAGGGTAATCCTAGAGACTAAGAACATGTTGAAACAATGCTTCGACATGAAGGATATGGGTATCGCAGATGTCATCTTAGGGATTAAAATCTCTAAGACGTCGTGACGGTGGTCTTATCTCAGTCTCACTACATCGAGGATGTTTTGAGAAAGTTTGAGATGTTAGGCAGTTCACCGATAAAGTCACCAATGGATACAAATCAAAAGCTTGATAAAAATCTTGGTGCACTGTATACCAGAGCGATATGCACAGTGATCGGTAGTTTGATGTATATAACAAAGCGCACCCGACCGATATTGCTTACGCATCAATAAGTTGGCTAGGTTCACCCGTAATCCGATTGATAATCACCGGAAGGCGTTGAATCGGGTATTACAATACCAAATACACGTTAAATTACGGGTTACACTATTCGAGATATCCAAATTTGTACTAGAGGGAATGCAGTGATGCAAACTGGATATCTGATATAGAGAACACCAAGTCCACCAGTGGGTATGTATTTACAATTGGTGGCGGGGCTGTGTCTTGGAAATCCTCTAAGCAAACTTGCATCGCCCGATCCACAATGGAATCGGAGTTTATCGCTTTAGACAAAGTAGGAGAAGAAGCTGAGTGGCTTCATGACTTCTTAGAGGATGTTCCGTGTTGGAACAAACCCGTACCTTCGGTAATGATCCACTGCGACAGTCACTCGGCTCTAGGAAGGGCACAGAATGCTATGTACAACGGCAAGTCTCGTCATATTCGACGGAGGCATAAGACCGTTAGGCAACTGATCACCACGGGTATAATATCCATTGATTACATCAAGTCTAAGGATAATATAGCAGACCCTTTGACAAAGGGCTTACTCAAAGATCAGATGGCTTGCATGTCTAGGGGAATGGGCTTAAAACCCAAAATATAAGGACTAATACAGCGGTAACCCAACCTTACTAACTGGAGATCCCAGTAATTTGGTTCAATGGGAAAACTAAGTTGTAAAGGTTCAGTTGATCGCTTCGGTGGAAGTATGAGCACTTCGGATAGTGATTTCTGAAAAGAAACTCCAAATTCAAAGCCGTTCCCGCGATAGACTTTAAGTGCTATCTGCAGTGTGGGTAAAGGTTAAGTCTTCAAAACCTGTAATGCTCCTCAACAGTTGAGGTTAGGTTTTGGGAAACTTTTAATGGTTCCTAACACTTGTGAAGTGGGGTATAGCAGGATACCTTGTAGGAGACCACCTATTTAAGTGCGAGGACATGCCGCCTCAAAATGAACGCACTTAAGAATCCAAGACGTTGTCCATGGCCAAAACGGACAAAACATTACGAAGAAGAGAGTAAGGGAATTTGTTGTGTTGGTACCATTGACTTGGCTTACACTAAACACTGACGGTTCAAGACATCACGTTCACCGCGCAGTAAGTAAGTCCGATGGTATTCAACTATGGAAGGTTCAAAGCTGATGCTACCTCTCCTTATGCAACATCGGTCCGCTGAAATATTGCTGGAAATGAAAAGACACCATGTGAGTGCGCCAAAATCTCTTTCAAGAGGGAATTGTTGGAAATTAGCCTTTGGCGGGAGTTGCGACCGACCAACTTTAACGGCTTAAACACTAGTGTTACGTATGTTGGAGAATCCGGTTCTTCACACATGCATGATGTACTAAGTACGTAGATAACCGTAGGGCCAAGAATCGTCAAATTTCATTGAGAAATGAAAGAGATATTGGTTCACGAAGTGAGGTGTTTGAAGCATGGAAAGTGTGGTGTTGTGTTCAATTCTCCCTCGTCGGTAGAGGAAGAAAGAATTGTTGTGTATATAAGACTCGAAATGTGTTTGGGGTTTGGGACCCCAAGAGGTATCCCATGTGTTTAAAGGAGGGAGGACCTAGATGTGCTTCGGTTCGAGGAAAGACCACACGCCTTGCGCCACGCCTTGCCCGTCCGGTCAGGTTCGGTTCTCGGGTCGTGGGGTGTGGTGGGCCTTCGATATTATCTTTTGGGCCGTAAAACTTTGTCAAGTACGATTTGATCCCAGAAGTTTCAGATGTGCAGTTTGGACCAGAATTCTTTCAGATGTGCAGTTTGGTCCCTGAAGTTTCAAGATGTACAGTTTGGTCCCTGAAGTTTCAAGATGTACAGTTTGGTCCCTGAAGTTTCAGATGTGCAGAATTTCGACGGTCCAGAACAGAAACGTTCCAGCACTCAATTCAGCCATTTATTTTGGCTGAATTACACCTCCAATAATGGCCAATCCGTTGGCAATTTTCTCCATTTATTTGGTGGCTTTACTACCTCCATAATGGTCATTATTTGGCCAATAATGGTCATTATGGAAGCGATCAAACAGCCCCTCTTCCTCCTATATAAACACCCCTTACACCATTGTTGAGGGACACTTCATACACACGAAAATACACAAAGCAGAAAGCAAAGCAAAGCAGTTTCTTCCTAATCTTCCAAGCATCATTTCGTTATTCAATATTCTTCACGGTAGCTTTTGAGTTTCCTTTGCTCAATAGTTCCATTGTTGTTTTATCTTGGGAGACGAATTGTCCAGGACGTATAAAGGATACATACGGGGCAATATTGTCTTAAGGACAGAGTGCCACACTCGACTCAGCAAAAACAACTTTCCAGTTTTCTTGATCAACAAAAAAAAAATTGTAATTTCGGTTGTATTGTTATATTGTAATTTCCAGTTTTCTAGTTGAATTGTAATTTCAATACTTACATAAGCAGTTACTTGTAATTTCCGTTTCTTGCAAATTCTTTGTAATACCCAACATAAATTGCATTGTCTTCCGCCTTTACATAATGCAACACATAAGGAATTTGAAAAATAAACTTACAATGTTATAAAGAAAGAGTAAGGTAGAGGGTAAAATTATCACAGAAAAAAGGGAAAAGGTAGGACAAAGATATAATAGGATTTTTAAATAGTAAATAAAGGTAAAATGAGAAGAAAAGGTAATAATGCGATCATACCATATCCATCATGGCATAAAATGAGGATTTTCAATTTCTCTTCTTTATATCACAATAAATTTAGCAATACAATACAATAAAATTTAAGTAACAATCTTTTTTCTTTTTAGTTAAATTTTTTTGTTGTTAAAATTTAAATAACGATCAATACAAATATTGTATTTAAAGTAACAATATAATACAATAGGTAACACCATGCATCCAAACAAACTGTTAGAGTCAATACTTTGTTCTTGATTTTCTTATTTATTTTACTTGATTGTTTGTATTGTAATCGTAAAAAACAGTAACTATTGTTAATAAAGAACATTTAAACTATTACTTAAGGAAATCTTCACTTTTAATTCCTCAGCTATTTCAAATCTAATTTTGGATCTTATGATATTTAATTAAACATATTTAACATTCAATTATTCAATATTTTCAAAAAAATGAATAAATGTTAAACCATTCAACTATTCATGTATCACGATAAATTTATATTGTTACTCTATATATAAAAGTAACATAATACTAAAAATAATGCGAGTGTACTATATTTTTATATAGAAAGACCAAAAAACACGTTGGTCAAAATATCACAAAGGTTTGAAATCAACATATTACAATGAAAGACCAAACTCGTAATTGACAATGTCCTAAGATTTTAGCTCATTTGATTAATTGTCATCATTTTCTCATTTTCAGTCATGATTTTTCTTCGACATGAAGGTCTCGAGATGATATATATTGTAATTTTATAAAATTCCTAAAAATAGGGCCTATAAATTGCTCACTTTTAGAACCTATACCTTATTCCAATAACCTTTTTTAAAATCAATATAATCTCGTTCTTTTTCTTTTCTGAGTTATAACAATAAGCTTCTTCCATTCCAAGAAAGTTCATAGGTCATCAATTATGGAAAGTCAAAATTTAATTTTTTTTCCTTATTTTGACCGAAGGGATTTTTGTAAAATAATATGACAAGAACACATGTTATGTGTATCCTTCCCTGCTGATTTTGTTTGGTTAGTTGTATTTAAGTCCACCCTTGTTTTGTAGCCATAAAATGGGAAAACAAGAAAAATAAACTTTCTGGTCATAACAAACTTTGGGGCCCCAATGTCTATATAATAATTTCTTGGATAAACTAATGAAAATTAAATATTTCTTTAGGAGGATCATCATAGAGTTTTCACTTTTGGCGTCTTTTTCTTTTTAATTTGCCGTATAAAAATATACAAACGTGATCGATATTGAATGGGTCGTATATAAACACGTATAATTCCAGTAGAATTTATCTTTTGTTTTTAATACAAATTCACATTACTTAAAAAAATGTTAAAAATCTTCTGCTCTTTAAAAAATGTATTGATCTAATGAATTATAGATACACAAAAGGTGATCGAGCATACACGTGAATCAGTTTTGACATTTTCTTTTACCGCCAACTCATTTTTGTGTTAATCTTTCCATTCCATCTTCAGATTATATAGATTACTTTATGATTAATCAATACATTAAAAGTTGCTCAACAAATTTTACCATATTTGACTGGCCATGTAGTTTAAAATAATATAAAAATAATAAAATTTATGATATAAGATAAATTATAAATATTTGTATTATAAAAGTAAATTGATTTATATATATGAAAGAAGATATTTTATTTCCGAACATACATATAAAAAAGAAAATTAAAGTATGTTAAATAAATTAGAAAAATAGGAGTAAATTTTACTTCTCGAAAAACACTTGGGGCCCTTGATAATCTACCGTCGTGGTTCGTCCTTGGCCTAATTCTGTTATATATGGATGATATTTTCTTGACTGCCTCTTCCGACGTCTTACGCCAGTCTGTCATGACCATGCTCAGCTCTGAGTTTGCTATGAAAGACTTGGGGCCCTTGAGTTACTTTTTGGGGATTGCTGTCACTCGTCATTCAGATGAGTTGTTCTTATCTCAACGGAAGTATGCAGTTGAGATCATCGAGAGGGCTGGGATGTCATCCTGTAAGTCCACTTCCACTCCAGTTGATACTAAGCCCAAGCTTAGTGCCGCGGCCGGCGTACCCTACGAGGATCCGACCCGCTATCGCAGTCTTGCAGGGGCCCTTCAGTAACTTACCTTTACGAGATCGGGTATTACATATGATGTCCGGCAAGTGTGTTTGTCCATGTATGATCCCAGAATTGAGCACATGAATGCACTCAAACGCATCATTCGATATATTCAGGGTACACTTGCCTATGGTTTGCATTTATATCCTTCATCGACGTTCACATTTGTCTCATATACGGATGCTGATTGGGGTGGCTGTCCAGACACCAGACGATCTACGTCTGGCTATTGTATGTTTCTTGGCAACAACCTAGTCTCATGGTCGGCAAAACGTCAGTCGACATTGTTCCGATCCAGTGCCAAGGCCGAATATTGAGGGGTAGCTAATATGGTCTCGGAATCATGTTGGTTACGTAATTTGCTTTTGGAGCTTCATTGTTCCATTCAAAAAGCAACCTTGGTTTATTGCGATAATATTAGTGTCATCTACCTTTATGGTAATCCGGTTCAGCACCAACGCACTAAGCATATCGAGATAGACATTCACTTTGTCCGCGAAGGTTGCTCGTGGTCAGGTACGCATATGTCATGTCCCGTCAAGATATCAAATTGCAGACATCTTTACAAAGGGTCTTCTCTCGGTCCTTTTTGAAGATTTTAGGGACAGTCTCAGCGTTCGAAGACTGTCCGCTATGACTGCGGGGGTGTGTTAAGCAAGGTATATACCCGTGATATACACTTGGTATACATGGTGTATATCACAGGTCCTTTAGGATGAAGCCCATCTCGGGTTGGCCCATCACGGGCAGAATATTGTGTGTATATATTGTTGTAATATTGTAGTGTAAATGTTACCTTAATTAGTCTTGTACACTTACCATAACTGTATAGTTAGTATCCAAGTAGAATAAGGTTTTAGGAATAAAATAGAAATAAGATTATCCTATTATGAAAATATGTAACGTGTATAAATAGTCTTTCAAACAATGAAAATAATCAAAAAATTATTTGTTTCAGATAGTTACTTAAATAAGTTAAGAATAACTAAGTACAATTCCTTACAAGTTGTGATGATAAAATAATAAAACAAATGTTTGCCTCTTCTCATCCTCAAAGAACGATCCAAATCTCCATTTTACGTTTGTCTGGAACTCAAAGACAGGACAACAACACAGCTAATCTCACTTTATGCTTAAGCTAAGCTTCAATAAATAAAAATACTACTACTATTAAGATAACCTTCACTTAACTAAATCTTAAATCACGAATTAAACTAAATTATTAAACAAATCAAGATCCATTCCCTTTTGACACAAAAAAAGGGGCAAATATGGTAACCAAAATTCTCAACAAAGGGTATTTTAGTCATTACACTCACTCACTCCCCGCACCAGTCACAATCAATTCAGCTCGATAAAATGGTCTCTCAAATAAGCACAAAGACAAATGCTTGCTAGCTCATATACCATTTTCCTTCTTCTTCACTAAAATTCATGAAATATTTGAACCCATAAATAAATCTTTAAATTCATCAAAATTTATTCTTCTTTTTGTTCTGTAAATTTTCCAAATCATGTATAGCTCAGAGCCAATTTCAAGAGAAATGGACAAGTTGAATAGTTTTTTATTTTCAGGTCTTGGTTCATCAAGCTTAAAAAATGGTGAAGGTGTTGAACCTGAGTTATTTAAGAGCAAAGAAATAATGGGTTCTGATTTTTTTCAGCAACAGTCACAGTTCCAGCAGAATAATAATGGTGGTGGGTTAGCGCGGTACAGGTCAGCACCAAGCTCGTTTTTCGCCGGAATTCTTGGCGGAGACGGCGATAATTCCTGCGAAAATTTTGTTACCCATGATGGGTCTTCGAGTTCTGATTCTGATTCCATGTTTACCACCTTGTTGAACAACAATGAAAACAACAACACTAATAATAAGAATCAGGTGCAGTTTGGTTCTTCTATGAAGCAGGAGATTGGTGAGGAGATTGAATTTGGTAATGGAAATGGGTTCCATAATAGATATGAGAGTGGTGGTGGTGGAGTTTCATATGGTTTAGGGGTGCAAATGCAAAGTAGAGGGAATGGTGGCTCTAATATCATCAGACAAAGTAGTTCACCTGCTGGATTCTTTAATGGTATGCTCATTTACTCTTTAACTTTTTGTTGGTTTAGGATTATGAAAATAAAATTCACCTTAATCTTGATGTATAAGTGCTTAATTGGTTTTTCCTGGTTATGAAATTGATTGGCTTTTGGGATTTGGAGTAATTTGATTGGCTTAAACTTTTAGCTAGCGTTTGACCATTGATTTTGAATCAGATTTTGTCTGATTGGTCATAGATTTTGGATCATATTTTGAAAACTTATCTTTACAAGTTTTTCGAGTTCCAAAAAGTAGTGCATACCAGTTTTTTATGTTTTTGGAACTTCCACTCACAAAATTTTAAATTCTTCTAAAGTAAAATGCATGTCCAAAACTTCAAATACAACTTCAAATTCCAAAAATCACAATTTTGGAAACTCAAATTTTCAAGTTTCAACTTCAAAATCTATGGCCAAACGGGAGCCCTTAGTTCTATTAAATAAGGAAATTTGCCTTTTTTGATTTGATCTCAATCATTTAGGTAAAAAAAAAAGAGGGAACTTTTGGTTAATCTGGGAATAGAAAGGAGAGATTCAAGATCTCTTTTTTGTTGTTGTGAATATGAAATGCATTGAATGATGGATTTTTTGCTTGCTACTTTGATATAGTTTTGATATGCTAATCAAGAATGGGGGAAATTTTGTTACTTATTTACAGGATTTATGAGAGAAGTTGGGAATTTTGGAGCAAGTGGAGGGACTAACAGGGAAGCAAGTACATCAATTAATCATATAAGTTACTCATCTACTGCTCAATCATCTAGCTCAAACTTCATGCCTAGCATTGCTGAGAACGAATCTTGGAACGATTCTTCATTCAATTCTTTGAAGACAAATCGAGATGGTGATCTGAAAATGTTCTCTAATAACTTCAGTGGAATGACTAATAATCAGGTAGCTGTTACATTTTCTGTCTCTTTGGTTCTTCTGTTGATCTTGTTGTTTTTTTGTTTATGTTACTTATATAAATGTTTGTTTTGTTTGTCAGAATGATGAATCAAGAAACTATACTTCTGGTTTAACTCAACATTTAAGCTTGCCTAAGACATCTACTGAGATGGCTGCCATAGAAAAATACTTGCAGTTTCAACAAGATTCAGTGCCTTGCAAAATACGTGCCAAAAGAGGCTGCGCTACTCATCCGCGAAGTATTGCAGAGAGGGTAAAATTCTGTCCTGAAAACATGTTTTTTCAATTAATCATGTTTATACTTGAAGTGCACACTATGAAAAGTTTGTTGTTAGTGTTAAGTTGAAGTAAAGTTCTCATTTTCTTCCTGACAATTTGTAGATGAGACGGACTCGGATTAGTGAAAGGATGAAAAAACTGCATGATCTTTTCCCAAATATGGACAAGGTAAATTCTTGTGATTCTTAGTGTTTATAGGAATTTATTGTATCAATCTATTTTTGTCTGAAAGGTAGGAGGAACTCACATGTTACTTTGTTTTATTAAATGGCAGCAAACAAACACAGCTGATATGTTAGATTCGGCAGTTGATTACATTAAAGACCTTCAGAAACAAGTCCAGGTAATGACCAAAAAAACAAAAAAAAAAGTTTTTTCTCCATCAAGGACTCACATGAATTTCTCACCAACATTTATATCTGCTCACCAAATTTGCACTTCTTTAATGCAGACACTGACCGATAAAAAAACGAAATGCTCGTGTACAACTAAGCAGCTGCAATATTCAAATGGAACAACATGAATTTGGTTCTCTGTACAGATAGTAGTAATAGATGAAGTTAGATGGGAAGCTCTTTCTGCCCTAATATGCTGGAATTATGGTTACTTGTTTCATTAGCAATAAGACAATTGTAGAATAGTGTAATTCTCCTTGTCGGGAGTCTTCTCATTAATATAATATATATAGGTGTTTATAATTGTAATTCTAATCGTATGAGAATATCTACTTTACATAATTACACTAAAATAATAATTACAAAATATATGGAGAATATTTACGTATTCTCTATCACCCCTGCAGTCGGAGCTGGAGGAGGTCGGACGCTCAGACTGGATCTGAAGTCAAGGAACAACTGTCGAGGAAGTCTCTTAGTAAATATATATGCGTACTGATATGAAGAAGGAACATGTAACACCCGAACATGACCCATTGCAATCTTCTCACGAACAAAATGAATATCCATCTCAATGTGTTTGGTTCGCTGATGCTAAATCGGGTTATGAGACAACTAAATAGCAGATATGTTATCACATTAGACAATAGATGCCTTACGTAAGGGACAATTGAGCTATAGAAGGAGGTTTATGAGTCAACAAATCTCGGCAACAACGTTTGCAAGGCCTCTATATTCTGCTTCTACACTTGAACGGGAAAGTGTGGCTTGCCGCTTGGCAGACCACGAGATGAGGTTATCACCCAAAAATACACAATAGCCAAAAGTAGATTGACGTGTGTCTGGACAACCGCTCCAATCGGCATCTATACATGATATCAGCTTGGTCGGTGCAGATGGATAAATATGTAACTCAAAGTCAAGAGTACCACCCTTAACGTACTGAATGATACATTTAAGAGCTGTGAAGTGAGGCTCCCTGGGAGCATGCATGAACAGACACACATGCTGAACAACATAGGCAATATCGGGCCTTGTGAAAGTAAGATACTGAAGCGTACCAGCGAGACTTCTATAAAGAGAAGGATCAAACATCGAATCTCTGTCATCCGCGCTAAACTTCGACTTTGAGTCGACTAGAGTGAGCATGATCTTGCAGTTTGTCATTCTAGCCATGTAAACAATCTCTTCTGCATACTTACGCTGACACAAGAACATTGCATTCTCGGATCTGGTCATGGAAATAACTCAACTTACCCAAGTCTGTCATGACAAATTTGAATTTGAGCATGGTACTGATCTCGTTTTTAGCACATTTGAGGAGTCAGTCAGGACAATATCATCCACATAGAGCAAAAGGTATGTATTGTCATTACCTTGATGAAAAATAAAAAACGAGTTATCACTTTTGCTGCACATGAACCCAATTTGCAAGATGTAAGTGGAAAATCGATCATACCAAGCCCTGGTAGCTTGTTTCAAGCCATAAAGTGACTTTCGAAGCCGACAGACATACTGAGGAGCCGAATGATGCACAAAGTCAGGTGGTTGATGTATGTATACGGTTTCTTTCAAATCCCCATATAAGAACGCATTTTTCATATCAAGCTGATGAATCGGTCAATTCTTTTCCATAGCAATGCTCAAAATAGTGCGGACGGTGGCCGATTTAACCACTGCACTGAAGGTCTCACCACAATCAATTCGCTCTTGTTGCCTCATGTCATTTGCCACAAGTCTCGCCTTATGGAGTTCAAGCTCACCACTATCCCTGAATTTGGTACAATATAGCCATATACAACGAATCACATTGACCCTCTCTGGTTTTGAGACAAGATCTCAAGTGTGCTGTGTAGTGAGCGCATCAAACTCTTCACGCATGGCCGCATTCCAATTTGGATCAAGCTTGGCTTATTTTGGGTTCTTGGGTATAGGTGAGATGGCTTGAGTGGATAGGTTAAAGTGGACTTTCGATTTGAAAATCTTGTGATGGGCACGAGTTTCCATGTGGTGCGTATGAATGGAGATTGTTTGGGTGGGTTGTGGTGGAGGTGGGATCGGGCATTGGGGCGGTGAGAGGATGACGGGGCTTGGGCAGTGGGGCGGTGAGGGGATGACGGGGCTCGGGCAGTGGGGTTATGAGGGGGCGATGAGAATTTTGGGCGGGGGTTGGTCGGCGAGGGCTAGGGGTTGGTGGCGGTAGAAGAGTTGGCGATAGAGGCAGTGGGGTTGTCACGGGATCAGTGGGCAATGGGGATGTGATGGGATTAGTGGGTAGGGGGAGGACAACATTATCAGCGGGTTGTGGGGCAGTACCGGGGGAAATGACGGGGGCAGTGGGAGTTGAGCTGAACTACTAACTATATGGAGTACATTTTTAAACGGAAGGAAAGTGTCCGGATCGTTAAGAAAACCATAGTCAGTGACTTGAAATTTTCAGACGTTTGCAACAGGGAAGATGTGCCCCTCAAACGTGACATAGCGAGAGACTAAGACTTTATTTGTGGACAAATCATAGCATAAGTACTCCCTATGATTTGATGGGAAACCCAAGAAAATGCAAAGAGTAGTCCTAGGCGCTAATTTGTGTTGAGCTGTGGAGGCGAGATTAGGGTAGCATAGACAACCGAAAATCCGTAGGTAACCATAGGAAGGGATCCGACTGAATAAAATTTTGGTGGGGGTTTTATTTTGAAGGATACACGTAGGTAATATATTAAGAATGTATGCTACCATGTGTAACGTGTAGGTCCAAAAGGGAGGGGGTAGAGAAACATGAAAGAGCATGGTACAGATCATATTGTTAATGGTGCGGATGATTCTTTCGGCTTTACCATTTTGAGATGAGGTATGGGGGCACGAGAATCGAAACACCATGTCATTGTCCGTACAAAATTTATGAAATTGGGAATCGTCAAAATCACGACCATTGTCACATTGAAACGATTTTATGTCCTTCTCAAATTGTGTTTTAACGTATGTTCGAAATTCAAGAAAAATGAAATATACTCGAGACTTATGTTTGAGCCGATAAACCCAGAGAAAATGAGAGAAATTATCTAACAATACCAAATAATATTTATGACCCAGTTTGCTAGTAATGTGAGATGCCCATAAATTCGCATGAGTGATGTCAAATGGAGAAAAAATAACACTCAAAGATGACGTAAAAGGAAGTCTAACATGCTTCCTAAAGGACAAGAATGGAAATTTAGGAGAAATTTCCCTTTTATTACATCGAATCAAATTTTGACTTTTAAGAAAAAATTAATAATTGGTGCTCCCGGGTGCTCAAGTTTACAGTGTCTAGTTGATTGCGAGATTGCAACTAGAGAGGTATGTGGATTGACACTTGCAACAGAAGTGGATGAGAAATGATAGAGGTCCCCCACACTATTTCATGAGTTGTCTCCGTACGTAGGTCCTTCACAGAAAAATCAAAAGGGTCAAACTCAATAGATACGAAATTGTCACTAGCAAATTTTCTAACATATATTAAGTTTTTAATGATGTTAGGAGCATATAAGAAGTTTTTGAGGAAAAATAGAGGGTGAGGTGGTGGTGTTTGAGTGGTTCCATAGCCTTGAATTGGAATGCGATTGTCATTTCTAGAAAAAGTAAATTGAGGATTGTTAAAGTTGAATAGTTGAGGAAAATTACCAGAGTTACGAGTGAGGTAGGAAGTGGCGCTCATATCCATGTACCAAGCATCGTCGGGCTGCTGTAAATTCATATTACTGTAGGTCTGGCTCAGTTCTATAGGGGTAAGGAGGTCGTATGGTTGTTGTTACTGTTGGGCCACCGAGACATGTGTCTGATGTGTTGGTCCCGCCTGACGTAGGCCTGGATGAAGGCCCAAAATACTCTGCTACTGCCACTGCCTTGCGCCGGTGCCGTCGGGTATGGGCAAGGGGTGAGGCCCAACTTCCAGACATCGGCCATGACAGTGGGCCGACCCATTGAGATGGGTATGAGGCCTGCTGGAATTGTCCACCGGTATTGCTGCCTCGGCCGCGACCTCTACCTCTTCCGCCGCGTCCACTGCCGCGGCCTCTACCTTTGCTGCCGCCTCGGCGACCCACGGAGCTTGACCGTCCGTGTATGGCGGTTGTCCGGTGGGTGTTGGGGCGGTCACCGGTGCATCAACCACTAACACCTTTTGATTATGTTTGTGTTATTTGGCACGCCTAGTTTTCTCCAATAGTAATTGTGATCGGGCCTTATTGAAACTATACCTGGCCAGTGGGCCGAGCTCGGGTCTGGCGGGCCGGGTTTGGCGAGGCCAGGAAGAGACGGGCGAAGGGGGCGAGCTCGGGATCGGGGCGGGTTCCGGCGGGTTTTTCTTTTTTTCTTTTAATAACATATGTATAAAAAAAAACTCAATAAACAAGATAAGATAGTGTAATAAAAATATCAGAATGCTGTTTTTGTGCCTCTTATATTATTTAATAGACATGATTTTTTTGTAATACAAATACAATTGTCTAAATTGCAACTTTGTGGTGTTGTCCAAAAGTTGTAAATTACATAATAAAATTGCAATTAAAAAAATTACATTCTCAAAAAACCTATTCTAATTGCTTGATAATTTCCTGTGGTTCTTCGGTTGGAATTAGTATTTGTTGGTCAAATTGATTCATGTCGCTTCCACCACCTTCAGATAAGATTTCGTTATAGTTTTCGTCTTCTTCTTCTTCGTTGATCTCCGGTTGATCGCACCTTCTCTGCTCCGCTCGTATCCAATCTCTGAATAATACTGCAATTTCCAAGTTGTCTCCGGCTAATGAGTGTCTGTGGTCTCCTATTTGATATCTGCCGGCAGAAAAAGCATTTTCAGACGCAGTTGATGACGCTTGAATGTTCAAAACATCTCGGGCCATCATTGAAAGTGTCGGAAAGGTTTTCTCATTCCCCCTCCAGTATTTCAGCAAGTCTTCATGTCCATCTTCATTGATAACTTCTTGGTACGGTACAGAACCCTGCAAAACAAATATATCAAACTCGCTAATTTGGTTAGTAGATGTACGGCCACACATTCTATTTCTGAGGCTTTCAATACTAGCCGCAGAAATCGCATGTCTTTTGTGAGGTTGTGTTGAAGATAAAGAAGATGGTATGGAAGCCGGTAGATTACTAGCACTTTCTTGTTGATAAAACCTATATATTTTTTGGCATTGGTCTTCTACGCTAGACAACACTTCTTCTTTAGTTTGTTCAATAGGTAGTGGGTGATTTAGATTTTTTGGACTTGGAGGTGGTAGTACTTCTATACAATCGTAAATAGTTTCAATAAGTGATTTAGTATCGTCTATTTTAATAGTCGGATTTAATACAGGACCAATAATATAAATAGTGGGAATAGGAATAAAATATTTTTTTATTTTGATAAACATTTTTTAATAGATGTCATATAAGCTGGTTTTCCATATATTCACTAAGTAATAAAAATATTAGAGTTATATAAAACAACATAGTTGAAATAGTAGGATAATATATACCGGAAAATTCTTTTGTTGCTTGAAAAAAATTCTCTAAAAATACAATAAGTTCAGAAATTTTTACCCAATCACTATCTACAACCATATCAGTTGGATTTTGATTATGAGAGTTAAAAAATAAAGTTATAGGTTTTCTATAGTCATAAGCAACAAGTAGTTGCTCGTATAAAGAATTCCACCTAGTGGATACTTCTTCTGAAATTTTTCTATAAGGTAGTCCACAATCGTGACAAACTTTTTTATATTCTTTTCTTCGTTGTACTCTATTACTTTTAAAAATAAAGTTTATAGCAAATTGTATTTTACTAAGAATGTCTTCAAAAAGTGATAGACCATCATTTACAATTAAGTTATATATATGGCACGCGCATTTTATATGAAAATGATCTGGAAAAGATGGAGTTAAACTATTTTCTAAAATTGTAATAGCGTAATTGTTAGAAGAAGCGTTATCTAATGTAATAGTCATAATTTTATCGGTTATTCCATAATAATGGCACATTTGATAAATATTATCTGCAATAAAAGTACCAGTGTGCCTATCATCTATATATCTATACGCTAAGATACGTTTTTGCATAGACCATTTATAATCTATCCAATGACAAATTACCGTTAAATAATCATGGTCGTTAGTACTACGACCTATATAAGACGTGATAGATACTTTGCCATTAAAATGATATAATGAATAACGTAAATATTGTTGATATTCATGTGCGAATTTAAATACATCTTTCTTAACAGTTGATCTAGGAAAATCGTTAAAAGCAGGATTATATATATCTCTAATATAATGAATAAAACCGGGAGAAGAAGGAAATGAAAAAGGCAAACCCTCCACAACAACTAATTTTGATATTGTTTCCCTATCTCTATGTTTATTGTATTTAGGGCCTACAATTCCCCCCGTCATAGGGTTAATTTGACCTTGTACTTTGTCCGAGACAATATTAGTATACCTTGTCCCGATGGAGAGGGCGTTTGCGCACCCAGTTTTGAAGCCTGGTATTGGGCATACATAGCTGGATGAACACTTACTACGTGTCTAATTAAACCCCGTCCCACCGTGATCTTTTCCAATTTTAAATTTTAAAATATTTTTACAAATTTTACATCTAGCTACTTGATTCTCTACGTCCCTATCAAAAAATATCCATGCATCTGATTTTAATGGTCGTTTTGCTGGACCTCGTCTCATACTAGGGGGAATAGGAAGCATTTCAGTTGAAGGTGCACTAGTGGGTGTGTTGTCATCAACATTAGTGGGTGTATCATCTAGTTCATCGTCTAAATTAAAGTCTTCTTGAGTTCCAGAAAATAGCTCCTCATCTAAATCTAATGGTATTGTAGGAAAATGTTGAGTATCAACAAAATCATCCTGTGTAGGAATATGATGATTAGAAGAAGTACTCTTGCCCTGGTTGCCCCTACTAGAAGAAGCACCCTTACCCTTAAACATATCTCTTAATCCTTCCATTTTAATTATGATAATAAATAATTAAAGATAATAAAACTAAGTGCGCTAAATAAAATAAACATACAATAATAATTTAATGAAGGAACGAATGTACCAAACGCCGACGTAACGTCGACATGTAATCAAGAGGTTGAAAATTGAAACTTTGCTCGATAGAAGATCCTCAAGCTAGTTGCCAATTTCACTCCCAATTCCCAAATGAATAAATAAAATTGAATATTTAGTAAACAATGTAGACTTGTAGAGAGATATATTGAGAGATTAGAGAGATTGTAGGAAGATTTGTGAGAAAGATGAAGAGAAAATGAGTTATTTATAGTTGGAAAATTGGGTTAAAGTGTAAATATAATAACTTATGGGTTAAAAATAAATATTAAGGGGTAGGGGGTTGAGGGTTGGGGGAGGGGGGAGGCCAAAAATGGTCGTTGCCCAACGGCCAAAATCTAAAATGGTTGTTGGTGCAACGGTTATATTTTCAAAGGGGGGACTTACGGGCGGGATCGGGGGCGAGATCGGGGCGAGCTCGGGGAGGGCTCGGGATTGGCGGGGTCGGTACGAGACATTGTCTCGTCCCGGTTCGAGTCCCGCTACCATTTTTTTAAACTAATCGGGGTCGGGTCGATGTCGGGGCGGTGTCGGGTCGGGGTCGGGCCGTCCCGGCCCACTGGCCAGCCTTAGTTGAAACTAGGAAGGGGATCGGCTTGTTGGATCATCGTTGCAAGCGTATCGTACTCACCCTTTGGCAAACCATTAATTAGTTACAAACCCATATTTATTTCTAAATAGGAGTGCCCGCATTAGATAGTTGATCTGCAACTAGTTTCAATTGTTTACAATAGTAGGACATATTAGTAAAGTTTTCAAAACGGGTGTTATTAAATTGTTCCTCCAGATACACGACACGTGTATGTTTGTTGTCTTAAAAAATTTATTCTAGTCTTGTCCATAAGTCATGAGCCAAAGCACATGTCTTCATAATAATATGAAGTAGATCCTTGGATGTGGTGCCATATATCCATTGCGTGATGAATGCATCAAGTCATTTCCACGATGTGTTGTCGACGTCGGGCGGACAAGGTGTAGTGGCATCGATGTGATCAAGAACATTGTAGGCACAAACATGTATTTGAAATAACTCAACCAACGAAGAGTATTGGCCATCCTCCTGATCAAGAATCAAAGGGATAAAGTTTTTGATGTTCGTCACGACAAACATCAGATGAAAGGTGTTGGGAAAGGAGGATGGAGAAGGAGGATGTGTGACGTCTTGTGTGGAGGAGGAGGAATCGAGAGAAGTCATGTGGCCGCCGAAAGTAAGGAGAACGGGTAGTTGGGGCGGCGGAGAATATTTAGGGTTTGGGAGGGTTCCGTCGTAACCAAGGAAGGAGGCGGAGTTGCTTTAGGGTTTGGGAGGTGTCTGCTATAACCAAGGAGGGGGGGGGGGTTGGCGGCCGATTAGAGTTTAGGGTAGGAAGGGTGTTAGGGTTTGACTTCTGATACTATGTAGAATAATTTAATTCTTCTTGTCGGGAGTCTTCTTATTAATACAATATATATAGGTGTTTACAATTGTAATCATAATCGTATGAGAATATCTACTTTACATAATTACACTAAAATAATAATTACAGAATATATGGAGAATACTTCAGCAAGTGTAGTTTTCAATGTATTATTGAATTTTAGAAGTAATAACTGTCCAATGGGCAATCAAGATGTATAGAGCACATGCTTATCGTATTATGCTGTTGTTTACTGGAATTTGACTATGTTATTAGTTGAGAGATCTAACAAGCTTGAGATTAAGTCCTAAATTTCATTTGCAAGATGTGTTTGAGATTAGGGTCTTGAATCTGGAACTATTTCTTGATGTAAGCACTTAGCATCTTGGAGGAAGATAATGTTACTAGCTCCCGTTTCAAATATTAGTCATTTTGGCGAACTGAATTTGTTTTAATTAGAAAAACAAGTTCATTTATTAGTTCTTTTCCCTTCAAATCAACCCTTACTATTCCAATTAGTGAAATATTAAGTATTTTTTATTTAATTAAGTAAAAGTTCAAGAAAACTAAAAGGTTACTTCAGATAAATTAAAGCTTTTAAATAATTTTCTTAAGGAGATTACAAAAATTTTATAAGACGGATAATATGGATTAGTACATTTACAATTGTTATATTAGAGTGATCACGAGATTCCAGGTTTAAATCATAAAATGAAATTGCAAGATAAGATTCCGTATGATAAATCTTCTTACGAAATTGTAAGATAAAATTATCTACAATTGATCCAATATGGTCCAACTTTTCCCTAAATCATGTGTACATCATGAGCTTAGTTCCAACACTCAGGATAAGCGGAAGAATCTATGTCCATGCATCGTGTTATTCTTTTCTTCCTCCTTTTTTATTTAAGCAAACCCCATTCACATTTGTGCATGGACCCCATAATTGCACCCTTTCTATATATATATATATATATATATATATATATATATATATATATATATATAGAAATACTGCATGTGGGGTCATGAGCAAATAAATATTGTATTTTTCACTCTTGGAGTAGGAACAGGATTGTAGAGTGGGGGTGTGGGGGAGGGGAGTGGGTGGGCGGGGAGGGGATGTTGCTTGGTGGTATATGCTGGGAAGTTGTAAGTTATTGATATGATTAGATGACTTGGTTGGTATGATATTTTGATAGATGTAGATAAAGTTTTAAATTTGGAAATCTTGTCGACTATTCTTCCCTTACTCAACGCAGATACTTATCTATGAGGGCATTCAATGAGTCAAGAAGCATTATAAATTACTTCACATCAAAAACAACTTGTTTACACGGAATACACAGACAGTCCCTTAAATTTATCTCTAAATTTTTTTATATATTTGAATTATAGTATTTATTAATTGAGCATCTGAACACATAATAAAATATTATTATTTGACATTTTGACTCAAATTTTGGATAGGTTTTGCACGTGTACATATGCCATGGATAAATTAACCACATATACAAACTATGTCATATCCTTTAATTATTTCCATTAGCTCAATTGAAACAAGTTTGAGGTTTTAGGGCTTATTGAGGTTATTGTGTATAATTAAAGGAGGTGACATATTTTAAGTGGTTAACTTTGTTAAGAGTCCCACATCGGAATTGGAATGAGAATTTGGACTCTTTATATGGACTTGGACAATCCTCCCCTCATGAGCTAGCTTTTGAGGTTGAGTTAGACCCAAGATCCATTCTTTATATGGTATCAGAGCCAGACTCATTCCAATTCTATGTTCACTGATGTTGGGTCCCCAAATTATGTCATCCACACTTCAGTTAACGGGGTCTGGGCGTGCGGGGGAGTGTTAAGAGTCACACATCGAAAATAGAATGAGAATTAGACTCCTTATATGAACTTGGACAATCCTCCCCTCATGAGCTAGCTTTTTAGGTTGAGTTAGACCCCCAAAATCCATTCTTTACAAACTTAACTACATAATGAACACCTAAGTACACATACACAAACTTTTTCAAAATTTGAGTGAAATGACAAATAGAATTCGAATATCTAAATAAAATTTTCTAACAAGTTTAAGAGATTGTTGATGTATTTCACCCCTTCAATGCGGTTTCTTGAGAAGTTACACTCATGCAGCAGTAACTTACCAACAGATCAAGAATAGTAAAATTCACAAAATATTGTATAATCTAATTAGTTAAAGTAAATAGAATAAGACTTTCAAGATAAGATAATATCTTTTTATTTGTCGACTTCTCAAATCATTTTCAACAAGGGATTGGATTCAATTGATCTATTTTCTATACTCAAACCAAAAATTAGAAATCACATAACACGTCAAACATTACAACCTACAAGCGTATTGAATGTTCAAAATAAGCAACCCAATGAGGCTAATCCATCATCCCACACTACACGGATCTTCTCTTTCCAATAATCATAGAGTTTGGACCAGTTCGGGAGGATCTCAACTAATTTTTAACATATATATTATCTTCCACCAATACAAATGTCGAGTAACTTGATTCACCAAAACTTGAATAGACATTTTACGGGTATGTAATTTCATAAATAAATTTACCAAATTCTATTAATTTCTGAAGCGAAGTTTAGCTTGCTTTTTTAGCAGTGTGATGATTCAAGATCACAATAGGCTTATAAGCTAAGGGAAATTAAGGATGACAAAACTAACATTGTTTCCATTAATTTTTTTTAAATCAAAATTATGTTTAGAAACGATATAAGTAACATGTTACTTCTATCACACGAACTTTAGATTTTGTAAGAAAAATCATTACAACAAGAAGACAATAAAAAGAAATGAAATATATGTCTAAGTAGATAAATTAAGATGAGTGGGAAGATCTAGCTAGATCTCAAATTATAGCAAATTAACTAACTATAACATTTTTTTAAGCATGACTCAATGGGTAGAGAAATATTTCTAATGAGTAGATTGGTTCCTCTTGAGAAACCCACTCTTTGATAATCGCATGGGTAAGAAATATTTTCCTTCATTCTTTCATTTTAAAGTGATAGTAAATATACTAAAATACAAACATAATCCTAGGCTATAATTACGGTAAGTAATAACTAAATATACACCTACCATATACATAATATACACAATTATGACCGAATATACTATCATATTCTATCACACCCCGCAGTCGAAGCGG
The DNA here is from genome assembly GCA_029783415.1 of Anisodus acutangulus. NCBI lineage: Eukaryota > Viridiplantae > Streptophyta > Magnoliopsida > Solanales > Solanaceae > Anisodus > Anisodus acutangulus. Next base: position 10,745,190 of record CM056492.1, read on the forward strand.
GAGGACGGCGTATGCTGAGACTGTCCCTAAAGTCTTCAAATAGAACCAGCGGAAGACCTTTTGTAAAAATATCAGCAATCTGATAGCGTGATGGGACATGTAAGACACGAATCTGTCCACGAGCAACCTTTTCGTGTTCAAAGTGAATATCTAACTCAATATGTTTAGTGCATTGATGTTGAATCGGATTCCTTGAGAGATAATTCGCACTAACATTATCACAATTAGGGATGGCAACGGATCAGATCTGGACTGAATCCTACTAGATCCAGATCCATCGAGTCCATAAAAATTAGATCCAAATTCGGATCCATCGAATCCACCGGGTCCACGGATCGGATCTGGATCCATATGTAAAAATTTTTGCCTTGAATAATATTCCTACATGTTGAAACTTTTTTGACAAAATGAAACCCAATCTGATTGAAAAAAATGATTGAGTTCATTCAATCAACCTACACAAACATGACACCATTCTTCCAAAATACTGAACGAAGTTTTAGCATCACAAGAAAATAAAGACGATGAAGCAAAGTAAGTAAATAACAACATCATGGAAAACATTGCAATTACAAAGGTCTTGAAATTAAATTCTACAGCAATGTTCTTTAAAATGCCAACAACATCTTCTATAACCTTCTTCCAAACTTGATAAACTAGTCTTCGAAGTCACTAGTTTCAATGTCATCAACATCCTAAAATAACAAAGAAACAATCATATTAAAAAGAGATGACTAAAAAAATTCATCTCAATAAATATTTATGATTAAACATATCATTTACCATATCAATACAGTCAACTACTTCCCTTCTTCCTCAGAATCTTCAGTAACTGTCGAACAAGCATGTGTGCCCTTCAAAGTACCTTTATTTGAAAGAAATTGAAAAATAAATAGAAGGTTCATGTTAGAAAAAAATTGATATTAACGTATATGAGAATAATCAATACATAAATAATAGATACCTTTAATGTCTTCGATCATCTAATTAGGCAAGCACATTAATGTCTCCACCGTTTTAGAGTGAAGCCTAGAATGATAAGAACTAATCACCCTTCCACCCATATAGAAATTATGAATTTTTTAAAGAAAATACTTATAAAATACATTCTAGATTATGAATATATTTAATAAAAAATGGATCCACGGGTCGAATCTGGATCGAATACAGATCTCAAATACAAGATCCAAATCCGATCCGTCAGAAATGGTATCCGGGTCCAAATTTTGAAGATTCATATCCTATAAAATGGATTCGGACTGGGTCCAGGATCCACTACCATCTTTAATCACAATATACCAATGTCGCATTCGAAACCGGACAGTGGAGCTCCAAAATAAGGTTTTGTAGCCAATAAGATTTAGACACCACATTGACAACTCCTCGGTATTCTGCTTCGGCACTGTATCTGGACAAGGTAGCTTGTCGTTTGGAGGACAAATATATCAAATTTTTATCGAGAAATACATAATAATCATATGTGGATCGTCTGGTATCCGGACATTCACCCCAATCAGCATATGTGTAAGAAATAAGAGTGGTTGTGAAGACAGATATAAACGCAAGCCATGATCAAGAGTGCCATGAATATAACGCATAATGTATTTGAGAGCATGCATATGATCCTCTATCGGGTTATGCATGAATAGAAAAACCTGTTGCACAACATAAGATATGTCGGGTCTCATGAAAGTAAGATATTGCAAGGCTTCTGCAAGACTGCGGTAATGTGATGGGTCGGCATATGACTTGCTGGAAGAAGCACTCAACTTAGGTTTAGTATCAATCGGAGTGGAAGACGGCTTACACGAGGACATGTCAGCTCGTTCAACAATCTCTTCTGCATACTTCTTTTGAGATAAAAATAAACCACATGCATGACGTATTACAGTTATCCCCAAGAAGTAACTTAGTGGCCCTAAATCTTTCATTGCAAATTTTGAGCCAAGAAGAGATATGATAGACTTACGAAGAGCATCAGATGAGGCAACTAATATATTATCATCCACATACAGAAGAATGTAAGCTATGTCATTACCCTGACGGTATATGAATAGAGAATGATCAGACATGCTGTTAAAAACCCAATATTTGAAACTAATCTGCAAACCTCTTATATCAGGCCTGAGGAGCTTGTTTGAGCCCATACAAGGATTTCTTCAGCAGGTACACATGATTAGGATAAGTGGGGTCTCTGTACCCCATGGACTGATACATGTACACCATTTCATTGAGTTCTCCACGCAGGAATGCATTTTTTTTACATAAAGCTGATGAAGCGGTCATGCCTTCGAAAGAGCCAGACTCAGTACCGTTCAGATAGTTACTGGTTTGACCACCAGACTAAAAGTCTCACTGCAATCCACACCAACCTGTTGAGGTTTTCCATCACCTACAAAACGGGCTTTATGCATCTCAAATGTACCATCAGATTTTTCTTTATGACTAAAAATTTGCATAGATCGAATCACATTAACATCAGGAGGACGAGGCACCAAATCCTACGTCCTAATTTTAATAAGAGCATTATATTCATCATCCATAGCCATTTTCTAATTCGGGTCATTAAGGGCAGACACGGGATTACGAGGCAACAGTGATTTGATAACATGGGTGTGAAGACCGTATTTTTTGTTTGGTTTTAAAATCTCGTGTTGACTACGAGTGACTGGCTGTTAGGCCGGAATTTGGGTTAGGACGGAATGTGAGATGGGTCCGGGGGCAGACGAGGTCGGATTGCCCGAGAGCGGGCTGGAAGTAACTGGGCAGCCCGTGCCTGAGGTTAGGCCGTGACCTAGCGGACTGCCAGGCGCTGGGCCTCTCGACAGTGGGCTGCCAGCGAGAGGCTCGGTTAGGCTGGCAGTCGCTGGGCTCGATAATTGGGTCGAGCTGCTAGCCGAGACATTGGAAAAAATTGGGCCTATTTGGGAGGCCAATTTATGGACAAAATACGGGGGCATGCTATCATCAGGAAATATGTAGGTACGAGGCACGAAACAATGCAATTTGACAAAGGAAAAATTTGATTCATCAAAGACCACATGGAGACTCACAATTATTTTATTAGAGGATAAGTCATAACATTCATAACCACGATGATTTGACGGATATCCCAAAAAAAAAACACAGAGTAGACCGGGGTTGAAGTTTATTGATGGTAGTAAAAGGAAAAAGAGGATAGCATAAGCACCCGAATACCCCTAGATGAGAGTAAGATGTGTCCTTTAGATATAGAATTTGGAGAGGGGATTTATAGGCTAATTATTTGCTCGGGAGTATGTTAAGAAGATAGGTTGCCATTTGTAATGCAAGATGCCAAAATGATGGTGGTAGGGAGACATGGGCAAGTAAGGTTCTAACAATGTTATTAATGGTTCAGATTTTTCGTTCCGCATGAGGTATGTGGACAAGAGAGATGAAAAGATAAACCATTTGCTTTGCAAAAATCCCAAAATGACTCATTAGCACATTGAATATTTTTAATGTCCTATTCAAATTGAGTGCAGATGAGCGTTCTAAAGGAAAGAAATGTGGAAAAAAATTGTGACTTTTTGGATAAAGGAAATGTCCAAAATAAATTAATCATCCAACAAAAGAAGATAATATTGATGTCCCGAAGAGCTCAAAACGAGAGATGTCCAAATATCACTATGGATAATATCAAAAGGCATAACGGTGCATGAATTAAAGGCAATTTAACATGTTTTCCAAGCGTACAAGAACGACAAATATGAGAATTACGAGTTCTAGTACATGAAATAAATTTATTTGTTTAAGAGAGGTAAAAACAGGTGCTCCCAGATGACCCAAACGTTCATGCCATAAAGAATGAGCTAAAGCTGCAAAAGTGGATGGTAATGTGGCTTGATGGGTGGTTGTGGTGATTGGATAAAGCTCGCCCCGACTATCACATCTCATTAGACGCATCCCCGTCTGAAAATCCTTCACGGAAAACCCAAAGGGATCAAATTCAACAGAAACTCAATTGTAAGTAGTAATATTTTTACTGAAATCAAGTTTTTAATCAAGTAAGGAGCATGAAGAATATTTTTTAAAGTTAACGATGGGTTCGGGGGAGCCAACTTTGTAGTACCATAACCACAAATTGGATTTGAATGACCATTTCCAACAATTATACCATAATTATTGCTCAAATTAAAATAGAACGAGAGATTACCTTATGAGGACGTCATATGAGACGTTGCACCCAAGAGTGTGCATTGTGGCCTCGATATCGGTCGGGGTCTCCACTGCCGAGTAGGCCTGCTGCCACTGATTCGGCAGTGGCCCAAATATTTTGGGTTGTTGGCTGGACTGTTGCGTCTGGCCTGCTGGCCTAGGAGTGGGCCTAGCCCAATTTCCAGAGGAAAACGGGCAGGGAGGCACGACCCAAGGCTACTACCAGGCCCACGGTGTCGGCCCACTTCCCTATGGGCCCTCGACTGCCATTGGGATGGATGTTGTTGCTGGCCGTCGCCACCTCCACTACCTACATTACCGCTATTTCGTGCCTTTTGGCCACAGTTTGACGGGAGATTTTCAAATTGTGAAAAATTATCATCAGACGGAGTAGCAACCATAGCGGAATTTGACACGATGGCCGTCTTTTTGGCAAAACCCGTTTCTTCTAGGATAAGCATAGAACGGGCTTGGTAAAATGGCGGAAGAGGGTTGCTTTGGCGGATGAGCGTACCTACTCCACTATATGCGTCGGTGAGGCCGACAACCATTTGTAACACGAGCCTATTGTTAGTTACCGGCGCTCCGACGTTTTTGAGTTGGTCTGATAAAACCTTGAGTCTTTGACAATATGCGGACGCATTGGGAAAATCCACCATGTCAGTGGTGGAGAATTCTTGCTCAAGTGTGACGGCCCGGGAATTCTTACTATCTTGGAATATGTCACGTAAGCGTTCCCAAGCCTCCATAGCCGTGGAGTCGGGTTCAAGAATAGTATGCAGCAAATCACTTGAAATTGTGGCATAAATTCATTGGAAAACCGTCGCATCAAGGGTCAACCAGAGATCCATTTCATCATCGGTTTTTAGCACCTTCTCCTTGCCTTTTTCCGGTGGAATGATGTGATGGATAACCCTGTGTGATCTTCAGTGAATTTTGAAAAGCTCCGCTCACATCGCATAATGGAAGTTTTTCATCTCAAGGGTGATGGAGATATGAGATTTAATGTTTGAAACTGTGAGGGCGAGATGAAAATTTGATTTCGAGTCAGACATGGCTGATGGAAGAGAAGGTGGTCGGTGGCGCAGAGAAGTGGGGTGCCGACGGTGAAGGGATGTAATTTTAAGGTTTAGGAACTTTTCCTAGAATCTGATACCATGTAAGAAATATCTTCCTTGATTCTTTCATTCCAAAGTGGTAGTAAATATACTAAAATACAAGCATAATCTTAGGCTACAATTACAGTAAGTAATGACTAAATATACACCTACCATATATATAATATACATAATTATGACCGAATATACTATCCTATTCTATCAGCACGCACTCTATAACATTTTTGAAGCATGACTCAATGGGTAGAGAAATATTTCTAATGAGTAGAAAATGATCTTTCTCGTATCAATTGAGTAAATGTCTGATGAAAAGGTCTTATAATTTTACTCTTCATCTAGATTGTCAAAGAGTTCTCCCCAATGAGTGGCGACTTCCTGTTATGAGGACTATCATGTCTTAGGACCTTCTGTTGTTACATCATTTGTGGGGAAATGAGTATCGAGCCTAAACAAGAACATCATAGTTAAAAAGATGTAAATTCGAATCTGGTAAAAATTAGGTGTTCACACATATAACTCTTCAAAATTCAAATCATATAATTGAAAAGCTAACCAAAAACATTATGAACTTATTTTCACGAGCACACACATTATAAATTCTTCTACCATGCTTTTGTTAGAATTTCTTGAAACTATACCACCATATACACGGTATACTCTCTTGTGTATATCACGAAAACCCAAGACAATTGGGAGACCGTGATATACACGGTATACACACCGTGTATATGGTAGTTTTGGTAATAGATTTTTGTATATAATTAGCATTGTACACTTATCATAATTATAGGATTCTTGTACAAATAGAATAAGGTTTTGGGAGTAGAACAAGAATAGGATTTTCCATATTATGGAAATTGTAAATTGTATATATACTCATTCATTAATGAAAATAATCAAAGGGTTATTTCTTTCATGGTATCAGAAGTCTAGGTTTAAATTACTTCCACAATTTATTCTCGGTTTTCTGATCTTCCCTTCTCGGCCGAGCTTGCATCAGAATTCGTGCCTCTTCTCGAATTTCGTGCCAATTTTACCTCCCCTCTTCCCAAATTTTCCTCTCAATCCCTTTGTTCTTTCGTTATGTCTAAGAACATATTTCATCCTGCCCTTACTGTTTCCAACATCAAGAACCACATCCCTATTGTTCTTGAGATGGAAAACGTCTAATATGCGACGTGGGCAAAATTATTCAAAATTCACGCAATCTCTCATCAAGTCCTCCATCACATAATTCCTCCCGATATCCCTTCTCCAGCGGAGGATCCTCAGTTATGGATTACTCTTGATGCTACCGTCCTTCAGTGGATTTACTTCACTATTTCTATCGACCTCTTACATACGATCATTGAACCAGACACTACGACTATGGCTACCTGGAATAGATTGCGTGATATATTCTAGGATAACCAACATTCTCGTACTGTCACCCTTGAGCAGGAATTTTCCCAAGTCAACATGGAAGATTTCTCGAATGTTTCAGCGTATTGTAAATGACTCAAGGAATTAGCGGACCAACTCCGCAACGTCGGAGCTCCTGTTACCAATAATCGTCTTGTTCTACAAATGGTTGCAGACCTCTCTGAGGCCTATAATGGCGTTGGAACTCTCCTCCGTCAAAGTAATCCACTTCCACCTTTCTATCAAGCTCGTTCAATGCTCACGTTAGAAAAAGCTGGCTTGGCCAAAAGGCGGCCACCGGCGCTAGTCCCATGGTAATGATGATGTCATCCGATAATTCTCAAAGTTTTGTTGATAATTCAGGCCAAAATCGCACTCACGGTGGAGGCAAGAAGAATAAAAAAATAATGGCAGAAATCATGGTGGCAATGGGGCCACAACCTAACTGGTCCCAGTCGTGGGCCCCCTGGCAGTGGGGTTGGGCCAGTGGGCAGTGGCCCACCAGCCCCTATTTTCCAGCTTCAGCGTACCCCGGGCAGTGGACCTCTCAGCAGCCCTTCAAGCCCAATTTTTTTACAGCCCAGTGGGTTTTAGAACACTGCTGGGCCTGGACAGCAAGGAGGCTTGCTTGGGCCTCGGCCCCCGCAGGCTTACCATGCTACATGCCCTAATTCGATCCCGACTCCGATAGATATTGAGGCCACCATGCATACATTGTGATTAAATCCTCCAGACACGGATTGGTACATGGACGGCGTCACTTCTCACATGACGTCCGACCAAGGTACTCTCTCGTCTTATTCCAATTTGAGCAAAAATTGTGGCATAATTATTGGTATTGACAACTCAATTCCAATTCGTGGTTACGGTCATACAACTTTGTCTCCCCATCCACCTCTTGTCTTGAAAAACGCCTTTCATGCCCCTAACTTAATTAAAAATTTGGTGTTTGTCCGTAAATTCACCACTGATAATTGAGTTTCTGTTAATTTTGATCCTTTTGGGTTTTCTGTGAAGGATTTCAAGACGGGGATACTTCTCATGAGATGTAATAGTAGGGGATATCTTTATCCTATCATGCCCGCATCCTGTCTCTCAAGTCAAGCCTTGCCGTCTACTTCTGCAGCTCTAGCTCCTCCTTATGGCATGCACGTTTGGCTAATCCTGGGTCGTCCATTGTTTCTTTTTTACATAAAAATAATTTTATTTCTTGTAAGGGTAAGCGTAGTACTCCAATTTTCCATTCTTGTCATTTAGGAAAACATGTTAGATTGTCAATTGTAGCCTATACTTCTCGTACTTTATTGCCTTTTGATATTTTTCATAGTGATTTATGGACCTCTCCCGTTCTCAGTTCTGTGGGTCATCGTTATTATGTTATATTTTTGGATGATTATTCTATTTTTATTGACTTTTTCGTTAGCGAAAAAATCTTAAGTTTTTTCCACATTCTTAAATTTTCAAGCATTCATCCGTACCCAATTCGAACGAGAAATCAAAAATATTCAATGTGATAATAGCAAATAATATGATAATGGGTTGTTTCGGGAATTTTGTGAAAATAGTGGCATAGTTTTTCATTTCTTGTTCTCATACGTCCTCACAAAATGGAAAAGCCGAACGAAAAACTTGTACCATTAATAATATTGTCCGAACTATATTGGTCCGTGCTTCCGTACCCCATTCTTTTTGGCATCATGCTCTACAAATGGCTACCTATCTTCTTAACATACTTCCAACCAATTGGTTGGCAAATGCGTATCCTCTTAAAGTCATCTATAATAAGAATCCTTCGTATTCCCATCTTAGGGTCTTTGGGTGTTTATGTTATCCACGTTTTCCGTCAACTACGATTAACAAACTTCAAGCCCGTTCTACCGCTTGTGTATTTTTGGGTTATCCATCTAATCATCGTGGTTACAAATGCTTTGATTTATCATCTAACAAAATCATCATTAGTCGTCATGTTATTTTTTATGAAACCAAATTTCCATTTGCTAAAGTGAGTAGTCCCGTGCCTAGTTCGTATAATTTTTTGGATGACGACGTCTCCCCGTACATCATACACCACTTAATGGGCCGCTCCAGTACCCCGCCCCAACCCATTGTTTCTTCCCCAGTTTTGGCTATTGGGCCGGTTGCCCAGCCCAATACCGAAACTGCTTCTACCTCATGTTTTGCTTCTGACCCAGCTACTGTTTTTAGTTTTTGGGCCAGCAGGCAGTCCGTCACCTATCCATTTTTTCCCAAAATCCACTCAATTCTCCCCCGAGTCACAGATCTTCCACTCGTAGTTAACGGGGTATTTTTAAACCAAAGAGACATTTTAATCTAAATTCTAATATTCTTAAATCCCCGCTATCAAAGAATTAATCTCTTGATTATTCTTATTGAATGAATAGGTATATACACGTTATAATTTCCAAATATGGAAAATCTTATTCCTACTAAACTTCTAATATCCTGGTTCAACTTGTACAAGAATTCTACAATTATGATAATTATACAACATACTTTATAACTTCTATTTATGGTACAAGACTAGTCAAAAATGTGTATATCATAGGGATATACACGATATTCTATCACACCCCCGCAGTCATAGCGGGCGGTTGTCGTATGCTGAAACTGTCCCTAAAATCTTCAAATAAAAACGAGGGAAAGCCCTTCATAAAGATGTCAGCAATTTGGTATCGCGAGGGCACATGTAAGACGCATACTTGTCCACGAGTTACCTTTTCGCGAACAAAGTGAATATACATCTCGATATGTTTAGTGCGTTGATATTGGAACAGATTTCCAGAAAGATAAATTGTACTAACATTATCATAGTAGACCAAGGTAGCTTTCTGAATAGGAAAGTGTAGTTCTAACCAAATATTACGCAACCAACATGATTCTGACACCACATTCGACATACCTCGATACTCGGCCTCTGTACTAGATCTTGATAATGTAGCTTGTCATTTTGCAGATTATGAGACCAAGTTATCCCCAAGAAACATACAATAACCAGAAGTCGAGCATCTGGTATCAGGACAGTCACCTCAATCAGCATATGTATAAGACACAAGTGTAGAAACGGACGTAGGATACAAATGCAAGCCATAATAAAGTGTGCCATAGATGTATCGTATAATGCGTTTGAAAGCATTCATATGCTCAATTCATGGATCATGCATAAACAAACACACCCGTTGAACTGCATAAGTAATATCAGACCTTGTGAAGGTAAGATATTGAAGTGCCCCTGCAAGGCTGCGATAGTGGGTGGGATCCTCGAACTTAGTGCCAGATGTAGCACTCAGCTTCGGGTTAGTATCAACCGGAGTAGAAGTAGATTTACATGATGACATACCAGTTTTTTCAATGATATCAGCGGCATACTTCCTTTGTGATAAAAATAGACCACCTGAATGACGAGTGACAGCAATCCCCAAGAAATAACTCAAGGACCCCAAGTCTTTCATAGCAAATTCGGAACTAAGAAGTGTCATGATATACTTGCACATATTATCAGACGAAGCAGTCAATATAATATCATCGAGATACAATAAAATGTATGCCAGAGAAATACCACGACGATATATAAAGAGAGAATGATCAGACCGGATGTGAGAAAAAATAATATAAGATACATAATCTGCAAACCTTTTATACCAAGCCCGTGGAGCCTGCTTAAGTCCATACAAGGACTTCTTCAGCAAACAGACATGATGAAGATGATTGGGATCTCAAAAACACAAGGGCTGATGCATATAAACTGTCTCTTTAAGATCACCGTGTAAAAATGCATTTTCACATCCAACTGATGAATGAGTCATGCTTTTGAGAGAGCTAAACTGAGAACAATATGAATAGTAGCTGGTTTGACCACCGGACTAAACGTTTCACCACAATCCATGCCAACCTATTGAGGTTTACCATCACCTACAAGACGAGTCTTATGCCTCTCAAAAGAACCGTCAGAATTTTCTTTATAAGTAAAAATCTACATAGACCGAATAATATTAACACCAGAAGGACGGGGCACCAACTCCCACATCTTATTTTCAATAAGAGCATTATATTTGTCAGGCATAGCCAATTTCTGATTTGGGTCAATTAATGCTGACACAAGGTTACGCGGGAGGGCAGATTTAAGAATATTAGAATTGAGATTAAAATGTCGTTTTGGTTCAAAAATACTCATTTGACTACGAGTAACGGGCCCTTGAATAGAGGAGGAATTGGATGGATTTTGGGCAATGTGTGGAACGGGGACGGGCCGCCGTGACGATGGGTCTGGCTGGCCCAACAACCGAACAGGAAAGCGATGTGCTCGGGATTAGGCTGAAACACTTGAACAATATTGAGATCAATTATGGACCGTGTCATAGGCCCACTGGACAGAACAGTGGTTGCGGTAGACTGTGGGCCAGCAGGCAGTGGGCCTTCTGGCGTAGTTTGGTCACGGGACAAGTCGGAAAATGGTGGATAATATATGGTGAGATCTCGTCAATAAATTATATGAACTCGGCTCGGGACTACTCATTTTAGTAAAAGGAAATTGGGTTTCATCAAAAATAATATGGCGACTAATAATGATTTTATTAGATGATAAATCAAAACATTTGTAACCACGAATTAGACGGATAACCCAAAAACACACAAGCGGTAGAACGGGCCTGAAGTTTGTTAATTGTAGTTGACGGAAAAAGTGGATAGCATAAACAACCAAAGACCCTACGATGAGAATACGAAGGATCTTTATTGTAGAGAACTTTAAGGGAAGAATTAGATTCTAATCCTTTGGTAGGAAGTACGTTAAGGAGGTAAGTAGTCATTTGTAGTGCATGATGCCAAAAAGAAGGGGATACAGAAGCATGAGCTAATAAAGTTCGGACAATATTATTAATGATACGAATTTTTCATTCGGCTTTTCCATTTTGTGAGGACGTATGAGGACAAGAAAAATAGATAACTATGCCATTAGCATTACAAAATTCCCGAAACAACTCATTATCATATTACTTGTCATTATCACATTGAATACTTTTAATTTTCCGTTCGAATTGGGTACGGATGAATGCTCTAAATTTTAAGAATGTGGAACATGAGACTTTTTCAATAAAGGAAAGTTCCACAAAAAATTAGAATAATCATCCAAAAATAAGATATAATAACGATGGCCCACATAATTTAACACGAGGGATGTCCATAAATCACTATGAATAATATCAAACGGCATCAAAGTACTAGAAGTAGAGGCTACAAATGATAATTTAACATGTTTCCCTAACGGACAAGAAGGACAAAGTGGAGTACTACGCGTACCCTTACAAGAAATAAAATTATTTTATGCAAAGAAGAAATAATAGACGATCCTGGATGACCCAAACGGGCATGCCACAAGAAAGAGCAAGGGCGGCGAAAGTAGACGGTATGGCTTGACTCGCGGAAGTGGTGGTATTTGTGATAGGATAGAGCTCTCCCCTACAATTGCATCTCATTAGAGGTATTCCCATTTTGAAATCCTTCACAGAAAACCCAAAGAGATCAAAATTAACAGAAGCCCAATTATCAGTGGTGAATTTTCTGACAAACACCAAAATTTTAAATAAGTTAGGGGCATAAAGGGTATTTTTCAAAACTAGAGGTGGATGTGGGGAAGACAAAGTTGTATGTACATAACCGCGAATTGGAATTGAATTGTCATTACCAATATTAATACCACATTTTTTGCTCAAATTGAAATAAGATAAGAGAGTACCTTGGTCAGACATCATGTGAGAAGTGGCTCCGGTGTCCATATACCAATTCACGTCTGGAGGATTTAATCCAAGCGTGTGCATTGCGACTTCAATATCTGTCGGAGTTGGTGTGGGGCCCACTGCCTGGAACGCCTAAGCAAACCTGGCCCCGGCCCAGAAATGAATCTGTTGCCAGTATTTGGACCCGAGAAATTGGGCCTGGCCTGTTGGTGGAACCGGGCCCAGTTACCCGGGTAAGGGTTGAGAGGAAAATAGGTATTGTTGGGCCAATGGCCCAATTCCACGGCCAGAGAGCCCATGGCTGGGACCAGTTGGCCATCGGCCCACTGCCTTGAGGCCCACTGTCGTTGCCACCATTGTTTCGGCCACCTCCGTTACCACCGCGATTGCCACTTCGGTTTTTGCCAGAATTCTCAGAAAATGAGTGAGGGTCGTCTGACGTGGTCATCATGGCAACGAAATTTGCACATGTAACCGCCTTTTTAGCTAAGCCGACTTCTTCTAACGTGAGCATGGAACATGCCTGATAAAAGGATGGTAGATGGTTACTTTGACAAAGTACTGTATCAACGTTGTTATAGGCCTCAGATAGGCCTGCAACCATTTGGAGAACAAAACGATCATTGGTAACTGGTGCACCAACGTTGCAGAGTTGGTCTGCCAATTCCTTCAGCCTTTTACAATAGGCCGAAACGTTAGGAAAATCTACCATGTGGACATGTGAAAATTTCTGCTCGAGGGTGACAACACGGGAATTCTTGTTATCTTGGAATATATCACGTACCCTATTCCAAGTTTCCATTTTCCGTAGTGTCGGGCTCAATGATCGTTTGTAGGAGGTCGGTAGAAACAGTGGAATAAATCCACTGGAGAACGGTAGCATCAAGTGTCGTCCATAATGTAGGATTTTCCTCGGGGTTAGGCACCTCTTTTGTGCCAGGTGTCAAGGGAATTATGTGATAGAGGACTTGATGCGAGCATGCGTGAATTTAAAATAATTTCGTCCATGTCGCGTATTGGACGTCTTCCATCCCAAGAACAATAGGGATGTGGTTTCTGATGTTGGAAATTGTAAGGACTGGATGAAACATGTTCTTTGACATAGACATAACGAAAGAACTATAGAAGAATTAGAGGTTATGAAGAAAAATTGGGAAGGGAGGAGGAAGAAGTCAGTCGGAAACCGAGAATGATTCTCGGAATTTGAGCCGAGAGTAGCGGAAGAAAATTGGGAAGGGAGGTAGTCTAGACCTATACTTCTAATACCATGAAAGAATTAATCCCTTGAGTATTCTTATTGAATGAATATGTATATATACAAGGGAACTTAATACAATTCTACCTGATATCTTAAGTCTAAACCATATTTTGTTTTTTTTCCACCCCTCGATTTCGTCTTCCCTGAGGCATGTCCCCTGCTTTTCTCGCAAAGACAACAAAGTTGTCCCTATTTCCTTTCCTTTCTGTCAGCCGAAAAGCACAGAGAGACCTTTCCTTTCTGTTCCTATTCACAGGTCATATTCACAGGCCTTTCCTTTCTGTCAGTAGCAAGCACAAACAGTCCTCCTTTCTACTTTCTCACGTCTTCCTGCAACCAAGAAACAATTAGAAGCACAAAACTTTTCGCTAAAGCTTTGTAATCTGCGTTTTGCTTTTCCTTCCCGAGAACAAAGTCTTGTCACACATTTTTTTTTTCAAAACCCTATGGTAATTTTGGTAATATGTTTTTGTATATAATTATCATTGTACACTTACCATAATTATAGAATTCTTGTACAAATTGAATAGGATTTTGGGAGTAGAATAGAAATAGAATTTTTCATATTATGAAAATTGTAAATTGTATATATATTCATTCATTAATATAGGCTTCTCTTTCTCGCGTGTTTCCAAAATCTCCTGCTTCATAAGTTCTAATGGTGAGTATGAAAAACAAAATCAACAAAATAGTACAGGAAGCAGAAGTGACTTTAGAGGATACGTAGGGAAGAACAAGCAGAGGTATAACTAAATTACCACTAAGGTTGGCCAGTGGGCCGGGACGACCCGACCCCATCCCAAGCCCGACCCGAGCCCGCCCCGACCCCGATTAATAAAAACAAATGGTAGCGGGACTCGAACCGGGATGGGACAATGTCTCATCGTCTCATCCCGACCCATCCCGTGGCCGCCCCAGGCCCGCTAGACCCAAGCCCGCCCCGAGCTCGTCCTGAGCCCGCCTCGATCCCGCCCCTTGTCCCCCATTTGCAAATATAATCGTTGCACCAACGACCATTTTAGATTTTGGCCGTTGGGCAACGGCCATTTTTGGCCTCCCATCCCTCCCCCAACCACCCCTACCCCTTAATATTTATTTTTAACCCATAAGTTATTGTATTTACACTTTAACCCAATTTTCAACTATAAATAACTCATTTTCTCTTCATCTTTCTCACAAATCTTCCTATAATCTCTCTAATCTCTCAATATATCTCTCTACAAGTCTACATTGTTTACTAAATATTCAATTTTATTTATTCATTTGGGAATTGGGAGTGAAGTTGGCAACTAGCTTGAGGATCTTCCATCGAGCAAAGTTTCAATTTTCAACCTCTCGATTACACGTCGACGTTACGTCGGCGTTTGGTACATTCGTTCCTTCATTAAATTATTATTGTCTGTTTATTTTATTTAGCGCACTTAATTTTATTGTCTTTAATTATTTATTATCATAATTAAAATGGAAGGATTAAAAGGTATGTTTAAGGGTAAGGGTAAGGGTGCTTCTTCTAGTAGGGGCAACCAGGGCAAGGGTACTTCTTCTAGTCATCTTATTCCTACACAGTATGATTTTGTTGATACTCAACATTTTCCTACAATACCATTAGATTTAGACCATGAGCTATTTTCTGGAACTCAAGAAGACTTTAATTTAGACGATGATCTAGATGATATACCCACTAATGTTGATGACAACACACCCATTAGTGCACCTTCAACTGAAATACCTCCTATTCCCCCTAGTATGAGACGAGGTCCAGCAAAATGACTATTAAAATCAGATGCATGAACATTTTTTGATAGGGACGTAGAGAATCAAGTAGCCCTATGTAAAATTTATAAAAATATTTTAAAATTTAAAACTGGAAAAGGTCACGGTGGGACGAAGGGTTTAATTAGACACATAGTAAGTGCTCATCCAGCTAGGTATGCCCAATACCAGGCTTCAAAACCGGGTGCGCAAACGCCCGCTCCATCGGGACAAGGTTCACATACTGATATTGTCCCGGACCAAGTACAGGGTCAAATTAACCCTATGACGGGGGGAATTGTAGGCTCTAAATACAATAAACATAGAGATAGGGAAGCAATATCAAAATTAGTTGTTGTGGAGGGTTTGCCTTTTTCATTTCCTTCATCTCCCGATTTTATTCATTACATTAGAGATATATATAATCCTGCTTTTAACGATTTTCCTAGATCAACTGTTAAGAGAGATGTATTTAAATTCGCGCATGAATATCAACAATATTTACGTTTTTCATTATATCATTTTAATGGCAAAGTATCTATCACGTCTGATATAGGTCGTAGTACTAACGACCATGATTATTTAACTGTAACTTGTCATTGGATAGATTATAAATGGTCTATGCAAAAACGTATTTTAGCGTATAGATATATAGATGATAGGCACACTGGTACTTTTATTGTAGAAAATATTTATCAAGTGTGCGATTATTACGGAATTACGGATAAAATTATGACTATTACATTAGATAACGCTTCTAATAACAATTACGCAATTACAATTTTAAAAAATAGTTTAACTCCGTCTTTTCCAGACCATTTTCATATAAAATGCGCGTGCCATATATATAACTTAATTGTAAAGGATGGTCTATCACTTTTTGAAGACATTCTTAGTAAAATACAATTTGCTATAAACTTTATTTTTAAAAGTAATAAAGTACAACGTAGAAAAGAATATAAAAAACTTTGTCACGATTGTGGACTACCTTATAGAAAAATTCCACAAGAAGTATCCACTAGGTGGAATTCTTTATACGAGCAACTACTTGTTGCTTATGACTATAAATTACCTAAAACTTTATTTTTTAACTCTCATAATCAAAATCCAGCTGATATGGTTGTAGATAGTGATTGGGTAAAAATTCACGAACTTATTGTATTTTTAGATAAATTTTTCAAGCAACAAAAGAATTTTCCGGTATATATTATCCTACTATTTCAACTATGTTGTTTTATATAACTCTAATATTTTTATTACTTAGTGAATATATGGAAAAATCAGCTTATATGGCAGCTATTAAAAAAATGTTTATCAAAATAAAAAATATTTTATTCGTATTCCCACTATTTATATTATTGGTGTTGTATTAAATTCGACTATTAAAATAGACGGTACTAAATCACTAATTGAAACTATTTACGATTGTATAGAAGTACTACCACCTCCAAGTCCCAAAAATCTAAATCACCAACCACCTATTGAACAAACTAAAGAAGAAATGTTGTCTAACGTAGAAGACCAATGCAAAAAAAAATATAGGTTTTACCAACAAGAAACTGCTAGTAACTTACCGGCTTTCATACCATCTTCTTCATCTTCAACACAACCTCACAAAAGACATGTTGTTTCTGCGGCTAGTATTGAAAGCCTAAAAAATAGAATGTGCGGTCGTACCGCTACTAACCAAATTAGCGAGTTGGATATTTTTGTTTTACAGTGTTCTGTACCATACCAAGAAGTTATCAATGAAGATGGACATGAAGACTTGTTGAAATACTGGATGGGGAATGAGAAGACCTTTCCGACACTTTCAATGATGGCCCGAGATGTTTTGAACATTCAAGTGTCATCAACTGCGTCTGAAAGCGCTTTTTCTGCCGGCATATATCAAATAGGAGACCATAGACAGTCATTAGCCGGAGACAGCTTGGAAATTGCAGTATTATTCAGAGATTGGATACGAGCTGAGCGGAGAAGGTGCGGTCAACCGGAGATCAACGAAGAAGAAGACGAAAACTACAACGAAATCTTATCCGAAGGTAGTGGAAGCGACATGGATCAATTTGACCAACAAATACCAATTCCAACTGAAGAACTACAGGAAATTATCAAGCAATTAGAACAGGTTTTTTTGAAAATGTAATTTTTTTAATTGCAATTTTATTATGTAATTTGCAACTTTTGGACAATACCACAAAGTTGCAATTTAGATAATTGTATTTGTATTACAAAAAAATCATGTCTATTAAATAATATAAGAGGCACAAAAACAGTCTTGTGATGTTTTTATTACACTATCTTGTCTTGTTTATTGAATTTTTTTTATACATATGTTATTTTAAAAAAAAAAAAAAAACCCGCCGGAACCCGACCCCGACCCCGCCCCGACCCGATTCCGACAGGATCGGGATGGGACTGGAGCAAGTCCCGCCAAACCCGACCCCGCCAGACCCGAGCCCGGCCCACTGGCCAGGCCTAATTACCACATGACAAATTTTGTATCCATTAATTAGGAAAAAGCCTCTGCATTTATAATCACATTTTCATAGAAGCGTCCAACCAAAAAGAGAATTCTTTTGTAGCTTAGCGACCTGCAAATGTCATAGCATAACTGCCTCGGTCACCAAGAATGTGGTTGGCGAATGGAATCCCAGATCATTTATCAATCATATTCAAAATTGTGGATGGCTTTGGATTGTTATTACTTGCGGCACACTGAGCATAAATTGTTATTACTTAGATTTGAGGCACACTAAGGGTGTGTTCGATAAGGAGGAAAAGTTTCCATGGAAAATGTTTTCTGAAAAATGAAATCTTGGAAAACAAGTGAACTTCTTGCTTATTTTCTCATGTTCCTTTGGTTAGTGAAAAATAAGTGAATTTCTTACTTATTGTCTCATGTTCGGTTGGTTACTAGAAAATATTTTTCAAAAAATACTCACTCAAGCCCACCAACCCCACTACCACACCCCCCCCACCTCGAAATTTGTCCTGACTATTCAATTAAGTCATAAATCACATTTTGGACCTAACGGAATTGTCCAAACTCGTATACGGGTTCGTCAACCCAGGTGTTGACTTTTGGTCAACCATTTTCATTTCTTAAAGAATTTCCAAAATATCATTTTTCTTCTCTTACTGAACTCACCCGATTGTCTTGAGAATCGCGCCACCCATCCCCACTATTAGTGAATATTCTCTGAATATTCACAGTATATTTTGTAATTATGATAGATGTATATTTAAAGTAACTTAGGATTCTTATTGTATTAGGAATCAACCATTTAAGGTAAGTTAGGATTCTTATCGTATTAGGAATCAACCTCTGTACAACTATATATATTGTGATTAATGAAAGGAATCCCTAAAGAAAATTACTCAAATCTTACATGGTATCAAGAGTCAAACCCTAATCCTTACTCTTCTCTTTTCTCCCTCTAGGCCGACGCCTCCCCAAACTTTTCTTTTTCCCTCTCGGCCAACGGCAATAATTTGTCACCATGTCTCGCCCTGCTTCCCCCACCAATTCCGGTTCTTCCACTGGCACACTTGACAACCCCAATCAACGTTCATCGTCTTCTTTTCATCCGGCATTCGCTGTTACCAACATCAAGAATTTTATCCCTATCATTCTTGATCAAGAAGACTGTCAGTATTCCATGTGGATAGAACTGTTCTATATTCATGCATGTGCGTACAATGTGCTCGACCATATTGATGATTATGTTCCTCGTCCAACCGATGTTGCAGACTCGAACTGGCGTCGTCTTGACGCCATCGTCAAACAATGGATCTACGGCACCATCTCTAAAGACTTGTTGTGTACTATCATGAAAACAGGTGCTACGACACGTGAACATTGGGTACGGTTAGAAGAAATTTTTCAGGATAATAAAAATACTCGGGCCGTGTATTTGGAAGAGCAGTTCAATAATATGTGTGTCGAGAATTTTAACAATATGTCTGAATACTGTAAACAACTGAAATTCATAACCGATCAACTTTCCAACGTAGGGATATCTGTTTCAGATACCAAGATGGTACTTCAACTAGTTGCGGGTTTACCAAAAGGTGCATATGATACACTTGCAACGATGATTCAACAGGTCGATCCCCTACCAAGCTTCAATAAAGCACGTTCGCAACTTTTGTTGGAAGAGACCCGTTGTGCTAAACAAGAGGAGCACAATCACAAGGCATTAGCCGTTGACGGCATGAAACTACCAGCGGCAACCACCACTCAGCCACCACCGCAAGACTACCACCAGCAACAGTCCCGCGGTAGAGGACGTGGCGGCAGAGGTCGCGGTAACAACAATAAAGGAAAGGGCCGTGGCAAAAGCAACCGGAATCAGCAGCAGGTAGGCCCAGCATCTGTTGCCTACTATCAGTGGGCTAGGCAGCCTCCTTGGCCCAATACCGGGAACTAGGCCTCGCCTGCATGCCCCTACCCGACATCAGGGGCCCAATTCCAGCAAGGATGGCAGCCAGGCCTCTTGGGCTCCGCCCCCACCAACCGAGCCCACCAAAGCAAAGAGCCCATTCTGGTAGAAGACCCAAAGACTGCAGGCGTGCAGCACTGCCCCCACCGATTTGGGCTAGGCCTTTAACACCGTGAACCTTCAACAGCCTGACGAAAATTGGTACATGGACACCGGAGCCACATCTCACCTCACTCGGTCGTCATGTAACTTATATCAACTGCTTCGGTTAAAGTGTCCTCAATTTATTACTGTCGGCAATGGTCATCGCATTCCAATTAAAGGTTACGGTAACACACATACCACACATCCCACCCGCCTTTCTCCCTAAATCGCGTCCTCTACACCCCTAACATAATTAAAAACTTAATCGCTGTTAGAAAATTCACTCGCAATAATTCTGTGTCTGTCGAATTTGACCCTTTTGGTTTTTCTATGAAAGATCTCAATACGGGGAAAATTCTTACGCGTTGCAATAGTGTGGGAGACCTCTACCCCTTCACTCAATCTTCCGATGTCAGACCGCAATCACCTCTATCCCTTGCGGTTATCTCTCCCTCAACTTGGCACAACAGACTCGGACACCCCGGAGACCCTGTTTTTACTTTTCTTAGACTACTAAGCGTATTCAATGTAATAATGGGAAACTTGCCCAACACTGTTTTTCTTGCCCGCTCGGCAAGCATACTCGTCTTTCATTTATGTCATCCAACAGTGTTACTTTTTCTCCTTTTGATATTGTTCATGCTGATTTATAGACATCTCCGGTTATTAGCTCTTTGGGTCACAAATTTTATTTAGTATTCTTAGATGATTTTTCATATTTTTTCTGGATTTACCCACTGAAATTCAAATCTGAAGTTTTTGCCAAGTTCCCTGAATTTCAAAAATTCATTAAAACACAGTTTGAAAAATTTATCAAATCATTCCAATGTGATAATGGACGTGAATTTAATAACTCGGTATTTCACAATTTCTACTCTAAACAAGGCATGGTTTTCCGTTTTTCCTGTCCATATACTTCCTCCCAAAACGGAAAGGCTGAACGAATTATACGTACCATCAATAACATGGTTCACACCCTTCTGTTTCATGACTGTCTTCCACCGCCTTTTTGGGTATATGCTGTTAAAATGGTAGAATCCCTTCTTAATATTTTACCGACTAGCACTCTCCAAAACAAGACCCCTACCGAAATCTTATACCGTAGGTTCCCATCCTATGACCATCTCCGTATTTTTGGCTTCTTATGCTACCCCAACATAGCCTCCACTGCACCTCACAAACTTGCTCCTCGCACCATGCCCTGTGTCTTCGTTGGTTTCTCTCCTACTTATCGGGGCTACCTGTGCTATGACATTGTCACTCGCAAAATCATCGTCTCCCGTCACGTCACCTTTGACGAGACGACCTTTCCTTTTTCAAATCTCCAAAAATTTCAGACCACCGATTACACCTTTCTCGATGAACCGAGTATGTCCCCAGCTATCCAATCTCTGTACCACCGGCAGCCCACTGTTCTCGGGAGGACGAGGGACAGAGTCGTCAATATGGTCAAGACATTATAGACACATGCATGAATTCGGAACAATTCCACCTATGACCAGTATTGGCCATCTTCCTGATCAAGAATCAAAGGTATGAAATTCTTGATGTTAGTGACAGCGAGAGCCGGATGGAAAGATGGTGAGGAGAGGGTTGTGGAAGGTGTTTGGATGACGATTGGGTTGGAAGCGGAAGCATCGAAAGATGTGGGAGCAGCCAATTGATCCATTAGATTAGGAGAGAATGGAAGAAAGAGAAAAAAAAAGAAAGGAATTAAATTTTAGCAGTGGCCGGCGGCCGAGAAAGGCAGGGGGGATTTTGGCTCTTGATACCATGTAGAATTGTATTAATCTCCGTTGTGGAGTCTTTCTCGTTAATACAATATATATATAGGTGTACAATGTTGAATCCTTCTATAATAAGGATTCCAATTCTAGCATAATTATACAATACAAAATATGATAAATATACATAAATACACACGTGCTAACAATAATAATATACACATAAATTTATTATAAGCAGTAAAATTGAAATTCGTCTCTGAAAAAGACTTTCTAGACTGCCAAATCTTCATTCCTTAGAAGGATGTTTTGACACATATAGATAAATAGTGGGGAAAAAATTAAAAAGTTGAGAAACTAATCTTTTTAATAAAAAAGGATTAATTTTACCCTTTTACTTTTAAAAATAATTCACATTTAATTTCTGTCATATATACTTTGCGAACAAAAACACTCCTACTATTTGCAAAGTTGTTAGAATGCCTTCGAACATTAACCCCTTCCACCATGGCCAACAACATCCCAACGTGGTGTGACATTATTTTGTGATCTCCCCTCATGCCATGTCACCTTCTTGACGTCCCAATACCCTACCCCTCCCACACTAATTCACCGCTGAAAACCAATTTTCCCCTAAAATCACCATTATTTTGTACAGTGATTACTAAAATAAAATAAAATAAGGTGGGATGATGATGTGGCATGTCATGTGACGTTAATGTAAAAGAATGAATCTTTGGCCTAACTTAACCCCAAAAGCTAGCTTGTAGGTGAAGATTGTCCAAATCCATATAAATAGTCCATGTTCCCATTTCATTTCTGATGTGAGACTATTAACATTCCCCGCACGCATAGATCCCGTTAGCTGTAGCGTGGATGACATAATTTGGGGACCCAACATGGGTGAACAAATAATTGAAATGTGTCTGGCTCTGATACCATGTAAAGAATGGATCTTGGCCTAACTCAACATCAAAAGCTAGCTTGTAGGGTGAAGATTGTTCAAGTCCATATAAGGAGTTCATGTTTCCATTCCATTTCTGATGTGAGACTCTTAACAGTTAACATCATTTAAATGTCAGGCCATATGGAAGTTGTTGGCTCTGAAATGTACTTTTTATTTACGTTTACTTGTTCACTATACTAAAAATAAATTTTTACTCTTATTTGACCACTTTAACATATCAGGAGAAAGACAAAAAGAAAAAGTCATTGTTTGATCCTTAGCATTAATTACTAATTTTTAAATCATTTTTCAACTATATCGAGATTATACACCTGTTAATATGAGATTATGGTAAAATAAACACTTTATTTATTAATTCTTACGAGGTGTGTAAAGTTAAAAGTGAACAAATAAAAGTGAACGGAAGGAATAATAAAAGAGCGTCTAAGACAAGACAATACTCCCTTTTGATGAAAAAAAAGAAGTGTCCACTCAGTCTTTATTTTTTTATTAAAAATAATGTCTACTTATTAAATCAAAAAAGAATTAATCCTAGTTTTTCAAATTTATCTTTATTAAGTGTTAAGTGACCAACTTTCGACACCTATTTAATGAGAGTTAATTTAGTCAAATTGATTATTTTTGTGTAGGAGTTAATATCTTTTTAAAGGGGGTGCAAATGAGGGAATATAATTTTAAAATTTGATCAATTCACCCACCACAATTAATTTCTGCTCACTTTAATAGGCTTTTCAAAATTGTTCGGCCCTTCAATTATGTCAGCCAAAAGCCTTTCACATTTATTTACTCTCTCTCTACTTCAATCTCAATGTGATCATGCTTGACTTTTCGAAGGTCCATTTATACTCGTCGAAGGATCATTTTTCAGATTGGCACAGTGATGGAATCACTCAGCAGTATGATTTTACTCAATAATAATACTAGTAATAAAACAATTAAAGAATATGTTGCTCGTAAAGAGTCAATCCATACCATTTTCCACGGTAAATTTTAGAAAAATAAAGCTGGTAATGCAACACGCAGAGCGAACAAAGATCAAACCAACAACTTTCCGATTGGAGGTGGGGGTGTTTACTATCTGGGCGACCTCTCTTGTCGATCAAACATATTCTTTTTATCATGAATCGTCTAAAAATTAGATATTTTGTAATTTTCGACCCTCCAAGTGGCTATTTGTGTACTTGTCCTTTTTCCAACTTTTGTAATCTATATATATCTATTCAGCTGGGCATAGATCAGATGATGTGGTACCTCTCTATGGCCATCGTTTGCATTTATTTATTTTTGTCATTTTTTGATTTTTTTTATTGTAATTGTTGGTTCATTTATGCTACTAATTTTTGGATTAATAAAAGCCTTTTATTGTAGCAATTTAAAGCCATGTCTGAATCAGCCCAAATAAACCTTTTGTGTGCAGCAGCCCATTATTAGGGGGGCAAAATGGGAAAAATATGAATATTTGTCCGATCCAACCTATTTAAAATTGGTTGGATATTCAATCCATTTAAAATTGATTCAATATGGGTCAATCCATATTATCCACTTAAATTATGAGTAACTTAATGGGTAAAATGGATAAAACCCACAACTTTAATAAAACAAATTCCTTAAAAATAAAAAAAAATGACTGACATTAGGGAAAACAAGTCTCACAAGTGGCTTTTCACCAACCAACCCACCCCACCACCACCACCCAACTCAGCCCTCCAAAAAAAAGTTTTTTTAAAAAAAAAATTCGATTTTCTACCACACCCCTACTCCACCACCCTCCAAAAATAATATTTTTCTTTTAAAAAAGTTTTAAAATTTTTTTATTTGATTTTTACACCTCCTCCCGACCCCCAACACCCCTCCAAAAAAATTGATTTTTCTTTAAAAAAAAATTGATTTACTACACCATCCACCCCACCCTCGCCCCTCCCCCGTATTCCTACCCTCCCGAATTTTTTACTTCATATATTTTATTTTACCTTTATAAATAATTATAAAAAATGAAAATTTTGCGTGGTTAAATTTGATGTGGGATAGGTGGTGGGTTGTGATTTTGGAGGGGGGGAGGTGGCGGGGTGAGGGTAAGAATTTTTTTTCATTTTTTATAAAAGTAAAATGAAATATATCAAGTAGAAAATTTGGGAGGGGGTGAGGGGTTGAGTGGGGCGTGATGTGGGGTGGGTGTTAGTGTGAGATAGGAATGAATGAAGATGAAGTGTATTAGAGGGTAGGGGTGGAATTTGATTGGAGAGTGGGTGGGGTGAGTGCAATGGAGTGAGAATGATGGGGCTTGAGTGGTATTTTTGGAAAAATATTTTTATGGGGGTCGTGTTTTGGGCCGCGATCAAAAAGCTATTAAATAGCCCATCAATGGGTACTTTAAAGTTTCATATTATTTTTTTTAGCTTTGATTGTATAGGACTATTACTTCTCTTCAAAACATACTTATCAACCATATGATAAGTAACACAAATGAATCAATACTTCCCCAACCCAATAGATGTTGTCATCCCGTTTCATGCCACGTGAGTTCTTTTGGCTCTCCGTTTCTATTTTTTAAAGTTTAATCTTTAGAACATTATATTATTATACTTTATATGTGATTGTGATTTTTTTGCACATTTAAAATAGGTGAATAATGAATTTATATATGGATGTAATATTTATCGTTTTTAATGGTTTTACGCTATTGTTTTTGGTGAATTATTATCATTCTATATGTATTATTCTCTTCTTCTTTCTTCTTTTAATCTCTAATAGGTGTGAATTTTCTTGAATCAAAAGTGGAATATTTTTAGGTACTAAATTTTTTTATACCAATTATTTTCTATTTATAGTTTAAGCAATTTATATTTCTAATTCATCTATTCTGTATTTTATAAATATTGTAAACATGTTTTTGTTTCTTAGCTATTAACTGCTAAATGAAAAATATATCAATAATAATAAGTAAAGATATTATTTTACAATTAACTTTACTAAATTACTTTGCATCTTTTCAATAAAAAAAATAGTAAGTAAATGATAAAATTCAGAGCTGCAAAAGAATTCTCAATGAAATTAAAGCTTGAAAATTTCATTCTATATTGAATTCTCTCTTTTTTTTGACGATATCGTATGTTGAATTCAAAAATGCTTTAATTTTTTTTCTTCAGATTTTATAAATTATTTGTATGATTTTAATGATTTTGAGGATGAAAAAGAGTAGCTTTAGAGTGGAGTTACTTGTTATAAAGAATGCAATGTTACGATGAGAGAAGAAAAAGAAACGGTAAATATTGATTGGGCAAGGAAGCAAGAAAGAAAGATGAAGAAGAGAAAATGAAATAAAGGGGGGAAAGGAAGGAAAAAGATAAGGTAAATAATAATCGAAGAGATTTCGTTCGTATACTTTACTTTCTTTTCCTTATTAATTTTTGTGGTAGATGTTGTTGATGCATTTCCTCTTTATAGATTTTTAAAAAGAAGAAAGCATTAAAATGTAACTCTTGAAAGGTAGAGAAAAGAAGTTAGATAGATACTTAAAACATTGAATGAATAAAGAAAAATTATATTTAAAATTTATAAGCATACCAACATAAAGAGATTAAAATCCATAAAATAAAATGAGCAAAGTAAAACTACATTTGAACGATGTTCCACCTACATAATTTATATTATTATATGAAATTCAAGTAATTTTGGAAGAAAAATCCATAATTGTTAAAAAATTAAAGAAAAAAAATAAAATTAAGTGACGATAATCTAATCCATTTCAATTTGAAGACTAAAAAAGATTTAAATATTTTGATATTAAAAAATATATTCCATAAATTCAATAAGAATTTATAATCGCGCGAAGCGCAAATCAATTCACTAGTTGAAAAATAGTCATTGCCTAAAGTTTCAAAATGTACAAGTGCAACTCAATAATAATATCCTAAAGTTTCACTTGTGAAATTTAAAATTCTAAAATAATAGCTATTTTTTAAAAGATAGACCAAAAAGTAATCATTGAACGCGCAATCCAGTCATCACGGCTATCATATCTCAGAACCTTCTGTTTTTGCATCATTTTATGGGAAGATGGATATCGAGCCTAAACAAGGACATCATAGCTAAAAAGATGTAGAATTCGAGTTTGGTCAAAAGATTAGGGTTCACACATACAACTCTTCAAAATTCAAATTATATTATTGAAAAGTTATCAAAAACATTATGAATTTACTTTTGCAAGCATTCACATTATAAGTTCTTCTACAAGTGCTAAATTAATAAACTTTTTATGATGTAAATGTCCAAATTATCAGACTTATGTACCATCTAGGTAGGATTTTAATTGCAAAAGTAAAAAGTCTCATTTGCTTAATAATTAATTTATCAATCCAATTGATCGTTGTTAGTAATGATCAGTTGTTACAAGAATTTTAATTACCTCTCAGAAAATTACAAGAATCTAATTGATAATCATATTACTACAATCAAATATTCAAAATTGACTTGTAAAGAATTATCCAAATGTGATGAACAACACTATATTCTTACTAAAAAGAGATAAGTATGTAAGTAATCCTCATAACTGCACACGCATATGTTAAGATATTTCTTCTTTACAATTTAGATATGTCTTTCTCTATTTAGCCTTCAAACCACACTTTCAACAACTATGGTCGTTACACTTGTTCCTAGTTGCTTGGCATGTACCAGGTTTCTGATTTACCGCTTTAGGTATCAGCAGTATGACTTTCGAACCTAAATAGTTTCAATTTTAACTGATCTTTTTCTCAATATCTTTTTTGAGTAAAATTATTCTCTTTCGTGCTTTTAGAGAAAAAATAGATTCTTCTACTGAAATTAACAACTGTCGAGAAATAATATCTTATGTGCCCTCAATCGATATTATTGAATAACGGTATGTTGTCTTCTAATAGTGAAATTTTCACCTCCGTTCTTTTTATACAAAACACTAAAAAAATCACTATTGAAAGACAACATACCACTATTTGAACAATATCGATTGGGGCACGTAAGACATTATTTCACAATAATTGTTAATTACAGAAGTATTCATTTTTTTCTTTACAAGCAAGTTACTTAAAAGAATATTGAGAAATGGTGTGATTTGAGGGCTAAATAGAGATGTATGTATAGCTAATTGTGAAGAAAACATCTTAACAGATGTGTGTGTAATTATGAGGATTAATATTTACCTCTTTTTAGTATGAATATAATGTTGTTCATTACATTTGAACAATTCTATACAAGTCAATTTTGAATATTTGTTTATAGTGATGTGATTATCAATTAGATTCTTGTATTTTTCTATAGATGAGATGTAATTAAAATCCTTGTAACAACTGACCTGAAAGAAATAATCCCCTTGATTATTTTCATTAATTGAATAGATATATATACAAGTTACAAAATAGGAGAATCCTATTCCTAAAATCTTATTTTACCATAATTCTAACTCTACAATTATGGTAGTGTATAATCCTAATTAAGGTAACAAATACATTACAATATACTACACATATATTTTCCTAATATACAATATTCTTACATGTTTATTTACCCTAACATATATTACCTAAAATATGTTTTCCAAAATCGAGAGCTTCAAATTTTGGAGCAGAATCCGAGATTGAATATACAATATACACACATGTATATTGTGTGTATATTGTAAATTTAACACACACCCGCGGTCATAGCGGGCGGTCTTCGAATGCTGAGACTGTCCCTAAAATCTTCAAAAAGGACCGCAGGTAGACCCTTTGTAAAGATGTCTGCAACTTGATAACGAGACGGGACATGGCATACTCGAACGTGACCCCTAGCAACCTTTTCACGGACAAAGTGAATGTCCATTTCGATATGCTTAGTGCGTTGGTGCTGAACCGGGTTACCTGAAAGGTAGATGGCACTAATGTTATCGCAATATACCAAGGTTGCCTTCTGAATGGGACAATGAAGCTCCAAAAGCAAATTACATAGCCAACATGATTCGGAGACCACATTTGCTACCCCTCGATATTCGGCCTCTACACTTGAGCGTGATAGAGTTGCCTGACGCTCAGCTGACCAGGAGACCAAGTTGTTGCCGAGGAATATACAGTAGCCAGACGTCGACCGTCGGGTGTCGGGACAACTACCCCAATCAGCATCTGTGTATGAGACAAGTGTGGATGTAGGTGACGGATATAAGTGCAAACCATAATCCAGTGTCCCCTGAATATACCGAATGATGCGTTTAATTGCATTCATGTGCTCAACTCTGGGATCATGCATGAATAAGCACACCTGTTGAACAGCATACGTAATATTCGGTCTGGTAAATGTAAGATACTGGAGGGCCCCTGCAAGACTGCGATAGCGGGTCGGGTCCTCGTATGGTGCACCTGCCGCGGCACTAAGCTTGAGTTTTGCATCAACTGGAGTATAAGTGGACTTACAGGATGACATTCCAGCCCTCTCGATGATCTCAGCAGCATACTTCCGTTGAGACAAAAACAAACCACTTGAATGACATTTGACAGCAATCCCCAAAAAATAACTCAAGGGCCCTAAGTCTTTCATAGCAAACTCAGAACTGAGCATGGCCATGATAGACTGGCGCAAGGCATTGGAAGAGGCAGTCAAGATGATATCATCCACATACAACAAAATATAGGCCAATGACGAACTACGGCGGTAGATGAATAAGGAATTATCTGACCTGTTGTGAGTGAACCCAATAGTCGAAACAAAGTCAGCAAATTTCGTATACCAGGCCCGTGGAGACTGCTTAAGCCCATATAATGACTTCTTCAACAAACAGACATGATGAGGACGGTTGGGATCCCTGAAACCCAATGGCTGATGCATATAGACTGTTTCCTTGAGATCACCATGTAGGAAAGCATTCTTGACATCCAACTGATGAATAGGCCAAGTCTTTGAAAGAGCCAAGCTAAGCACAGTGCAAATAGTAGCCGGCTTGACTACCGGGCTAAACGTCTCCCCACAATCTATCCCAACCTGCTGAGTTTTACCATCACCCACAAGCCGCGCCTTATGTCGAGCAAAAGAACCATCTGAATTCTCCTTATGAGCAAAAATCCACATAGACCTGATAACATTAATACCATATGGACGGAGCACCAACTCCCACGTCTTATTATCAATAAGAGCATTATATTCATCAGTCATAGCAATTTTCCAATTTGGGTCATTAAAGGCGGACACCGGATTACGGGGCAAGGGGGATTTAGAGACATCAGAATGTAAATTAAAATGTCTTTTAGGTGTAAAAATACCCCGCTGACTACGAGTGATTGGTTTATGACTCGAGGAAGAATTCAGTGAATTTTGGGAATTTGTTGGGCTCGGGACGGACGGGCGCGAGCGATGGGCATCTTGGCCCAAATCGATAACAGGCGTCATCTGGACGGTTCAGAATGGGCTGGGTAGCCCAATTGCTGGGACTGATCCAGAATCTGGAACAGGGGACGGTACATTGGGTCCAGCGGGCAGTGGCCCGCTGGAGGATTTTGGGTGCGTGAGATGTCTGAAAAATGCCGAATAATATACGGGGATATTTGTTCATCCAAAAAATTATACGACCGAGGCTCGGGAGTATGAACTTTCGCAAAAGGAAATTGGGTTTCATCAAAAAGGATGTGGCGATTAATTATGATTTTATTAGAGGATAAATCAAAGCATTTATAACCACAATGATTAGACGGATAATCCAAAAATACACACGGGGTAGACATAGCCTGAAGTTTGTTAATTGTGGTGGATGGGAATAACGGAAAACACAAGCACCCAAAAATCCGAAGATGAGAATAAGGAGGGTTCTTATTATACAGTATTTGGAGGGGGGAAGAATATGTCAGCCCTTTAGAAGGAATTATGTTAAGAAGATATGTGACCATTTATAGGGCATGATGCCAAAAATATGGAGGTATGGAGGCATGAATTAAGAGAGTTCGGACAATGTTATTTATGGAATGAATTTTGCGTTCGGCCTTCCCATTTTGTGAAGATGTATGAGGACACGAAAACCAAAAATTGATCCCATTATTAGCACAGAATTCCCGAAACTCCCTATTGTCATACTCTTTCCCATTATCACATTGAATATTTTTTATTTCTCTTTCGAATTGAGTACGAATGAATGCTCTAAATTTGATGAAGACGGAAAACACTTGTGATTTATTCGCAATTGGAAACGTCCACAAAAATCTAGAATAATCATCTAAAAAGAAAACATAATATCGATGACCCAATGAACTAAGAACAGGAGACGTCCAGAGGTCGCTATGAATAATATCAAATGGCATTGAAGTATGAGAATTGGAGTCTACAAATGGCAACTTAACAATTTTTCCTAATGA
The DNA here is from genome assembly GCA_029783415.1 of Anisodus acutangulus. Taxonomy (NCBI): domain Eukaryota; kingdom Viridiplantae; phylum Streptophyta; class Magnoliopsida; order Solanales; family Solanaceae; genus Anisodus; species Anisodus acutangulus. The sequence goes on from CM056492.1 coordinate 10,776,282, forward strand.
ACAAGACTGACAAAGTGGAGTACGACTCGTACCCTTACAAGAAATAAAGCTATTTTTATCTAAAACTGATAAAATAGAAGATCCCGAATGACACAGGCGAGCATGCCACACGGAAGGAGATATGGCTGCAAAAACTGACGGCAAGGTTGGACTCGATGGACTGAAACCAAAAGGATCAAATTCAACGGAAACCGAATTGTCAGTTGTGAACTTTCGGACAGACACTAAATTTTTAATCAATTTAGGAGCATGTAAAGTATTTTTCAAGAGAAGGGGTGGATTCGGATGAGGCAACGTTTTCTGACCATACCCTAGAATTGGAATAGAACTGTCATTACCAACAATTATCCCCCGAAGGGTACTCAAATTGGAATAAGATGAGAGAGTACCTGATTCGAAAGTCATGTGAGTCGTGGCACCGGTGTCCATATACCAATTTGGGTCCGGTTGAGTTAACCACAACGTGTGCATCGCGGCCTCGATATCGATTTGAGTGGGGCCTGCTGCATGATGGGCTTGCGGAGGTCGGGGCCCAAGAATTCCTGTCCGTGACGGGGCTGGGCCGTAGCTGCTGGAGCTGCTGCTGCTGGGCCACTGGCCAGTGGGCCGCCACTGCTGGTTGTTGGGCCTGAACTGTTGGCCAGCCCACTGGAATTTCCTGCTGGCTTATACGGGCTGCTGGCCCACGACCCACTGCCCCAGCCCCACTGCCATGGGCACCACTGCTGGGACCAGAGGGTGGTGGGCCACTGTTTCCTGGATGGGGCCCACCGCCTGCTTGCTGACCACCGGAACCGCCGCATTTGCCCCCGCGATTTTTGTTATTGTTCTTACGATTATTTTTGCCGCCACCATGATTATGGTTTTGGCCCCAATTATTAACAAAACCCGAAAAACTTGGAGAGGACGCCACCATGACGACGGGACTTGCTCCGGTAGCCGCCTTTTTAGCCAGACCGACCTCTTCCAAAGTAAGCATGCAGCGGGCTTGATGAAAAGCGGGAAGAGGGTTGCTTTGACGTAGGAGAGTTCCAACGCCATTATATGCCTCCGAAAGGCCGGCAACCAATTGTAGAACCAGACGATTATTTGTGACAGGTGCGCCCACATTACGGAGTTGATCTGTCAACTTCTTAAGTTTCTTGCAATAGGCAGATACGTTAGGAAATTCTTCCATGCGAACGAGGGAGTATTCCTGCTCAAGTGTGACGGCACGTGAATGTTGGTTATCTTGGAATATGTCACGCAATCTATTCCAAGTAGCCATAGCTGTGGTATCCGGCTCAATAATCGTTTGTAGAAGGTCAACCGAAATAGTGGAATAGATCCACTAGAGAACGGTAGCATCAAGCGTAATCCATAATTGAGGATCCTCCTCGGACGAGGTGTAGTGGGAGGAATGATATGATGGATAACTTGATGGGAGATAGCGTGTATTTTAAACAACTCCGCCCACGTCGCATATTGGACGTTTTCCATCTCAAGCACAATCGGGATACAATTCTTGATATTGGAAACCATAAGGGCAGGATGATAATTGTTCTTAGACATATTGAAAGAACAAAGAATGAGGGGAAATTTAAGAAAGATTTTTTAGAGCAGAAGACGAAATTTGGGAGAAAAACCCGAGGGGGGGGGGGGTTCTCGGCCGAGAATGGTCCAAAAAACTTTGGGAGAGAATTTTTTTTGTAAAACCTAGTCTCTTGATACCATGAAAGAAATAATCCCCTTGATTATTTTCATTAATTGAATAGGTATACAAGTTACAAAATAGGAGAATCCTATTCCTAAAATCTTATTTTACCATAATTCTAACTCTACAATTATGGTAGTGTATAATCCTAATTAAGGTAACAAATACATTACAATATACTACACATATATTTTCCTAATATACAATATTCTTACATGTTTATTTACCCTAACATATATTACCTAAAATATGTTTTCCAAAACCGAGAGCTTCAAATTTTGGAGCAGAATCCGAGATTGAATATACAATATACACACATGTATATTGTGTGTATACTTTATATTTAACATGACCATTGCTAACATGGTTAATTGGGTTGATAATTAATTATGAAACAAATATGACTTTTTACTTTTGCAATTAGAATCCTACCTAGATTACAAATTATTATGATATTTTAAACAATTACATCATAAAAGTTCACTAATAGAAGCACTTGTAGAAGAAACACATAATGTGAATACTTGTGAAAGTAAATCGTGATGTTTTTGGTAAGTTTTTCATTAATATAATTTGAATTTTGCGGAGACATATATACATAACATCTTATTTTTTACCAGACCTGAATTTTACATCTTTTCAGCTATGATGTCCTTGTTTAGGCTCAATACCCATTTTGAAGAGTTACAAAATGAAATCAACGACCTTGCAGCACATAACAAAAGCATGATGATGAAGTGGCTTTGGAGATTCAACATGGAGGATGCAGTGTTTTGGAAAGATGTTGTCATAACTAAACATGGAATGTTGGATCATTGGTGCACTAAGGCCTCTACTCTTCCTTATGGTATGGGTCTCTGGAAGGGTATTAGAAATTTGCGGGACACATTTGTTCAACAGACTCATTTTGAAGTGGGCAATGGCTCACTCTTAAGATTCTTGAAAGACAAATGGGCTGAAAATTCCTTACTTCAGGATGACTTCCCGAATTTGTTCAGAATAGCTCAAGATCCCAACTCAGTAATTGCTGCTAACAAAGAAGAAAACATTTGGGACCTGTCTTTCAAAAGAAACATGCATGATTGTGAAGGGAAAGAGTTGCCAGACCTTTATTCAAGACTTCAACAATGTCATATCAATCCTCAAGAAGTTGACAAACTTAAATGGGGGCATCACAGTGGGAGATTCTACATAGTCAAGGAAGCGTACCATCAGATGTGCTCCAGAAATCCATTGATTGACAATTGGCCCCGGAAGCTCATTTGGAGGACAAAATTACCTTTTAAAGTCATATGTTTCACTTGGACAACTCTATATATAGAGGCTTGTCTTACTCAAGACAACCTGATAAAAAGGAAAATTCAGCTCCCAAGCAGATGCCATATGTGCAAAAAGGAGGTTGAAACTAACAGGCATCTTTTCCTTCACTGTGAAGTTGCCTCAAAAATCTGGAATCTATTTTTTTGCCTCTTTGGTCTTAATTGGACCACCCCCCCCCCCACCCCCAACCCCCCTCTCAGTAAAGGAAGTAAAGGAAGTAAAGTAAGCTTATGAGAGCTGAAATCTATAGAGAGTTGACAAAGCCATCAAGAAGATATGGAACATGGTACCAGCTTGTATATTTTGGAGTATATAGTCAGAAAGAAATAGGAGATGTTTTGATGGGGAGTCGAGTCTTTTGAAAGCAAGGTGTATTGCCAATTTATTTAGTTGGACCAAATTGGTTCCTGTTGATAATGCACATCATCTTTTGGATTTTACTAGCTCATTAGCTCTAGCTTAGATAATTTTTGTACAACCAATCAATCTTTTTTTGTAAGCTCAAATGCCATATCTTGTAATTCTTGCATCTTCTTGATGCCTTTGATTAATACCACTTCATCAAAAAAAAAATGGGATCACATTTTCTCATTTGTTTCACTCAGCAAACAGTGTGTGTCATTGTAGTTTCTATCCATGCCGACCTACTTTTCTTGAATGGTCAGGTGAACTAGGTCGTCGGATCACATGTGGTACACCAGGTCGTCGGATCACATGTATACCACGTGATCCGACGATATGAATTTTTGGTACCATAACAGTTGAAAAACATGCAAGACTTCTCCTGTAAGACATGTACCTTAGCAAAATCACCATGCACATGCACTAAACCAACACGAAAGAAAGATGAGTAATGTTTAGCCTCTCCTCTTTATATTGATGTGCTAAGCTTTATATTTCATCCAAATCAGAAAGGTCGCCGTTCTCAGATGGTTAAGACAGTTGGAATTTTGTTCATGCTGCTTCTATCACTCAAAAGAAAGCGAGAATTTTCCAACATAAAGTTCCTACAACAAACATCCCTAAAATGGTGCCTCTTCAGAGACCCACTCTTTGATAATAACACGTCCTTCATAACATTTTTGAAGCATGAATCAATGGGGAAGAAAATTATTTTTAATGAGAAAAAATGAACTTTCTCGTATCAATTGGGCTGATGAAACTGTCTTAGAATTTTACTCTTCATCTAGATGGTCAAATAGTTCTCTCCAATGAGCCGTGGCTTCTTCTGGGGTACGCGTCGACCACAGGTGAGGCTTCTCTTTCTCGCGTGTTTCCATAATCTCCTGCTTCACAAGATCTAGTGGTGAGTATGAAAAACAAAATCAACAAAGTAGTACAGGAAGCAGAAGTGACTTGAGGATACATAGGGAAGAGCAAGCAGAGGTATAACTAAATTACCACATGAAATTTTGTATCCATTGGTTAAGAAAAAAGCCTCTGCATCTATTAATCACATCTTCAGAGAAGCATCCAAACAAAAATTGTATGTAGCTCAGTGACCTCATTAGAAGCAAATGGCATAGCATAACTGCCTCACTCACCAACTCAAGAATGTGGTTGGCGAATAAAATCCTGGATCATTTATACATCATATTTAAAAATTGTGGATTGGTTGGATTGTTGTTACTTGCGGCACACTGAGCATAGATTGTTATTACTTCGATTTGAAGCACACTTAAGTGTACTGTACTATGGCAGGATAAATGTTTGGCATGGATATCGAAATCAAAGGACAAGCCAAACTACCTAGGAGGTTTGTAGTTAATGTTTCTCTTGTAGTTTTGCTGAAAAGTAATATATCAAAGACCTATATTTCTTTGAGGACTTTGAAAACATATATGGATCTGGTTTATGCCGGAATACAAGTATGGCACTTGAGTAACCGACTTCCAGTACGGTTCTCAAAAGACTAATCAGAAATTTTTTGATTCTTTATAACTGTGCCAAATGTCATGCAAGTCAAATTTCCTGATATCATGTACACATCGACTGAAAAATGTTACACGGAATGACAGATGGAATAAGGTTTAGGGAAAAGATGAGCTAAAACTTCAGTGAGGAGAAAGTGGAGGGTTCTTTTTTTTGGAAAGTGGAGATGAAAAGTCCAGCAAATGCTAATTTGTTATTGTATCTCGTTCAGTCATTTGCTGACATAATTAAGCTTCTAAGCCAGTCAACCAATTGAGAATCAACTTGCAAATAGAAATGCACATTTTCTGTACAGTAAGTTGCACTAAAGATTCAAAGAAAGTGGAAGTTTTCCGGGAAACATGCTAGTAAGTACTTTTGTTTAAGCCCAGGGCAAGCCCATAAAAAACCTGAAAACGAGTATACAAAATAGGCAGTTTAATATAGCAGCAGCAGGGCATGCTGAAGCAAAGAAGGTATAACCAGAGTTATGAAGCAAACTTCAGATGAGAAAGAAAGAATTAAAAGAAAAGGGTATAGGTAAGCCATTTCGTCTGGTTTTGGCTTTAAACTAAATGAACCTTCCCCTAGTTTGTGAAATACGTAAAACTTACCATTTAGTTTAATTTCATTACACAGACCTTTTTTTTTTCTTGAAATGGTAAAGGTTAAACACTTTTTTTTTATTAAGTAAAGGTAAAAGTTAAACCTCCTTCACTGTCAATCTCCAGGATTCAAGCAGTTAAATGGAAATATCAGCAAATTACAACAGTTTTTAGCTCTACTCTCGTTGGTTTTATTCCTATAATAGCACAAAAAGCGAAAAGGAAAGATACACATTAGTGAATCTTGTATCCTAGACCTCCCCCATTTGAGAAGTCTCTCGTTAGTACGCCTCCTCTTCCGACATTATAGCATCAACATTCCTAATCAAAGAGTTGATAATTTGGAGAAGATTCAATTGCTAAATCGTCTAATCAGTAATATTATATTCCTCATCCTATACTCACCTGTTCTACTCATCTCTGTTCAATGCCTCAAATTCTTTATGCTGATTAGTTTTCAATCTGCGCTACTCTACTTCTGAAAAGAACGAAAAGGGAGGAGAAGACATAGAAACGAACATGTATGAAAATGTTTGTCTACGTAGAAGAATAATTATGGATGAGGGAAGACAAATCCAATGCATAAAGTTTGAAAATTTAGAGAATCGAATCTTGTAGGTTAATGTTTGCACCATCACCATGTGAGAATATTTGCAGTAACAAGTCGTGAAGAACAATGTTTTTTTTTTTGAAATGGTAAAGGTAGTCGCGAAGTAGAAAGCTTTCACCAGCTTGCCCATATGAATTCTCCACATGTTAGAATACACATCAATTTACAGCTTCTATGAACTTTCCCAAGTCAAATGGAGAAAAGAGGCAGTGAAGAATTACTGATCTTGGACAAAGTTAGCTTAAGTCAAATCTGCGAAGAGGTAATCTTCTAGGCAACAGATGGTATATGTGCGAAGGAAGGTAAGACACAAACCATCGCTAGATTGCTACTCAGTCGTGGAGCCTATTTCTAAATCTTTGATGGGATCAAATCGGCAATGTGAGGGACAGACCATGAACCTAGACAGGTAGGATGGTCAGGAAGCAAACGAAGCAAGGAAAGCACAGGATAGCACTCGTGCAAGTATTTTTTGGGTTGTTTGGAGGGAGAGAGTCAAGCAGTCCTTTGAACATAAGCAGTTTCAAATGCATATGCTAGTATTTTTTGGTTGTTTGGCAGTACCATGAGAAATGTACATAAGAGAACCTATACTTGACTTTCTCAATTCCTAACCTCAATAAGGAATTGAGCTTTGTCGTTGTATATAGCTAGCACTCACTTGGTGCTGGGATATAAAGGATAGTACTCCTTATTTTCCCCTTTATATAACACTACAACTATTTGGGGAAAACAGCCTTTTCTTTAACTACAACTTTTTGATATTGTTTTAAAAAAATCTAAATACAAAAGGTTGCAGTTTCTAGGACATATTATCTATTTTCTGATTATCTAAATTTTATTTTTATAAGATGAAGAAATCGATGTCCGAATTGAGACCGTAAATTAAAAGGTTTGACCCTTTCATTCTTTTTGAAATGTCATTCTGGAGAAACAGCTCTCTCTCTCTCTCTCTCTCTCTCTCTCTCTCTCTCTCTCTCTCTCTCTCTCTCTCTCTCTCTCTCTCTCTCCCTCCCTCCCTCCCTCCCTCTCCCTCTCCCTCTCCCTCTCCCTCTCCCTCTCCCTCTCCCTCTATGTGTATGCTATGTACATACCCAGCACCAACTTAGTGCTGCATTTACTTATCAAGAAAAAAGTTCAAACTGTCATTCTAGACATGACGGGCAACTCTAGAAGCAACAGCTTGAAATCCAAAAATACAGGATACCAGGGGTTAGTTAATTGGTCAAGGATAAAAAACATGTATTTTCTAAGATAAAATTAGGGCTGCCCAACGGGTCGGCCCGGTCCAGACCCCGACCCCGACCCGACCCCGCTTAAAAAAAATACCGGTAACAGGATTCGAACTGGGACGGGACCTTGGCTCTTCCCGCCCCAGTCCCGATAGCCCCATCCTGCTCGGTCCCCTCCCCTTTGCACAAAATAACCGTTGCACAATGGCCATTTTATATTTTGACCGTTGTGCAACAGCCATTTTTGGCCTCCCCAAACCCCCCTACCCCCTTAATATTTATTTTTAACCCCTAAGTTATTATATTTACACTTTAATTCAATTTTTCAACTATAAATACCTCATTTTCTCTTCATCTTTATCACAAATCTTCCTACAATCTCTCTAATCTCTCAATCTATCTCTCTACAAGTCTACATTGTCTACTAAATATTCAATTTTATTTATTCATTTAGGAGTGAAGTTGGCAACTAGCTTGAGGATCATCCATCGAGCAAAGTTTCAATTTTCAACCTCTCGATTACACGTCGGCGTTTGGTACATTCATTCCTTTTAGAGGTATGTTTAAGGGTAAGGGTAAGGCTTCTTCTAGTAGGGGTAACAAGGGCAGGGTTACTTCTTCTAGTCATCATATTACTAGACATGATGATTTTCTTGAAAATGAATTTTTTCATTAAATACCATTAGATTTAGACGAGATATGTTTAAGGGTAAGGGTAAGGCTTCTTCTAGTAGGGGTAACAAGGGCAGGGGTACTTCTTCTAGTCATCCTATTCCTAGACATGATGATTTTCTTGAAAATGAGTTTTTTCCTGAAATACCATTAGATTTAGACGAGGAGATATTTTCTGCAACTCAACAAAACTTTAATTTAGAAGATAATCTAGATGACACACCCACTAGTGCACCTCCAACTGGAACGCCTCCTATTCCCTAGTATGAGATGAGACCCAATAAAACGAAAATTAAAATCAGATGCATGATTTTTTTTATAGGAACGAAGAGAATCAAGTAGTTAGATGTCAAATTTGTAAAAATGTTTAGAAATTTAAAATGGGAAAAGGTCAGGGTGGGACAAGAGGTTTATTGAGACACGTACTAAACTTTCACAAAGCTAGGTGGGACCGATACCTTGCTGAAAAATCGGGTGTGTCAATGCCCTCTCAGTCGGAACAATGTTCACATATTGTCCCGGCCCAAGTACAGGGTCAAATTAACCTTATGACGGAGGGAATTGTAGGCCCTAAATACGATAAACATAGAGATAGGGAAGCAATAGAAAAATTAGTTGTTGTGGAGGGTTTGCCTTTGTCATTTCCTCCTCTCCTGGTTTTATTCATTATATTAGAGATATGTATAATCTTGCTTTTAACGATTTTCCTAAATCAATTGTTAGGAGAGATGTAATTAAATTTGCACATGAATATCAACAGTATTTACGCTATTCCTTATATCATTTTTCTGGTAAAGTATCTATCACGTGTGATATAGGCCGTAGTACAAACGACCATGATTATTTAACGATAACATGTCATTGGATAGATTATAAATGGTCTATGCAAAAACGTATTTTAGCGTATAGATATATAGATGATAGGCACACTGTACTTTTATTTCAGAAAATATTTATTCAGTTTGCGATAATTATGGCATAACTGATAAAATTATGACTATTACATTAGATAATGCTTCTTCTAATAATTATGTTATTAGAATTTTAAAAGATCTTTTAACTCCATCTTTTCCAAATCATTTTCATATAAAATGTGCGTGCCATATTTATAACTTAGTTGTAAAGGATGGTCTAACACTTTTTGTAGATATTCTTAATAAAATACAATTTGCTATAAACTTTATTTTTAGAAGTAATAGAATACAACGAAAAAAAGAATATAAAAAAACTTATCGCGATTGCGGACTACCTTATAGAAAAATCTCGAAGAAGTAGCGACTAGGTGAAATTCTTTATACGAACAACTACTTGTTACTTATGATTATAGAAGACCTATAACTTTATTTTTTAACGCCCATAATCGAAATTCAACTGATATGGTTGTAGATAACAATTGAGAAAAAGTTTCAGAACTTATTGAATTTCTAGAGAAATTTTTTCAAGCAACAAAAGAATTTTCCGATATATTATTCTATTATTTCTACTATGTTGTTTTATATAGCTCTAATATTTTTATTACTTAGTGAATATATGAAAAAACTAGCTTATAAGGCACCTATTAAAAAAATATTTTATTCATATTCCCACTATTTATATTATTGGTGTAGTATTAAATTCGACTATTAAAATAGATGGTTGTAAAGCACTAATTAAAACTATTTATGATTGTATAGCAGTACTACCACCTCCAACTCCAAAAAATCCAAATGACCCACCACTTATTGAACAAACTAAAGAAGAAATGTTATCTAGCATACAAGATGAATGCAAAAAAGTATATAGGCATTACCAATAAGAAAGTGCTAGCAACCAACCGGTTTCCATACCATCTTCTTCTACTTCAACACAACCTCAAAAAAAACATGTCGTTTCTGCGGCTAGTATTGAAAGCCTTATACATAGAATGTATAGTGGTAAGACTACTAACCAAATTAGCGAGTTTGATGTTTTTATTTTGCAGGGTGTTGTACGGTACCAAGCAGTTCTCAATAAAGAAGGACGTAAAGACTTGCTGAAATATTGGAGGGAGAATGAGAAGACATTTCCGACACTGTCAAAGATGGCCCGAGATGTGTTGAACATTCAAGCGTCATCAACAGCGTCTGAAAGGGCTTTTTCAGCCGGCAAATTTCAAATAGGAGAGCACAGACACTCGTTAGCAGGAGACAGCTTAGAGATTGCAGTATTATTCAGAGATTGGATAAGAGCGGAGCGGAGAAGATGTGGTCAACCAGAGATCAACGAAGAAGAAGACGAAAACTACAACGACATTTTATCTGACGGAGGTGGAAGCGACGTCGAGCAATTTGACCAACAAATACCAATTCCAACCGAAGAACCACAAGAAATTATAAAGAAACTAGAAAAAAGTGTTTTTAAATATGTAAATTTTTTAATTACAATTTTACTATGTTATTTGCTACTTTCAACACCACAAAGTTGCAATTTTGACAATTGTATTATAAAAAAATCATATTTCTATTAAATAATATAAGAGGCACAAAAACAGTCTTGGGATATTTTAATTACACTATCTTGTTCAATTATTGAGGTGTTTCTATATATATTATTTTTTTAAATTAAGTGCAAAAAAAAATGGAAAACCCCGATCCCGTTCCGCTCCGACCCGATAATACCGGTCCCCTTTTCCGACGGGACCGGGAACGGGACGGGACATCGGCGGATCCCGCCGGAGACCCGGTCCCGCCCTACCCCCGCCCCCGTACCCGCCCCGTTGGCCACCCTTAGATAAAATCAAGCGATCATCTCCTATTTTATCCCTCTTTAGTAAGGAGAAACGGACAACTATAGTGGTTAGCGAACGAACATCTTCTTATATGATTGATGCCCTACAGTAAGTACCATTCAAAACTCACTGACTACTACATACCACATGCCCTTTCAAAAAAGGGTAACAGGCATGACTCAAGAAAAACATCTTAACTGTGACTTTTCCACATATTCGTTTCTTTCTTTACCAATTTTATTTTGGCTTTTGGTTTTGAGGTCTATCAGAGATTAGAATGTCAAGCGACAGGTAGATATTACTTATCGTATCGCTTTAATTGATGCCACAATATACAACTCAGTTCAGGCAACTTAGTTCATTGCATTGATAGTGAATAATATATTCTGCAATGGAATAAGAATCAGAATAATCAGAAGGAGCCTTGCAACTTTGAATAACTCAGAAGAAAAAATGAACATCATCAAACAGTCCAGACTATGATGCAAGTGAACATCGTACCTCCACTTCAGAAGACCTTTTGGTTTTTAAAGTCAGACAATCAACAAGACCACTCCACTTCTGACTACAATTATCAAGGACACCAACTCTATAGTACTGCTGCATCTGATGGACTGGAGCTGCCACAACATACTTTCGCATCAGCCTAAACTAATTCTCAATGAAGAAAGTGCACGTAAATACAGAAGACAAACAGGTCTCGCATTAATCCTAGTGATATCAACTTTGGTTTTGTTCCTTTTGGACTATTGATAATTTCACACAGATATTGCAACCAAAACTTATTTATTAACAACAGCAACATAACAGAATGTATGGTGGTGGGCCTTCTATTGAGTATAGAATTCTGTTGCTATCTCGGTATGTAAATGAATCATTTTATTTATCGAAAATGTCTAAATGCATGTCTCTCAAATAAATTATTCAGAGTTTAGAAGCTTCCAGGCATTTCCTTCCTTGACAAAAATGGAAGAAGAACAAATAGAAAAGGAGTGGTCAGGGGTGAAAATAGTAGCATACAATATAATAAGTGTCACCAAGCAAGACTTGCATCACTTCAGATAAAGCAAGTTACCATAACAATATAATCCTATTGTGTATAATAGTTCCCGTCAGTTGCAGCGGATTGGCTAAGACTACTAAAGGCAAGGATCAGCGTAAGACTTGTCGTTTGAAGCCCCGGCTCAGCTAAACAGCGGTCTAGATCCTTGAAGAACCTGAGCTTGCGAAGCTCTCTTCTGAGAACCCCAAGAGCAGACTCTCTTTTGCTAGTATCGTAACTACTAACAACTTTTCATAAACAATTCACCAGCCACTTCAGTCTACAGTTTTTTTGATCATTTACGAAATCCTTATTTAAGGCATTCACATGTTACAAATGGTACTTCCTACTCTTCACCATGAGGTGTCAAAAAAGGGGACTCAAGAGTGCTTTCAACTGAAAAGATGATCAAATGAAATTCTGCTAGTGTTTGATCATCTATCCACCCTCTTTCTCCTTTCTTCATCTAGTATATAATTGGATTACATAGTGCAGTCGATATTGACTTGAGTTTATTACAGATGATCTTTTTGCTGGAAAACTTTTGTTCAGGTCCTTTTTCCAAATTCCTAACAAAAGTAAGTGGGTTCCTCTGAATCAAAATTCAGACCAATCAGTTTGGGGTTTCCTTGGATGAAAGAGAGTTCGAAAATTCTTCAATCTTTATCTTTTTATAAGTGGAGAGTGATGATCTCTATATCTCAGAGCTGGATATAACTACTTATAGGGCTAAAAGGGAAATTGGGTCTTCCATTGGTTAAAAACGCGTTTTACCTAAGAAATCAAGTTGCTTGCTTGGAGATCAAGTTTCTAATTCCTCAAGAATATCATTTGGTATAAATCATGGATTTGCATTAAGATAGTCATTATCATTGGAGGGTGAGCCTTTAGAGTACTCCTTTAGTGACCTGTAGTCATGGTTTCAAAGCCTAGAACAGTCTTTTTTCAGAAATGCATGGGAATGTGGTGTATGGTATATGCCCACCTCCCCAACCCCCACACTAGCCGGAGAGTACTGCAAGTATAGGGTAAGCCCTTATTAGTCATTCCCAATGGAGCTCAGTCCACCGGGCAAGGAAATTGGGATTTGTATATCAGTAGAAAATGCAGAGAACCCTAAACTATTGAATATTGAAATTAAACGATTCAAATGAAGCAAATGGATGGTGACGATTCATGTATTCGAGTAACAAGGAAATTGATAGTATATTTCACTCTCATATTAGGCTAAAAACTGGAATCAGCACAAAAAAGGCAGAACAAAGATCAAGAATCGAATGTGATTGGAGTTGGGATTCCCGGGAAGGAGAGTTCTTTTATCACTGAGGTTACCGGGCCAGCTTGCGCACCTCGACTATTCCACCAAGTACCAGCTACCTCCTACCAGCACAGGCACCGGATAACTATGTGCACCAAGACTTGGATAGATATCAAGAAATCACCTAGTGTCTTTTGGCACCATTGCAACCCATGAAGAAAAGCTTTAGACTGATGCAAAAGACTAAGAAGTAAGCGGAGGGGCTAGAGCAGGAATAAAGATTCTATCATCAGTGATTCGAATAAGCGGAGGAGCTAGAGCTGGAATAGGGACTCTATCCTTAATGAGTCCACACATGCAACATCACAGTAGAGCTGAAGCAACGATTGTTTAGTGCAACTACAAACAAAAAAAAGATTGCTTAATGCCAATCAGAATAGAGCTTGTTAGGTCTTATTCTGCAAAGTTAAGGTGAGACCCTGAGAATATGGAGTCGCCCTTGCAATTGGATCAGATATGTCATGCTTGCACTATTCACTCTCACATTCATCAGAAACTACAATAATGATCAAGTTGAATGTGCTTATTCTGATGTGGCACAACAATTAGGTTCCAAAGTAGAAACCTACTTGCTGCACACTAAATTCATAGGTTTTAAAGTTAAACCCCCATTCAACTTGCAAAAGAAATGATTGTGATGCTATATCTAGATCTGCATTGAATCTACCAACCAGAAAGTGCTTCCTAGTTGAAATGATAACGAGCTAACATCAGTTGCAGCACCAGATTCAACAGCCGTTGGCTCGTTGCAGCCCTTAGCCTATTGCTTTCATAATTTTGGTGTGCACACAGACACACCTCAAGACCCATAATACTACATCTGAAAGGCTGGTGCAAGTGCTATCCTGTGCCATCGACTTTGGCATAGTAGTATAGGAAATAAATACAGTTATTGAGCTGGGATAGAGCACTAGGGAGATCCTCCTTCAAAAAAATTTCTCTTTCAAGCATCTGTGATACACCTGAAAATCCTCTTTTCCCTAATCAATAAATAGCAAAGACCTCTTGCATAATATATATCTCGAGTTTCAAATTGTTCAACTTGCTTTAATTACTCATGTTATGGATAGGAGCATAAATCCTTTTTCTTGTAGGTTTTTTAGCATTAGGAGAAATTATTGGTACTCTATGATGCAACCAGCTTCATATGACCAGATGAACTGGCACAAGATGTGCCTATCATCCATGCAACAATCAAGATGTCTAATTCATTCACACAAAAATTTGTTTCTTTTAGCGACAAATTAGAAAACATGTCAATTGGCAATTGCCTCTTTTCTTACAATCATGTGTCAGTAACTTTTCTTTTCTACCTCAACAGGTAGCGACAAGGTTTGCATACATCCTACCCTCCCCATACACCACTTGTGGGATGCCACTGGATTTGTTGTTGTTGTCGCATTGTGTGGGTGAGGTAGGGGGCTAGCCTCTTCTTCTCCTCTTCTCCTTTTCTTAGTCGTATTGTTTAGGCATCACATAGATCCTTACTCTTTATGCTGTATTACTATGTTTTGCTCCATTTTCTTTCTATCTGGATATTTTCCTTGAAATCATGGGTGTACCGTAAACAACTTCTCTACCTCAAAAGGTAACGATAAGGTTTGCGTACATCTTACCCTCCCCATACACCACTTGTGGAATGACACTAGGTTTGTTGTTGTTGTCAATTGGCAAATGTATCTAAACAAAGAATAGTGGATATAGGTATCTTAAAACAATGTTCATGACCAATTAAATCCTGACATAGACGTAGATACCTAAAGGACCGTAGATTTGAAATTATTTTCAAAATTGCGGGCAACAAATGAATGAATGCAACTTACAGTAGCAGAACCAGAGTGCGTCGAAGTAAGGGGCGCATGATACTCGTCGTCTTCGTGATTGCTTTTCTGAACTCATCTCAACTTCCCCAGACATCCAAGATCAATTTCCGGCGAAAGGTATGCCTGAACTCGCTGTTAGAAAGTTTGATGGGTGTGTTTAGATTTTAGAGAAGAATATGGCTGAATTATGCAATTATGGTAAACTCCCAAGCCCTTAGTCCACACAAAACGTCGTATTTGCCTCACTAGGTATTTTTATTTCCACTTTCTCCCCTCTATGATCTATTGATAGGCGTTTGAACATAATTTGATTGAGATTTGAAGTGGGGAAATAGTACTTAAAGTTATGTTGAAAAAATGTATTTGAAAGTTGAAATTATGTTTAATATAATAAAAAAGAGTTGAAGTTTTGTGAGAAAAAATTTATTTTTTTCAAATTTTATATTTCAAGTTTGAAGTTGAAATAATGGATCAGTTTGAAACTTGATTATAGATTTAGATTTCATGATTTTATGAGTAATGTGTTCATGTAATCAATTTCGAATTTTGAATTATTTACTCAAGGGGCGGGTTCAAATTGATCAAGAGTTTACTTTGATTCTGAGGTGTTATGAAATTTTAGGATTAGTTTCCTAAATTTATTTTGACCCATTATTTATGTTTTGAATAGATCGAGACTAGTAGATATCGTCTCAAGAGATATTGGCGTTTCAAGAGAGGTTTGCTTATCGGTTATAAGAGGCAAGTGAAACTTAAACTCTTAATTTATTTGTTTTTTATAAAAAAAAAACACATTGTTTGTGTTGTATATATGCATTTAAATCATTTAGTCCGTGTGAGTGGGCAAATATGATCAAATGCGGCCGACACCGATAAACCACACCTTCATTCAAGCTTTTCTTCTTTAACCTGTAAGTAATGATTCAGCGCCTTAGAGTCCCTGTTCCCAAGACTCCACTAAACTATAATTATCAACGAGGGAAACTAAAAAAAAAATCCTTTTCCCCTTGGAAACTGCCACGGCCGGTTAAATGTCTTCCCAAAGCCCCACTTTTGATTTCCTTTTGCTCTCCCTTTGTATGAACCAAAAACCCTTGCAATTAATTTTCCTTTTAAGTCAATTTGACACCTGGCAACATAAATGGCTTGCCCGCTTAAGTCCAATTTAATACATATGAGCAATATAGATGCCCATTCTCTTTGGGTCACGTGAGATTACCAAAATGTGGTGGGCTGGCCCACTTTCTGTTACATTTCAAATGTCTTTCAAAGACATCTAATTGCCCCCTTTCATCAAATGTGATATAAAATTAGTCCTCTATCAAATATAGAATAATTTCCCTTGCGGATTCTTTTCATTATTCATAATATATATAGTTGTACAAGGTTGATTTCTAATATGGTACGAATCCTAACTTACCTTACAAAGGTTGATTTCTAATACAATTAGAATCCTAAGTTACCTTAAATATACATCTATCATAATTACAAAATATACGGAGAATATTCTGAGAATATTCGCTAATACTCCCCCTCAGACGGAGCGGGAGGAGGCCGAATTCTAAGGCTGGATCGGAAGTCGGTGAAGAGATGTCGCGGTAGTCCCTTTGTGAAAATGTCTGCATACTGATAAGAGGAAGGCACGTGTAAAATTTTGACCTGACCACGGGCAACCTTCTCTCGCACAAAGTGGATATCCATCTCAATATGCTTAGTCCGCTGATGTTGGACTGGATTATGAGACATATAGATAGCAGATATGTTGTCACAATAGACTATAGACGCCTTGCGTAATGGACACTGGAGCTCCAAAAGAAGATTTCGGAGCCAACAGATCTCAGCGACGACATTAGCAACTTCGCGATATTCTGCTTTAGCACTCGAACGGGATAGCGTGGCATGCCGCTTGGCGAACCATGAGATAAGATTATCCCCAAGAAATACACAGTACCCTGAGGTGGAGCGACGTGTGTCGGGGCATCCTGCCCAATCTGCATCCGTGTAGGCTAGCAACTTGGTTGGGGCAGATGTGTATAGATGTAAACCAAAGTCTAGTGTGCCCTTAACATATCTGATAATATGTTTGAGGGCGGCAAAATGGGACTCTCGGGGGTCGTGCATGAACAAACACACTTGTTGAACGGCATATGCAATATCAGGCCTAGTGAATGTAAGATACTGAAGAGCACCTGCTAGACTCCGATATAGAGTGGGATCAGAAACTGGTGCACCGTCATTGGCGCTAAGCTTGGATTTTGAGTCCACCGGAGTTGGCATAATTTTACAATTTGCCATCTTGGCCATATATACTATCTCTTCTGCATACTTACGCTGACACATGAACATAGTGGCTGCAGATCTTGTCACCGATATACCCAAAAAATAACTTAGCTTACCCAAGTCAGTCATAGCAAATTCAGTTTTGAGTAGAGCAATGATTTCATCAACCAGTCAGATGAGGCAGTAAGAACAATGTCATCGACATATAATAGCAAATATGCAGTGCTGCTACCTCGGTGAAAAGTGAAGAGAGATGTATCACACCTGCTACATACAAATCAATCTGCAGAAGATACCTGGCGAACCGATCATACCAAGCGCGGGGTGCCTGTTTCAATCCATACAATGACTTCCTGAGACAACACACAAACTGCGGAGCTGCCGGATGAACAAAGCCAGGAGGCTGATGCATGTACACAGTCTTTTTCAAATCCTCATGAAGAAACGCATTCTTGACATCAAGCTAATGAATCGGCCAATGCATGCCCATAGCAATACTGAGAACAGTCTGAATAGTGGCCGGTTTAACAACCGGACTGAATGTCTCACCACAATCAATACCCTCCTGCTGATTGGTGTCATTGACAACTAGTTTTGCCTTATACCTCTCTAAGTCACCAATGTCTCTGAACTTGTGACGAAATAGCCACATACACCGGATAACATTCACACCAGCTGGTTTGGGTACCAAATCCCAAGTGTTCTGCTTGGTTAAAGCGTTAAATTCCTCGCACATGGCCGCATTCCAATTTGGGTCCAGTTTTGCTAGTTTTGGATTTTTTGGAATGGGTGATAAGGTTTGTGTGGAGAGATTGAATTGAACCTTGGGTTTGAAGATCCCGTGTTGTGCACGAGTCTCCATGCGATGTGAGGGCAGTGGTGGTGGGTCGGGGTTGTGAGGTTGCTGGTCCACTAGTTCTGGACTAGTGGGTAGCAGTGTCGCTGGTGGTGCAGGTGACTCGACTGGGGGCTGTAGGGGTGACCAGAGAGCTGGTGGGGTGGTGCTGGACAGTGGCGAGACTGTCGGAACAGTGGGCTGTTGTTGGTATAGATTTTGGATGACCGGGGACAAACTTGGTTCATCGAGAAAGATGTAATTGGTGGTCTGAAATTTTCGGAGATTTGAAAAATGAAAGGTTGTCTCGTCAAAGGTGACGTGACGGGAGACGATGATTTTGCGAGTAGCAATGTCATAGCACAAGTAGCCCCGATGATTAGGAGATAGACCAAGGAAGACACGTGGAAGTGTGTGAGGGGCAAGTTTGTGGGGTGTAGTGAAGGCTATGTTGGGGTAGCATAAGCATCCAAAAATACGTAGGTGATCATATGATGGCTGCCTACGGTATAAAATTTATGTAGGAGTTTTGTTTTGGAGTGTACTAGTTGGTAAAATATTTAGAAGGGATTCTACCATTTTGACAGCATAGACCCAAAAAGACGGTGGTTGATGGTACGTATAATTCTTTCAGCCTTTCCGTTTTGAGAAGAAGTATAGGGACAAGAAAAATGGAAAACCATGCCTTATTTAGAACAGAAATTGTGAAATGCCGAGTTATTAAATTCACGTCCATTATCACATTGGAATGATTTAATAGGTTTTTCAAATTGTGTCTTGATGAATTTTTGAAACTCGAGGAATTTTGCAAAAACTTCAGATTTGAATTTCAGTGGGTAAATCCAGACAAAATGCGAAAAATCATCCAAGAATACTAGATAAAATTTATGACCCAAAGAGCTAGCAATCGGAGATGTCCACAAATCAGCATGAACAATATCAAATGGAGAAAAAGTAACACTGTTTGATGACATAAAGGGAAGACGAGTATGTTTGCCTAGTGGACAAGAAAAACAGTGTTGGGAAATTTTCCCATTATTACATTGAATACGCTTAGAAGTCCTAAGAAAAGTAAAAACTGGGTCTCCGGGGTGTCCGAGTCTGTTGTGCCAAGTTGAGGGAGAGATCGCCGCAAGGGATAGAGGTGATTGCGGTCTGACAGCGGAAGATTGAGTGAATGGGTAGAGGTCTTCCACTATTACAGCGTGTAAGAATTTTCCCCGTATTGAGTTCTTTCACAAAAAAACCAAAAGGGTCAAATTCGACAGACACAAAATTATTGCTAGTGAATTTTCTAACAGAGATTAAGTTTTTAATGATGTTAGGTGTGTATAGGACGTGGTTTAGGGAGAAAGGTGGGTGTGGATGTTCGGTGTGTGTGTTACCGTAACCTTCAATTAGAATGCGATGACCATTGCCGACAGTAATAAATTGAGGACACTTTAACCGACGTAGTTGAGATAGGTTACCTGATGACGGGGTGAGGTGAGATGTGGCTCCGGTGTCCATGTACCAATTATCGTCGGGCTGTTGAAGGTTCACGGTGGTGTAGGCCTGGCCCAAAGCAGTCGGGGCCAGGCTGCTGCTGCTCTTCTTCTTTGGGCTGCGGCCAGTGGGCTTCTTCTTTCTTGGTTGCTTTGCACTGGTGGCTGAGGCCGAGGCCACAGAGGCCGGCCGACCACGGCTGCTGGGCTGGGCCCATGCATTACGGTGCTGCTTCTTCTTTGGTGGTTGTGCCCTGCTGCTTCTTTGGTTCGATTCTGGCGGCTTTGGCTGCTGCGGTTGCGTTGGCCCTTTCGCGGTCCTTACCTTTGTTGTTGCGACCTCTGCCGCCACGACCTCCGCCATCGCTTTCTGCTTCTTCTTTGGACTGCCGCATTCTTGGTTCTTCTTTGGCCGCATGTGTTGTCATCATGTCAACGGCTAAGGCCTTTTGATTGTGTTCCTCTTGTTTAACACGTCTAGTTTCTTCCAACAATAGTTGTGAGCGTGCCTTGTTGAAACTTGGGAGAGGGTCGACTTGTTGAATCATTATTGCGAGTGTGTCATATTCACCTTTTGGTAAACCCGCAACAAGTTGAAGCACCATCTTGGTTTCTGAAACAGAAGTCCCGACGTTGGATAGTTGATCGGTTATGAGTTTCAGTTGCTTACAATAGGTGTACATGTTGTTAAAATTCTCGAGGCGGGTATTATTGAATTGCTCTTCCAAATATACGGCCCGAGTATTTTTATTGTCCTAAAAGATTTCTTCTAGCCGGACCCAAAGTTCACGTGCCGTAGCACATGTTTTCATGATAGTGCACAACAGGTCTTTGGAGATGGTGCCGTAGATCCATTGTTTGATGATGGCGTCAAGACAACGCCAGATTGAGTCTGTAACATCGGTGGGACGAGGAACAGATTCGTCAATATGATCGAGCACGTTGTATGCACATGCATGAATGTAGAATAGTTCCATCCACATGGAATATTGACAGTCTTCTTGGTCAAGAATTATAGGGATAATTTTTTTGATGTTGTTAAAGGCGAATGCCGGATGAAAAGAATATATTGAACGTTAAGAGGGGTTGTCAAGTGTGCCAGTGGATGAACCAGAATTTGTGGGGGAAGACATGGTTGCCGCCTGCCGAGGGAAAGGGATTTTTTGGTTTGGCCGAGAAAGGGAAGAAACCGGGAAAAAAATAAAAAATTCATGTGAAATCAGAAGAAAAATGCTGATTTCGCCCGAGAATGAGGAAGAGAATGGATTTAGGTTTTAGGCTCTTGATACCATGAAAGATAGAATAATTTCCTTTGCGGATTCCTTTCATTATTCACAATATATATAGATGTACAAGGTTGATTCCTAATATGGTACGAATCCTAACTTACCTTACAAAGGTTGATTCCTAATACAATTAGAATCCTAAGTTACCTTAAATATACATCTATCATAATTACAAAATATACGAAGAATATTCTGAGAATAGTCGCTAATATTATGAGAATATTCGCTAATACTCTAATTACTTAACTCTATTCATCATCTCATATAAATTATGCAGATATATTCCCAAGTTTATCAGCTTCGATATCTAACCCATTAAAATTAGATAAATTATATATAAAGAAGTAATTCTAAACACTTGAAAAAAATATCGAGTTGTTATAACCATTCTCAACCGGCACTGACAATCACAACTGCTAGTCATCAATAGCGCTAACCGCCATAGAATTTTTTTTAAAATACTTATTTTACATGTTCAGATGTTGAGAAAATAAATCATCTTAATTATTAGTATTTAAATCTTAATACAACATCTTAATATTTATATATGTATTTAGATTTAAATATCTAAATTTTAATGCATATCTTAAATTCAGATATAGATTCAGATTTAAACGTATTAATCTTAATAAAAACAATTGAGGCCTAGTATCTATGGAATATCAATTTGGGCTAGCAGTTTCATAAATTGCTAAAATGCACGAGTTTAAATTTATGAAAGTAACTTAAATATTTGGATATTTCGTATGATTGTGAGCGGGCTATACGATTATATTTCATTTCTTGTATCTCTGTCGACGCTAATGTTACTATCTACACTTATTTTTTTGAGATATGAGGAGGTTATCTATGCCAATATTTTATGATAAGAGTTTCCAAATGTTTAATTTATGTGTACGCTATGTATGTTAATGAAAATGGGTAGATATGTTGATGTGGTTTTCTTTGTACAAGTTAACGGCATTCAGTGTCGGTTATGCTCCTCCTTTTTTATGTGTGACAAGGGGAGAGGAAAGAGGGAAAGGTATTATAAGGTAAAAATCAAATTTACACCAACAAAAATTTAGATAGCTATTGAAATTTCTCATATTAATTTGATATAAATGTTGAAGTAAAATTTTCCCTCACTCTATAGGCCATATTGCATATGGAGTACTTCTACACTTTGTCAGGATCATTGTTACCCATAGTTTCATAATGTACAATATTATATGGTATAGTATCGTATTGTATTATATTATATTATATTTTTATTATATTATATTAATAAAATATAATTTTTAAATAAATTATATTATTTGTTATAATTTAATAATATTTTTATTGTTTGGTTTGATTGTATGATACTGTATAATAATATATAAGTTTATTAAAATAACTTTAATCCTACAAACTAATATATATATATATATATATATATATTAAAATGAAAACTTTAAAAAATAAGTAGGTTGTGGATAGGGGTGGTCATTAGGTGGGTGGTGGTTTTGTGGAGGGTGTGTGCTTGTGGTGTAGGGGTGGGTGGTAAGGGGTAGTGGGTAGTTGGTGGAGTGGTGGGTGGCGGATGGTGGGGGTGGATGGTTTTAAGTGTGATGGAGGGGTAGGATGGTTGTGGAGTGGGGGTAGGGTGGTGGAGGCAGGTGGTAGGGTGGGGTGGATGGGGTAGTAGGTGGCAGAGGGGTAGGTGGTGGGTTTGGGGTATGATGGAGGTGGGTGGGAGTAGGGATATAATGAAAAAATGAAATACATAATCACGCAAAAATCACTAAATCGGTGATTATAAAAATTATTTTTTATAATTATTTAATCACAAAATTAGAATATATTTATAATATCATAAACATAATTTTAAGAACAATAAAAACAAACATGAGTTTATAGAAAGTGGTTGGAAAAAGAAATATTTTTAAAATAGTTAAGAAGGGAGGCGCAAAGCCGTTAATCACTTCCTTCCCACCAACAAAACAAATAGCCGAATCTCTATCAAAATTTATATAAAACCTTTACAACTCCATTTCCATTTCCTTTCCCAAATTTTCACTAAACCCTAACCCTGCACTCCGATTCTCTCTGTATATTAATAAATCGAGGAAATTTAAGGGGAAATAGAACGATCGAAGTTTATGTAATAGCAATACGAGTTCAGGAACCCGATCTTTTCAATTTGATCGATCAGGTCGGGTTTTATTTAGAAAGATGTCAAAATTGTATGGAGGGGATTTTAATCAGAAGATAGATTATGTGTTTAAGGTGGTGTTGATCGGCGATTCTGCAGTTGGGAAATCGCAGCTATTGTCCCGGTTTTCAAGGAATGAGTTTAGTCTTGATTCGAAGGCCACAATCGGTGTTGAATTCCAGACAAGGACCTTAGAAATCGATCATAAGACTGTCAAGGCTCAGATTTGGGATACTGCTGGTCAGGAGAGGTAATTTGAACTTATTCGTTAGCCCTTTGTGACTTTCATTTCTTTTTATTGAGGTTTATTTATAGTGATCATGATCTGGTGCTACTGTGTTTATCTTTTAAGATCTGTTGATAGCTCAAGGTGGTTGTGATTTAGTCGAAATTGTGAAGTTTGATTGGTGAATTATGTGATTGGTATTAAAGCTGATGCAGTTTTAGGCTGATAGGTGGTTTTGATCCAATGGGTATCTGATTTGTTATACAATGGTTTCTCTTATTGCTCGTGATGGATCTTAATTGCACACCTATTTTATGGCTTTATTTTATGTTGATCAACCAAATAGTGATCACAACTTACTCAATAGTCTTTTGGATCGAGGTTTTTAGCTGCCATTTCCCTACTAACAGTAGTATTTAATAGTTCTTGAGACTTTTAAGACTGCTCTTATATGTATGAGCAGTAAAGAAAGGAGTTGGATTGCCGTTTAGCATTTGCCATACTTGAAATGTGAGAAAATCGAGTGTTTCATCACTTTGGTGCCTTAGAAGTGGTACTGTTATGCCCTTCTCGTATGTTTGGAAATGTTATGCTTTAAATGTAGAGTTTATAGAATTTGACTAGATGAGCCTTGACTTCAAGATCTTTATTTTGAGTAGGCACAAGTCGTCTAGGGAGTCCCTGTATGAAATGCAAAAAGGGCATGGAATTTTGAGATTTAAAGGACTTGGGTGAGTATGGGTATCTTAAATAAGTAGAGATACAAGAAATCTAGATGGGGAGTTTTCATTTCCTGCCTCAGACTGGGGGATCGGGATAGCCCATTTTGTCCCATTTGCTTCTCTTATACAGTGGGCAATGAAGTGCACCTTAGGCGAGCCTTTGACAACAACACTTGCTAGTTAACGTTAACCTGCAAGCAAAATGTGACTAGGGAAACAAAATTCATTTCTTTGATGAACTTGTGATGTGACTGGAGGTACTTGGACAGTGATAGGTTAGATCCCTCAACAAGCAACATCTTTTAGATTGTAAAGGGTTGTCGCTATATAACTAATCTAATGGTTTGCCTCATATTCACCGCTGGGTCAATTGATTGTTTGATTATCTTTTTCTTACCCATATTATATTATCCCTAGTCTAAATGACCTTCCAAGTTCCTTTTTCTTTTTGCTTAGATAAAGTAAGAATTTTTATTTATAAGTAAACAATTTCATTGATTAAACTGCACCAAACCGGTGCTTCTATATACTGCCAGAAAACACAGCGCCTTTACTTCTTAGGATACTGAGAGAATATAGTAAATTTTTTGTGACATGCATTTTTCAATTTACACCAAAATGTCGAAAAGTGTCAAAGATTCCATTCCCCTGCTCTACTCGTCCTCCTTTTCCTTCTGAATACCCAACTTTGTAATGAATCACTAACTATAGCCGGCATTACTTATTCAATACTAAACACATTTCAAATTGTGCTCCACGACAGTGCGCAACCTGAAAAGTAGTAAGTGATTCACATCGTCCCAACAACTTCTTTTCTTTTCTTTTTTGATAACCGAGAAATCTCGAGTGGCAGTGGCGCACGGTTCGAAACTCTGTGGATAATAGACTTCCCGATCTCTTGCACATGAAACACCAACTGACACGAGTTATCCTCCTCTTTATCAAGTTCTTGGATGTAAAAGTTGCTCCTTGCACAGCTAGCCAAATTTCTATGACCTCAGATTATCTCTTGATTTCAAATAATTCAGAGTACTAGATTTCACTTTAATAAGAGCTGATTGGTACGATAATTGAGTCCTTGGTTACCGTTTCGTCAAAAAATAAAAAACCTTCTATGGTTCTACCCAGGAGCTCAATATAACCTTGAGTACATTGAGCTGTTCAAGTAGGAGTATATATGAGATCTGTTTGGCCAAACTTATGAGATCTGTTAACTTTAAGTAGTTTTTGTCAAAAGTGCTATTCAAACAATTACTTTGAAGCTGTAGCAGTTTTGTGTTTTCGAAATTATTTGAGAAACACTCTGGTAGTATTCAAAGCAGCTTGTGTTTGGCCATCTTTCAAAAAATGCACTTTAACGTCAAACTGTGAAACAGGACATATTCATATGCAAATTTACTTTAAAATTAATACAACATACCCAGTGTAATTCCACATGTGGGATTTGGGGAGGGTAGAGTGGACACAGACCTTAGAGGTTGTTTCCAAAAGACCACCGGTTCAAGTAACGCATATCAAAGCAATTAGAAAAAGGAAAATATAGAATTAAAGAGGACATAGCAAATAATAGGGAAAGCATTACATAGCATTCATAAAAAAGGAACAGTAACAACAGCCAAACAACAAGTAGTAACAGGAATCGAGGGACAAGGAACTACGATAATAATGCTACTATTACTGGTATGATTACTTTACAATTAATATTGTTGAAAAATAAAAATGATTTTTTTTAATTTTTTATTAGAGACTTTAATTAAGTTTTCAATTAAATTAAAATGTTTAGCCTTTTGCTTGAGATTTGGTGAAATTTGCTGAAAGAAAAAGTTGGAGGTAATGGGAAAAAACGAAGGTGAAGAAGGATAAAGGGACAATACTCTCGTCGATTTCCCTTTTAAAATCAATAAGGGGTAGTTTGGTAAATAAAAATTACTGATGAGGATATTGTTGTCCTGAAAAATTAGTTTTCTGTTTCTGCTTCTGGGAAGAAGGAACAATTTACAGGTTATTCCCAATAGCAATTCAACTACTGCTCAAAATCACCTTTTTTCCGGCCGACACCTCAAGTCTACCCACAAAAAAGTGATTTTAGCTTCCCAAAAGCTTGGCGAAATAGGCAATTTTTTGTAAGACTTGTTTCTTTTATTTGTTGTCAAGTTCTTACCATTTTCTTTGATTATTCTTGTTTCTGCTTTCGCTGCCCTGGTTTTAGATTTTTAGACTTCAGAAAGTTCTTTAAAAGATAGCTACTAGTGGTCTTTCCCAACCACAGAGTGTGCAGGTGCTTGAGCTACCTAAAACCTTTCGCACACTCCTGGGGAACTCCTTTCCCAGAATTATGAGTTTTCAATACATTTATAAGTCAAGTTCACGTGTCAGGAAAAAAAACCCATTGCAAGTCAGGTAGGTGGACTGTAGCTAAATACAATCTATGCTGGCACTGAACGACAACATTGAATGAATAACTCAGCCTTAGTCCGGCTTTGATTATGGCGAAAATGGTGGTTATAACTTTTATTTCCTTTTTTATTATCAGCATTCTATATCACCTCGAAGGAAGAATGTATTGCACATCATTTTGTGTGCCTTGAGGGGCTGCGAATACTTGGCATCTGGTGTAGAATGTCTAACAGCAACCAATTATTTCTTTTATAAGTACATCAATCAATATTATCATGAGCAAATATGTGGAAGATATTTTTCCATGAGACTACTCATGTGCACTGAACAGTCTCGTTTGAAGATTTATATTTACATGTTTAAAATAAGTATCCTCCCAAGAAAGGAAAGAAAGAAGATGGAATTTCAATATACAGTAGAAGATATAAAAGTTCAATACAATTTCAATCTAATATTGAATCAGGAAAACACAGAGCTGAACTGGATGTATTTAATACTAGTGTTTGCTGCACTTATTTAATCTGGATTGCGACATGCCTCTGGGTGTTCTCTTGCTGTTTCTGGTATGGCCTATCTCAGGAAGGGTAGAAAGAGTTACAAAAGAAAGAACAATGTCTCCCTCTAAAAGATAGTTGACGAATTTGACGTAGTCCAGTAATTACTATTCGGATGTGGAACACCCTTACCTGTTATATTCTTATTGGTTTAAGTAATTCCATAGTCTAAACCAGATGGAGAATCAAATAAACATGATTATGCTTGTCTATTATCATGCAGACAGATTGTAGTGTTGAGTATGAGCTTCTAAATGTGCCAATCCATTCTGCATGTCTTAGTTGTTTTGTCCAATATGCGTGCATTATCATGATCATACATAATTTGTTCAACAAATGTCTGCTTTTTCCCCGATATTGTCCGTGGCATTTTGGGGCTCCAAACTTATTTCTGGTGTGTGGCTCCAGATATAGGGCAGTGACAAGTGCGTACTACCGAGGTGCTGTTGGAGCAATGCTAGTCTATGACATCACCAAACGTCAATCTTTTGATCATGTTGCAAGGTGGTTGGAGGAACTGCGGGGACATGCTGATAAGAACATTGTCATCATGCTTGTAGGCAACAAAACTGACCTGGGTAGTCTTCGTGCTGTACCTACTGAGGATGCCAAAGAGTTTGCTGAGAAGGAGAACCTGTTCTTTATTGAAACATCGGCCCTAGAAGCAACAAATGTTGAGACAGCTTTTGTTAATGTCTTGACGGAGATATATAGGGTTGTCAGCAAAAAATCCCTTGTTGCCAACGAGGCGGAATCCGCTGCAGGGAGTTCAGCTCTCCTCAGGGGAAAGGAAATTGTTGTTCCTGGCCAAGAACCTGTACCAAGTGGGAGCTCATACAGCTGTTGCAGATCTTCATAGGAGTCAAGTAGTTCTCAGAGTTGTATATTTTTTTCATGTTTCAGATTTCAATCCTAGGCATGTCTGTCAAATGAAAATTGAGCGCTACAACAACATTAAGCTACATTGGGTGTCAATTCATCCATTTTTCTTTGTTTAATATGCATTTTCATTAGTGTAAAAAGAATTAAAGGTGGAAGCCATAAAGTTTTAATCTTGATCTTATATTAGATGTTGTATTCGATCACAATTAATCATCCTTCATGATTGTAACTTTTATGAGGAATATTTTGCAACGAATTCACTCTTTCATCTGCTAAAGCATGACATGTGCTCTTTCTTCCTTTATCTTCACTTTTGTTTTTGTTTTTGTTTTTGTTTTTTTAGTGTTGTTAATTTTTCTTCTTTTAAGAACAAATATCAATCCTGGTAAATATGCAACTGATAGCAATCAAAATTCAGGATTAGATATTCAAAGAAGACATCTTTTTCAAATACAATTTTCTCTGTACCAATTTATTTGTCATTTTCCGCATTAAGATTAATTTGACTTACTTTTTGAGTTAAGTTGAGCTCGAGTAATTCATTATTTTAAGATTCAAATTTAGATATTTAAAAGATTATACAAAAAAAATATTCTTTAAGTTATAATTTTTCTTATATCTAAATGGTGAAGAAACACATATGTATTAAATTGTCTGAAATTTATTTAATTGTTCATCTTTGCAGGTCAAGCACTCATCTAACTTTCTTGTCTCTTTAATTTTTATTTTCAATTCAAATAACTTTTTTTCAGATTATTAATGCATCAAAAAGCTTGAGGGTTGCCCATTGGATAAGATTGGGCTCGGATTTGGTTCAGATTCATGGGCTGTTACATTCGGCCCAGCTACGCAACTTGATGAGTTGATATGATATCCACTTCACACTTATTGTCTGTTAATGTATCATAATCCATTTGATTGATAGCCAAATGAACTACATCTGTTGATGTGTCAAGAATCAATCCCTGTTTAATGAATTTGCTTCAACTCCAAATTTCTTAGATTTTTAGTATCATCTTTTTCATCATCATTTTGGTGCAAATTAGAGTATCCTACCCCTACACTGATTGACCAACAAGTATTATCCTTGCAATATAACTGATACTCCCCATATTTTTTATATAGGTTTTTAATATTTTAATTTTAATTTTAAAATGATGAGTTGATATAATCCAATTTAGTCTCAAAGACTAATTAAATTGACTCTCCGAAAAATATAAGTGTCACATAAATTAGAACGGAGAGTAGTATTAGTTTCACATTCCATTTGTGAACCCACATGATTTTCATGTATGTATTAATACTATTGATCATAATTCATCCAAATATATATTTTCCTACTCAAAAAGGGAATTTCTTGAATACACAAACTTTTCATGAAATTTGTGTAATAAATACATAAATAAATATCCCATGAGATATGAATATTTCAACATAATGAGATCAAATAATCAATTCCTTTACATGTAAAAGTACTTGTTGCATCATCATAAGGATAGCTATAAGCATCTGGACAAGCATTCTTGAAATATTGTGAGTACTTTGTAGGCTTGCATATGTTGGGATTGTTGAATTCTTCACTGCAACAATACTCTGGTTTATTAAAAGCCAAACATGCACTTTTACATGCAATGATTGTACCATTATTTGTTTTCACTTGTAAATGTTGAGGACATTGTAAGTTCATGTCCGAAGAACATTGTACATTTGAACAATTGCCAGATCCACCAGAAGGGTACACTGATATGGGGATATTGAAACCATCAACAAAGCTAACATCATAGAAATCCATTGGACTGTCAAGTGTGAACTCTGCTAGTGAGGCTGGTGGGGTGCCACCTGCACCATTGCATTGGTGCACTCAGCCGCAATCAGCAGTGGGGCAGGTCCCTTTACCTGCAGTGGCGTACGCAGAATTTAGTGCAAATGATGTCAACTTATTGTCATAATTCGACTTTAGTGGCTTGAGAATTTTGGTCTAAGCGAGTGAGACATAATGTGTGGCTGAGAGCCGTTTGGACATACAATTCTTTTCAAACAACTGTTTGTTTATACATTATAATCAATTTATCACTCCAAGTTAAAGTTGAGTTTTCAAGTTTGAAAATTTGGTCCTAACCACTTTTTCAAGTAAACAATTTTTTTCTCTCACAACACTTCAACAATTTTTTCAACTGAAATGCATGTTGAAATACAATTTTAATTTTCAAATACCCTATTTTAACTTGACTTTAAATACTATTCTACTTTTTTGCAAATATCACCAAATTCAGGTACAAACACCTATTAAATTCCCATCCTTGTGGCGGTGGTGGTGGGAGGACAGTGTGTGTGCGCCAACTGTTAGGATAATTATGGGGTCATCCCATAATTATCTCAATCATATCATATCAATTGTAATTGTAATTAATATCATATAATTTAGGATGATTAGGATATGATTAGATATGTCTTCCTTAATATTAAGTTTGTACACTTGTATATATATATTACAATCTTGGAATGAAATAACTCATGGAATTAACTTCCTTCATGGTATCAAGAGCCACAAATTAATTTTGCCCCCCCCCCCACTCGGTCTACCCACCCACCCCGAAATCATTTTGTTTCGGCCACAACCAAAGGATTTCATTACAAACCCTAAACCTAAACCTAAAACATAACCCTAATCCACCCGTCGGCTACCCTAAAACCACCCCTTTTTTATTTTTTTTCTCCCAACCCTAGCCGACACAATACACTAATACCACTCTTCCTCTCTTTCATCCCTAGCCGCCAAACAACTTCACGGTTTAGGGTTCCACCAAAATCCACCAATCACAAAATACTTTTTCTCTTTTTTTTTTGTTTTTTCGTGGGTAACTATGGCCGAAAAACAAAAATTTCATCCCGCTTTTGCCGTGAACAATGTCAAGAACTTTATTTCAATTACACTTGAGATGGAAAAAGGGCAATACTCCTCTTGGACGGAGTTATTTAAAATCCATTGCTAGCATACGAAGTAATAGACCATATTATCCATTCCAAATCTTCATCGGACACCACAGTTGTTGACAAGAATTTATGATCTCGTTTAGATGTTATAGTCCTTCAATGGATCTACGGCTCAACAAGCGTGGGAGCGTTTGCAGAATATTTTTCAAGATAATAAAATTTCTAGGGCAGTATATCTTGAAAACCAATTCACCAATGTCAAATTGAATGATTTTTCAAATGTTTCAACCTATTGTCAAGAGTTGAAAATGCTTGCCGACCAACTATCCAATGTTGGTGCACCGGTGACAAATCAAAGGTTAGTTATTGCGGGGTTGAATGAACATTATGACGGGGTTGCTATGTTCATTCAATAGAGTAACCCGTTGCCTCCATTTTATGAGGCTCGTTCGAGATTGATTCTCGAAGAAACCCACAAGGCAAAGCAGACAGCCTCGAGAGCAGCCACTGTCGGAACAACCCTTGTCTCCGCCAACTCATATTACGCGGATTTTGCGACACAAAATTCAGGTTCGGGATGAACAAGAAAATCGCAACAATAATGGTGAAAACAGGGGTCAAATCACAACAATAACAAAGAAAAAATAATGGCGGAAAGGGACGTGGTAGGGGTGGCGGCCAACCAGCCGGCGGAAGCAACAACCACCAGCAGCAGGGGCAGTGGCGACCTAACCAGTGGCAGCCGCAAGCCCAGTCCGGTGGGGACCAGTGAGGGCAGTACCCATCGTGGGCTTGGGCACCACAATGGGCTGCCCCTCCTTACCCATACCCCACCTTATCGTGGGTAAGACCATCATTTTCAAATCCATAGCCCGGAGTTCTAGGTTCTCGTCCGCAACAAGCTTTTGCAGTCCATGGATCCGCAAGTTATACCCCCACCGATATCGAACATGACATGAACAACATGAATCTAAATGTTCCAGATGATTCGTGGTACATGGACATGGCGGCTATGTCACACATGACGATATCTCAAGGTAATCTCTCATCTTATTTTAATATGAGCAGTAATAAAAACAATTATTGTCGACAGTGGGCAGGAAATTCAAATTCGTGGTATTGATCAAGTAAAACTCCCCCCACCCACCTTTATATTTGAAAAACGTCCTACATGCACCAAAACTAATTAAAACTTGATATATGTACGACGTTTTACAACTGACAATAATGTTTCTGTGAATTTTGATCCGTTTAGGTTTTCTGTGAAGGATTTTCAGACGGGGATGCCACTAATGAGATGTAATAGCACGGAGGACTTGTATCCCATCACTGCCACTACCAACAACCAAGTCACCAAACCATCAATCTTTGCAGCTATTTCCTCTATCGTATGACATAATCGGTTGGGACGCCCGGGAGCACCGGTGTTCAATGCTCTTATGAAGAGTAATTTTATTGATTGTAACAAACTTTTGGACTCCTTTGTTTTCCAGATTTGTGTATTTGGGAAGCATGTTAAACTTCCTTTTTCATTATCTACTTCACATACACTTATGTCATTTGATCTTATGCATTGTGATTTGTGGACGTCCCCGATTTTAAGTTATGCAGGTCATAAATAATATATGCTTATTTTGGATGATTATTTGAATTTTCTGTGGACATTTCCATAGGGCAGAAATCGCAAATCTTCACCGTTATTAAATAATTTAGTATTTTTATCAAAACTCAATTTGACAAATCCAAATGTTTTCAATGTGACAATGGGAGGGAATTCATAAATGCCCAATTTAAAGAATTTTGTCACAATAGAATGTCTTTGCGTCTTTCATGTCCACATACCTCACCTCAAAATGGGAAAGCCGAAAGAAAAATTGAAACAATTAACAATATAATTCGTACACTACTTGTGCATTCGTCCACACCACCGTCATTTTGGCATCATCCACTTCAAATGACCACATATCTTTTAAACATTCTTCCTAGCAAACTCCTCTCAAACATATCACCTACACAAATGTTGTACCATCGTCTCCCGTCTTTTACACATTTGAGGTTTTTTGGGTATTTGTATTATCATTTGTTTCCGTCTACAATCATTAACAAACATCAGACTCGTTCCACTCCTTGTGTGTTTTTGGGATACCCACAATATTATAGGGGATATAAATTTTATGATATGACGAACGGGAAAATCATTATCTCTCGTCACATAGTTTTTTATAAGTCTACATTCCTGTTTTCTAATTCTCACGTGGCATCCCCACCTTCATATGATTTTTTGGACGATGGAATACATCCAATTTTAAATCACCATCTCAATACCCAAAATCATATGGGACCAACCCACAATACCTCCCAAAACGTGCATGTCCAACAAAGAAGTGGGGTTGGGCTAGTCCGAGAAGAAGAGCTCACTGCTTCTTTTCCTTCGGCCTCGGCCCAGTCCACGTCTCGTGGCTGGCAGGCCCAAAGGAGGGAGCCCACTGCTCCCTCACCCGTATCCCCAACCAGACCTTCAGGCCTAAAATCTCGACCCCTCTCGGGCCAATCACCCAACAGAAAACCAAAATACCCAGTCGTCTGTCTTGGCCCAACTTCGGACCTCCCATCGTCCTAATTCCCTATCGACAGCCCTAATCCTCAGTCGTCGGTATTAGCCCAACCGCGAACCATCGAAACCCATTCCATGCATGAGATTTTTCGGCCTAAACATCATTTTAGCCTAACATCTTCTGTCTAACCATCACATCTTCCCAAAAAATCCCAAGCTGTCATGTTAGACGAAATTGATGCTCTTATTAAAAATAAGATGTGGGAGTTAGTGCCCCATCCATCTAATGTGAACATAATCATGTCTATGTGGGTTTTCTATCATAAAAATAATTATGATGGCTCTTTTATGAGATACAAAGCTCGTCTTGTTGGTGATGACATGTCTCAGCAGGTTGGCGTGGATTGTGGTGAAACATTTAGTCTGGTGTTAAGCCAATAACTATCAGGACTGTTCTTAGCTTGGCACTGTCAATCATTGTCCATTCACCAGTTGGATATAAAAATGCATTTTTACATGGTCACCTACATGAGACAGTTTATATGCACCAACCTTTGGGTTTTCGAGATCCTACACATCCGGATTATGTTTGCATGTTGAAAAAATCTTTATATGGCTTGAAACAGGCTCTCATGGCATAGTATAACAGGTTTGCAGGATTTGTATCCACAATGGGTTTCTCACACAGCAAGTTCGATCAGTCCTTGTTCATTTATAAGAAGGGAAATGACATGGGATATCTCCTTTTATATGTAGATGACATCATTCTCACAACATCATCTGCATCACTTCACCAGTATATTATGTCCCTCCTTGCAGCAGAATTTGCAATGAAGGATTTGGGTCATTTAAATTATATTTTAGGCATTGATGTAACTCAACATGATGGTGGTCTATTTCTCAGTCAAAAGAAATACACCGAGGAGATCATTGATAAAATCGGTATGTCCTCCTGCAAACCGTCATAAACACCGGTTGATACAAAGGTAAAATTGAGTCACTCTATAGGTACTCCATACAGTGATCCAACACATTACCGCAGCCTAGTAGGGGCATTACAATATCTTACTTTCACGAGACATGATATCTCCTATGCGGTTCAACACGTATGTTTATATATGCATGATCCGAAAGAATATCATATATGGTCTCTCAAGCGAATTCTGTGGTATGTTAAGGGTACTCTTCATTTTGGATTGCATATGTATAAGTCCTCAATTTCGAGTCTCTCATCTTATACAGATGCTGATTGGGGTGACTGCCCATACAAACAACGTTCTACCTCTTGTTATTGTGTGTTTTTTAGAGACAGCCTTATTTCATGGTTGTCGAAACGACAACCGACGATATCTCGGTCAAGCGCTGAAGCAGAATATCGAGGGATAGCCAATGTAGTTGCTGAATCATGTTGGCTCAGTAATCTCCTTTTAGAACTCCATTGTCCAATTGAAAAAGCAACCGCGGTTTATTGTGATAATGTGAGTGCGATATACTTATCAGGTAATCATGTCCAGCATCAACGCACAAAATACATAGAAATGGATATATTATTTGTCCGAGAAAAGGTTGCACGTGGACAAGTCCGTGTTCTCCATGTACCCGTCCTGTTATCAGATTGCCGATATTTTCACCAAAGGTCTTCCGCGCATACTGTTTGATGATTTCAGGAACAGTCTTAGCATACAAGAACCTCCCGCTAAGACCGTGGGAGACTGTTAGAATAATTATGGGGTCATCCCATAATTATCTCAATCATATCATATCAATTGTAATTGTAATTAGTAACATATAATTTAGAATGATTAAGATATGATTGGATAAATCTTCCTTAATATTAGGATTATACACTTGTATATATATTACAATCTTGAAATAAAATAACTCAGGGAATTAACTTCTTTTCACTAACTTACTATAGTAACTTAGTAGATTAGCAAAACTATTTCAGCAAAAAAGTGTTTAATAGGTACATTTTTTGAATAGTACAAGTGTTGAATGAGAACGGGTCCAAGTTTTAGTGTCAAAATGAAAGAAGCTGACAAATTTAGAGGTTTGCTTTAGCCGTAATATTATTTATCCTTGTAAAATAAATTAGTGTCTTGGCCACTCATGTATGTTTACCTGAGGTATCAAAGTTGCATTGGGTTCGTGGCCAGAACCGACCAGACCAACCAGTAGGTGCTTTGATTTCAGCAGTCTCATTTGGTTGCAATTGCAACCCTCCATTCATTAGTAAGGGATGACCTCCTCCTGATAAAATTCCTGGCCATATTGCCATATTACATTTGTTTTTTAATGTGAAAACTGTAGCATCTCCACCTGTAACATCATATATAAGTGTTGAATATCGGGGCTGATGCAGCATAGTAGTATTGAGTTTATCTGAATTCGATATTTTCGACGCAGAATATAAATTTATGTTTAAAAAATTACTAAAATTACAACACATAACAGATATGAATTCGTAACTCTATAAATATAATTAATTCAATGCTAAGAACCTTAAAAGATAAATTTATAGAGTCTAAATTCTGAATTCGTCTCTAATTGAGTAGATAGTATATTTACATTTTAACTACAAGAACTATAGCGTTAAAAAACATAGAACTAGTACTTACCAATGAAAAAAGAGAAGGGGAAGGATGAGAACTAGTTGGAAATGTGATTTCATATTGATTTCTTGACTGTTTTTGAGTTCAAGATTAATCTTGGGTTTTGGGATCTTGAAATTGATGGTGTATTTATAAGCTTGAGATGAATTGAGCTTAGTAGTTGTATACCCTATTTATGGTTGATTGATTGGTATGACAAAAGGTCCAATTGTCTATCAATCATAAATGAATTAGAGGGATGGTTAACTTCACATGTGCATAAATATCTCTATTTGTAGATTGCGAGTAAAATTATAATTTCATTGATTTTGTCTACCTAAATGAAATGAATGGTCATGAAAAATATATGGTTGTTTGAGAAAATGAAGGGAAAAACTATGGAAGGTTTCTTCCCCTCGCTTTAGACTCGTTCTAGTTTCAAATTTTCAACACCTCGATGGTAGCTCGGTGTGTATGAAATTAAAAAAATTGATCAATTTATGTTGAGAGTATAATCAAATATTAAAAGTGTGCTCTCTCTAACAATTTAAATTTTTATATGAGATGGTCACACACTTCAATATGATATCAGAACAGGCCAAATGTCCTGAGATTGAATCTCGCCGCCACGCATTAATAAAAAAAAGTTCACGTGCTTGGACCATGAAAAATCAGGTCAGACGTGAGGAGTTGTGTTGATAATATAATCAAATATTAAAAGTGTGTTATCTCTAACAGCTTAAGCTTGATGAGATTGTCACACACTTTAATAATTTACATTATCACACGATTTTTTAAATCATTTTTGTGTTTAAGACTAGTAAATTAAAATTCTATCATTCTGGTTATGACCTTGCTTTACTTAATTAAATTTTAACCAGTAATTTGAAATTATGACGTGTATCTCTCATCCATTAATAATTTAGGAAAATGAAGAGAGGACGAATTCTTAAGGGCCTATGCATATGCAAGGAGTACTAGTAAAAGAAATACAGAAAAATGAAAAATTCAAACTATAGATAAAATTTCCAAGCTAGTACCGAAGCCATGTGCAATGTTGTAAAGCGTGAACCCTTTTTATGGTGTTCATCTTCTTTGCATATAAGTAATTAATTCACAATATATATTTCATGGTTAGGAAGCCACAGCCCTTGTCCAACATTTGGAACTTGCTACTTTAGTTGTATTGAATTTAATCCAAAGGTTCTCACCCCCTGTAATATTTTACTACTATAAGTTTTGGCAGGTGAATTACCATTTGTTACACAACAAAAGAATACTAGGTCGAGTTAGGGCCATTCCTTTTAACCCTTTTGTAAATTTCCTCACATGTGGACCAATCCACAATGCAAGTGTATCTTTCTTTAATAATAAATCCTGAATTTCATTTCTAAATAATCATTTAACTGTACGTGTGTGCATATATCGGTTTATATCCGAAAAATATGAACCGAATAAAAATCATTTTAAAAAAAAACCGAATACAACTTTAAAAAAAAATGATATGTTCGGTTTATATCGCAGAACGTATCGGATTATATCAGTTTTTTTAGTGGGCCGGGTCGGGGATTTTTTTTTTAAATTGAATTTCCAAAACTGAAATTGACATTCACACATACACTATCATGAAATTTCGACATTGAAATCTATTGTGTATCGTGAGATGTTTACTAAAGAAAAATGAAAATTAGAAATCGATTTGGGGGAAAACACAAATTGATTGGAAAAAGGACGTATTTCCCGTCAAAAAATACCCAAAAAAAAAAAGGGTAAAAACGGACATCCGAGCGCAGAGTTATGACCATTTAAAGTTTTACCAATTTACAACTACTTTCTCTCCCTACATTTTATGTCAATGCTTCCGTGATATGTTAATCAAGTTCATGCCGCATGCGACTTCCATAAAAGCTTCATAGATTGGCTTCAATGGCTATGATTCAAGAGATAGTAGTATCCTAAAATAAAAAATAAAAAAAATTATATATTTAATTCGGTTTTTCGGTTCGGTTCGTATCCAAAATTAAAAAACTGAACCAAATCACTAAATCATGATTCGGTTCGGTTTTTCAAAATATCGGTTTTTTAAAAAAAAAACTAACCGAATTTCGGTTCTGTTCGGGTTTTTCGGTTCTCCGGATTTTTTGCCCACCCCTATTTAACTGTCCTGTCTTTATTTACAAAATTGTCAAAGAAAAAAAATGAATATTTGCTGACTTTCTTTTACTCCTCTGTTTCAATTTATATGACATTATTTTCTTTTTAGTTCGTCCCAAAATGAATGTCACATTTTCTTATTTGACAATTATTTAATGTCATCATCCCTATATTACCCTTATTGGGTCCACTTAATTTTAAAAATGTACTTATTATGAAGAAAAACCAGCAAAAGTAGACACTAAAGTAAGGACAATTTGGTAAACATAACAAAATATTCTCTTATTTGTTAAACTTTGTGTCCAGCCAAATTATGTCACATAAATTGAGACGGAGGGAGTAATTATTTTGGTGAGGGAGGCAGGGTGAGAATATGGAAGGATGTAATTGCTAATCAAATGTTACACCAATAAAATTCAGGCTTTTTTTTTTTTTGTTGACGAAGGAACCCGCAGCCGCTACTCTTTCGAGTGCGCACAGGGTAAACCCCAGACTGACGCAATAGCCTGCAAACCACGTCAGCCGATTAACCACACTTGGCAAGCCATGTGTGACAGGCTCAACCAAGAAGGTTTATGCAGGGGATCGAACTCGTGACCTTGCGGTCCCGCGCTCTACTGCTACACCAACTTGGCTACCCTTGCGAGTTAGGCTTTTTGGTACTAGTAAGTCGTGTTGTAGATTACGGTTGGTAAAGAATTAGAGAAAAATTCTTATCATATTGAATGCAAAGAAATCGGTAATGATAGTATATGGATTGAAGTGAGTACCTTGAACTTGGCAAAACGTCTATGACGATATCAATCATCTAAGGGACAACTTGGATATCGTTCGTTTTTCGAAGGAACACAAATATAGTCACCTTTTAGCTAATCTGTGGAAAATTTTAATACATAAGGGTTTTTTTTTTTTGATATCGAGCTTCCCGGCTTACGCCATACTATTCATGGAGATAGTAGTCCCGATTTCTCAGCACTATTATCAGTAAATCGCAAGATGTGCTTGAATGACCATAGTTTGAGAACAGAGCAACTGATATCACGTACAAGATCCTACCTCAGAAGAGAACGCATTGCTCCCACCAGAGTTCGAATACGCTGCAGGCCTCCCGCTGGATTTTAAGTTCACCTCATTTGTCATCCATCTATGTCCGGGAGACAATACATGAGGTTTCTTGAGATGAAGAATTCCTCTCATGGTTTGTACATGAAACTGTGATTTTTTTGCTTTGTTAATACATAAATAAGAGACCTACATTTTGATGGGGAAAAAAGCTACTACAACTCTATCCTTATGTGATAACTTGTGTTCAAATCTTTCGTATATGGACCTTGAAAAAATGTTTTAACTTGATTAAACATGGTTATACAAGTGGTACTTTCAAAATCCAGTGAAGTTGTGCCTTTGTTCCTGCAACCCCGCTTAAAATAAAAAAATAACAATTACGCACCAATTTCGCTCAAACTCGTTTAAAATTTCTCAATGTTCATTTTTCAGTTAGTTTGGACTCGTTTCATTTACATTATTCATTAATTTCGTGAGGATTTAACAACCATCGTAATCCTCCTCATTAATTTGATTTTGAGATTGGTGATATGAGCTCTCTTAAGATACTAATCTCATCCAATCCAAACGGAGTTGGCGCAAAAAAGCTTTAAAAAAAGAGGAAATTATACAAACACAACTTTTTAAAAAGATATTTTAAAAAATATAATTATTTTTAGAAAATAACATAAATACAATTTATTCTAATTTTAAACTTTTTCTTTACAATGTGTACAGCTTTTAACATTCCCATTAAAAGTGGGAGGTGTTAAACAATCCATATCCCACTAAAATAGCATGTGCATATCAGTACTTATGTGAGGAAATGAAAAAACATTGCAACAATGGTAAGGCCTGAAAAAAATAACAAGTAAAAAATCTTTATAAAAATAAAAATAACTGCCTACGTTTTATAACAAAAATATTTTAGAATCTTGAATTAAATTATTCGCATCTTCATATTAATAAATAAAATTTTATACAATAATATCCAACATATTGTATGGCAAATACATAGTTAACATCTTATTAATTTGAATTAATCCTTACTAATATATAAAAAAACAATAATATTATGTAAAGTTAAAGACTATACTTTTCAAAAATACTACCATACAAATAACAAGGGAAAAAATGGAAAATTGTCAGATTTTCCCTTGCACTTTCACAAATAAGTTATATTTGCCGTTCATTATACGTTTTTCAACGTATTTATCATTGTCATCCAACTTTTGGGGTCGTATTTGCCCTTGTGCTCTAAAAAAATCATATTATCCCAACTCCATTAAATCCCTCATGTCCCACGTTAATTTTCTCATGTGACGTCTACATGACTTTTTTCAGTTAAATTCACACACCCATTTAAATTCTTTTAACTCGCTAGTTCGATCTGACCCACTAAAAAAATCAAAACCCAATTATTTTCTCTTCTTTTCATCATCATCTTTCCATCACTACTCCAGGTCCAATATGTCGATTCTAAGTGATCTTTGTGTCAAATAACAATCTTTATATTTTTTTTAATGCGTGAGAAGCGCCTAAATTTGAATAGATGTACTGACACCAAAATTTGACTTAAGTTTTGTCAAAGCAGATGCGGGTCACCAGGAGGTCAATTTCGATAGTCGCCTAGCAGTCGATGAAGAGAAATGGACACATAGTCACTTTTTGGATCGCTAATTAATATTTTAAAATTATTTAACTTTTACCTTAGATTAATTGGGGTACTAATGCTACTAAAATTAACCCACATTTTTAATTTTTACAAAAAATGACCCACTCTCTCTTCCTCCGTCTCTTTCTGCACTCCCTCCCTCCTCCTCCCCCTACCTCTTCTTCGCCGGACCCTAATCGTCGTATCTCCCAATTCCACCATCGTCGGAAAGGACAAAGAGAGAGTTTGTCGAAATTCTCTCTGCACCCACTCCCTTCTCTCTCTCTCTCCTGCCCTACTCATCTCTCTCCCGCTCTCTCTCTACCACACTTCCCATCTCTTTGTCGCGCTTCCTATCTCTTTCTCCGACGAAGACAACTTTTCCGGTGGCTCAGATCTGCCCCCCTCCTCCAATGCGGTGGCTCAGATCTGACTAGAAATTATCTAGATCTAGATCTATCGGGATTGGTGGTGTATATGGGTATATATGGAGCTAAATATTTGGGTTGGTGGTGTATATGGATGTATATGGGAGTTGGTGGTCTGTCGTCAATCAAAAACTCTAATGTCATCGTCATCGTCATCATTCTCGTCAGTTCTGGCAAGCACTTCTGCTCCGACATCGACCTCCAAACACTATTCGGTTCTGGTCGCAGATTCTTGTGTATATGACTATATATGGAGCTAAAGATTTGGGGTCTTTCTTGGGAATCCATGATGAGCCGGATACACTATCCCGACACTGAAACCCTCCCTCTTATTATTTTACCTTTCTGTCCTTGTATTTCAGGGAATAATTTGTATATCATTTCACAGTTTATGTATGAAGTTTTGAGACTTAGTAATATTTATGTTGTTTCCTTAATTTTTCTGCATCTGCTTTATATCATGATGTTTTGGATGTTAGTGGTTCGCCTACATGTTAGGGTAGGTGTCCTCACGACACAATGTGATTTTGGGTCGTGACAGACAAATTAGTAATTTAGTAAATTAACTTCACATAAGAGGGTTTTCTACTTCTAATATATTATGATTTTTTTCCTTAATATATATTGTGATTATGATGATGATTGTGATATGACGATCGGACAGTTAGCTATAATCATAAGTATTAAGGGGTGCATAAGTATATAATTCCTATGATTTCCAAACTTTGACATGATTTTTTTTATATTCAATTTGTATGCAATAGAGAACTTTAATGTTTCAAAGTAAAGTGGACATGTTTTTGGCACCTACTAAACGGAAGGGTATACTTTTTAATTGAAATGGAGGAAGTGTAGAGATCACACATATACACCAAAAAATTAGATTGTTTATTTGATTGTGCATCTTCTTCTTATATTTTGAATGTTTAAATTTTAAATTTTAGGCAAGGAGATAAAGAGGCATGGAATTTGATAACAAGATGATACTGAAATCTACCGTTCATCGTTCATTGTTCAATTTGTTATGGTATACGAATGTAGGAATTTTGTTGGGTTAAAACATATAAGTAAAGCACAGTGAAAGTTTAAAATTTTGTTTACTCACCCCAACAATTCATTCTGGTATGGTTATATGACAATCAAAACCTGTGAAGTAAAACTTAAACAAGAACACTTACAGATTGTTTAATCTGAAATCTTTTACTAAGGGCGAACACGCGTTTGTCCCTTCGATTGCAAGCACCTGGCTGCAGTGTATTTCTCTGTCAAGAAAGCCAGGAAATCTTGGCAGAGGTTTGAGAGAATTTTATTCTAAACTCTAACTCTAGAATTGTATAATAGAATATCTGTCTAATATCAATGAGGTTAGTGCTATATATATAGTTATTTTTAGGTAAAAACCCGAATTATGGTTGGGCTCTAAGCTTGGCCCAAAAACCGAGGTGTAGTGAGCCAGTATGACTGGGCGCACTGCCGGGTCAGCGCCGCGGCGCCTGACGTTCCTCGTTAATATATATATTCAGCACATTTAATTAAATCCAAAATTTAATTTTGACTTTAATTAAATAATTTCTATCAAATATAAATTATCTCATAGTTATTATCAATTTAAATATCTTGATTCCAAATCGAATATTTAATACTTTCTCAATACACCCTTAGATCGAAAAGACAATCGACATAGTGTGACCTTATAGGCCTTCACATATTGACACTAATCCAATTAAGGTCCATACGAAACTCCTAGACTGCGTCGTACGACGAACTCAATATGTGAAGCACGTTTACATGAATCCAACAAACATAACCTTTATGTGAGATGATAAATTCCTTTCATTCGCGACACACTCGATCAAGCTTAGGATTTTCCATGTGTCTATCCAAATGGCTTGATCACTTTATCTCATCTATATTAGTCGACAACTAGACCATATTCTAAATATGTCTCTTGCATTGGCTAATGACTTGGTCGACCTAATATCACTGAGAAGTTGAGTGTTATCTCGAATATCCAATCGAGGAATGAATCTTATTCTTTGCCTAATTACCACCTTAGTTTACATCATAATGCAGCAACACAAGCCGTATCTTATCCTATAGGAGTTTAAGCTTAGGACAGGGTCAAAGTGCATTACTACGTAAACAAGGTGCGTATTGACCTCAAGTCAAATGACATTTATCTACCACATGTTGATAACACTCTAGACATGTATAACAAATAATTTATCAGCAGGGTATACCAATAATTTTCAAAAGTATCCATGTGTCCATCACTAGTAACCATTACTAGTAGCAGGTAAGACATATTACATTCTCCAAGAATGTGATGCAGACCACATGTCGACTTATAGCATATTATCGATATCCCATTCTCGATGATCATTAGTCGAGGCTATTTTGAGATTTACGTTCTATCATTAACATCTCACTCTACTAATGACAACGTAAGCTCAAGAGATGCACATATATGAATAATTGTAAACAATGAAACAATAATTCAATAATTGTAAATGCCATAAATATTAATCTTATTAATAATACACATGTGTTCAAGTATATTTATCCCTAATAATGATTGTCTCTAAGACATACATACTTTCAGAATATGTACTTTAGGTTTAGGCAAAGTAAAACAACGACTGGGATGGACTTTTTATCAGAGTTAAATATCTATTACATATAACTATATACAAAATTATTTTGACCTTAAAATATAGTATGATATTTCGGTGAAAAGAGTTCA
The DNA here is from genome assembly GCA_029783415.1 of Anisodus acutangulus. Taxonomy (NCBI): domain Eukaryota; kingdom Viridiplantae; phylum Streptophyta; class Magnoliopsida; order Solanales; family Solanaceae; genus Anisodus; species Anisodus acutangulus. The sequence continues at coordinate 10,820,198 of CM056492.1, forward strand.
CCTAAATCTCCTTATGCTATTGGGTGGAAGATCTCCAACTTTAACTTTTGATTTTCTGCGATTGACACTTCACGAAATAAAAGTATAAGAGAGAGAATATACGAGGAAGTCCACAAACAAAGAATTTCACTAAGTGCTCGTTTCAATATGTTTTTGTTTTTTGAAAAAAATGCAAAACAACATTTAGTTATACAATTGGATATTTTTTGAATTTATTTTTAAAGACGTGTTTCAAGTATGAAAAAGTGATTTTAACCAACTTTTCAAGCAAAATTTTTTTCACTCACAAAAATTCTACTTTTTTTGTTTAGATAAATATATGTCAATATCCTTTCTTTTTCTTCTTAATACTACTTTTTTCTCATATATTATATTTTTTATGTTCAAACATATACTAAGATGGCGAGGAAAAAGGCAAGATGAAGAAACAAAAGAAGAAGAGGGTAGTGGTTGACCGACCAAGAATCAAATGGGGGTGTTTAACTATGATGAGTGTCCCACAAATGGGGGAGAAGCTGATGGCTATGGGGGCTTGGGAGAATAGCGGGGAAGCAACAAATATGTGGAATATGACTACCAGTTGCATTAGAGAAGTAGCTAGAGAGGTGTTAGAGTCTCAAGAGGTAGTCGTGGTGGGCATCAAGTGAATTGGTGGTGGAATAGAGAAGTTCAAGGAAAGGCGGAAGTAAAGAAAGTGGTGTATGTAAAGTTGGTAAAAAGCAAGGATGAGGTGGAGAAGTGGACGAATAGGAAATTATATAAGATGACGAGGAAGAAGGCAAAGTTAGCGATTACGACGGCGAAAACAACGGCTTTTGAACGCATGTACGCAGAATTAGAGAACAAAGGTGGGGATAAGGAGTTGTATACACTAGCCAAGGCGAGGAAGAGGAGGGTCCATGACCTGGATCAAGTGAAGTACATCAAGGACGAGGACGGTAAAGTACTAGTGGAGGATGCTCTTACTAGAAAGAGTTGGCAGCCTTTCTATGGAGCTAAAGATTTGGGGTTGGTGGTGTTGAAGTTATTTTTGTATAATTGTGTATAATAGTGTATATGGATGTATACACACCTCTTATACATTATTATACATTTTTATACACCCATATACATAATATAATTGTCTTTTGTATATAAGTATATAGTATTGTCTAAAATTGTTTTTGGGCTATATTTTTGCAATGTAAATTTTGAGCTATATTTTTACAATGTAAGTCAGTCAAGGGTTTTATGAAATTTCACCATTTTTAAACATAAAAGAACAAATTACATTTGCACTGTTAAAACTTGTTCACCATGAAGACCGTTTCTCTGCAATTCTTGAATATATTCATGTGTTAAAAGGTCAATAACCTGATATATCAAAATAAAAGTTGCCGGCCAAGATTCTTGTTCTGATACCCAAAGCGAACATTTTGCATTACATAGTACTTGTATTGAATATTAATGATATTAAAATAAGCTAAATAAACTATAACATTTAAGTAAACACTTTGATTTAGTACAGATTTCAATTGTCCATAATCTACTTGTTCAGAGTAGCAGTCGTAACCCCAGCTCCCCTGCACATTTATTCTAGACTTCTTCCTTCACCACAGCTAATAGAATCTAGTACTCCTACGTTCCAAATTCACCTGCAAAAGAGAAGAGAACAAAATTTTAAAACAAAAACTCTATTAGGCTGTTTTCATGGAAAATGGTAAGGGGTAATATATAGGGTCCCGTGGTTCCTATGCCGCCGCGTTTCCCGGTCCTTTTCTTTTAGTGCTTCGACTCCCCGCAATCCTGTAATGAAGACAACACTCGAAGAAATTCTTCGGGGAATGCTACTTCAACTATAGCAGCAAGAGCGAAATAGCCTGGTCTATCAAAGCTTTCTACGCTATTTTCGGACTGGGGAGACTATCCGACTACTTTTTCTTTTAATAGAACGAAGTCGATTGAAGTGTGTTTGGTATGAGATAAGTCATTTTAGAAATATGTTTTCTATTAGGAAGTCATATTCTGGTGTTTGGTTACTAGAACATGTTTTACAAGGAAAATAATTTCCACCAAAACGGGGAAAATGCTTCCCTCGTGGAATTTTCTCTACATTGCTTAACTTTTAATGTCAAATATCACTTGTACCATCAACACGATAAAACATCATTATCGATCTTTAATACTCAAAAATTTCATCAGAACAGAAAATCATTTTCATTTGCTTATATTTTTATTAATATTTACTAGAACATTTTTCTGAAAAAATATTACTTCACTCGCCAACCAACACCAAAAAATACTTTAATGAAAAGTAATTCTCAAGACAATATAACTTGTCGTACCAAAAACACTTGAAATTGGGTAAAAAGGAGATAAAAGAGATGTTTGAATTTACATGGTTCAAAGTTGGCAGTGCACTTATCAGGAAGCTGCAAGGCCATGTTTCGATCGACACCAGAAATCGGAGGGCCATTGACAAGAACACACAGACATGGCTGCCCTAACGCCTTGATCGAAGCACAGCATGCCTCGGACGGTGGCATCGGACTGAAGGGAGACACCGATGCCCTACAAGGTATCAGCTGAATCAATGCTGAGAAAAAAGTGCTGCTACATGGATGAGCATTACTTTCTTTCATCACCACACTGCAGGTAACTAATAAAACCAGCATTACAGCAGTACTAGTAATGTTTCTGCTCATTTTTTTTAATTTGGATCACACAAGAGTAGGATTTCTTTTCTGATATTCGATGTAGCGTATGGACATTGAGTGACACTTGAGAGTTATATATATAGGAAGTTAGTGTGCTGATGTTACTTGGCTTAATTTCATTGACGAGCTAACTCTTCTACTATATCATGATTTTTATGCTTGTAAATGCAACTCATATGACTGACCTTCCTCATTTAAACTGGTTTAGATAAATGTTAGTGATCTGTAAATGTAAAGTTAGTTGAAAAATGAGAATAAGTTCATCAGGAAATTATCAAATGCAATTTAGTAAGGTCATGAGTAACTAGAATAGCAGATGGCCTTCGGAATCTAAAATTGGAAAGGGGATAAGCTAACTCAAGTGATTAATCGCTGTTTAATTTCAAATTAAATACAACAGAGTTTAGATGATTTTGCTCCTGCATTGTCATAATATTGGACGGATGATGGAAGCAAGAAATCGTGATTATTGATGCATATCAAAATAATTCCTGTATAATATTCCGCATTATTGTATCCGTTTGGTTATATTTAATTTTTTGTTGGTTACTATTGTATAAAGCAGTATGAGAAGTAAATAACTATTACAAGTGTTCGAAAGGATAAATAAATGGTCAATCTTCAAAACTGCCGCAAGCTTGTTGTGCCTTGAATCTTGATAACCTGAAATCAATAAACAACTAAATCTGGATGGTTACAACGTTGTGTGTTGAATCGAGTGATTGCACTCTGTCCTTAAGACAAGATTGCCCCGTATATATGCTTTTACGTTAGCGGGCAATAGTCTCCCAGGATAAAACAACACTTTAATCTCAACGCTACAAAGCCAATAGGTTAGAAGAAAACAAATACGAATCGACTTGCTGAAGAAATGGAAAAGGAAGGAAGAGTTTCTGTTTTCTCTTCTGTTTTGTCTCTGTGTATATAGTGTGTCTCTGTTGTGTATATCTTGTGTATATGTGTGTCTTTCCTCACTGTTTTTCAACACTGTTTTGTGCTGCTATTTCGTCACTGTTTCGTGCTATTTTTCTCACTGAAAGTGCACTGTTTTTCGTGATGTAAGTGATAATTTTCAGTCACGTTATTGAGCCAAAGAGACATCAATATATAGCATGGAGGAGGGACTCCTCAACTGCCACAAACAAGGCTGTTAATAGCCATTAGTGAGGGCTGTTAATGGCAGGTTTAAGGCCATTAGTGAGGCAGGTTTAAGGCTATTAGTGAGGCTGATCATGGCCATTGAAGGAGGGTGATTATGGAGGAGTTAATCAGCCAAGTAATTGCTGGTTAATGCTTCAAAAAATAGTCCAAACGGTAGGCAAAAAATTTCTGCCTTCCGTCACTCCCAAAATCAACTTTTCAGAAACTCTAGGGACCAAAATGTAAATATTAAGCAATTTGGGGTCCAAAAAGATAATACGAGCCCGGACCGGGCGGGCGGCGGCGGCACGCGTGTGGGCTTAGCCTTGAACCCAAGCACATCTAGGTCCTCCCTCCTTTAAACACATGGGATACCCCTTGGGGTCCCAAACCCTTTACCACTTTAGAGACTTATAAAGAGAGCAATTCTTCATTTTCCCACCGATGTGGTAGATTTGTCCCACACCATATTTCCATGCCTCAAACACCTTACTTCGTGGACCAATATCTCTTTCATTTATCAACGAAATTTGACGATTCTTGGCCATACGGTCATCTACTCACTTAGTAGATTATGCATGTGAGAAGAGACAAAGCCTCCAACATGCGGAACACTAGTGTTTAATTCATTAAATATGGGTGGATGCACCTCCCCGCCAAAGACAAATTTCCAACATTTTTTGCTATAAATAGTAATGTGTTAAGTATTTTATACGAGAATCTTGATATAGATTTATACCTGGTCCAATGTAGATACTCCTTCCGTTTCAAAAAGTTGTCTGGTTTTGACTTGACACAAAGTTTAAGAAAGTAAAGATTTTTTTTGAATCTTGTGGTCTTCAATTAAAGATGTGTTGAATGTAAAAAATGATTTTAAACATGTCAGGTGGAAAGTTGATTATCCAAGCCTCAATTTTGATTATCCCTAGCTTGTCGTCTTTTCAACAATTTAAGGAGCAACACAACAAATCACTCAAGTCAATTTCAGTGTTGGAGTTGGACTTGAGACCCAAACACAATAAAAATTCAAAATTAAACCCAAACAGAACGTGTTAATTCCATTAATCACCAATTGAACACAATAACAATTTTTTTATTAAATCATAAATGACTATGTTCAACCATTTCCTTCGTACATTCATTGAGTTTAGGCTAAGAAATTATCTCTTTTTATGGATTTAAGAAGTTAAATTTTGAATGGTAATCCAATTTAACAATTTTTTCACAAACTAACCCCAATATTTTTAAGCGAATAAAATAACCCACCTAAACAATTTATCCCGCCCTCAATGCACGTGGGATAAAACAAAATTACAATTTCGAAATTAGTTATTCCAAAATTTTATTCCAATCAAATATAAAATAAGGAGATACTAAAATTTTATCCGGACAACTAGATACTCCCTCTTCCAATAGTAGCAAAATGGCACAAAAAGAATTGAGAATATAAAAGATAAAGTAAAAGAACAAATCCCTCTGATATCCACGTGGCAAATAGGCATTTGTTACTTTAGTAGCACATAGATCGCTGTCCCCGGAATCATCTCTTCTCCAATATACATCGTTCATACAAAATTTCAATCAACGGCTGTCATTCACTTTCAATCACCTCAACCCAAAAATTTCAAACTCTTTTCCAAAATTTTCACCCTTCCCGCCCTCCATCTCTCTTATAAATTCCCCATTGTCCATTTCTCCAATTCACCATTGCAGCACATCTCGAGTATACATTCAAATGGCCCGTACTAAGCAAACTGCCCGCAAATCAACAGGTGGAAAGGCTCCAAGGAAGCAGCTAGCCACCAAGGCTGCGAGAAAGTCGGCTCCGGCGACCGGAGGAGTGAAGAAGCCTCACCGTTTCCGGCCAGGAACTGTTGCTCTAAGAGAAATCAGGAAGTACCAGAAGTCTACTGAGTTATTGATCAGGAAGCTTCCATTTCAGAGGCTGGTGAGGGAAATAGCACAGGATTTCAAGACAGATCTCAGGTTCCAAAGCAGTGCTGTGGCTGCTCTACAAGAGGCTGCGGAGGCTTACCTCGTTGGGCTCTTTGAAGATACCAATCTCTGTGCAATCCACGCCAAGAGGGTTACCATCATGCCCAAAGACATTCAGCTTGCCAGGAGGATTCGGGGAGAAAGGGCATAGTATGGTCATGCTTCATTTGTTTACATCCGTCTTAGGGATGGTAGGGGTAGTTATGTAATTATAATAGATCTATGTGTAAACTGTTGGTTTATTAGTATTCTGGATCTAATCAATGAAATTTCTACTACTTCTGTTCAATTAAAGATACTTTTATGTGTTATTTGCCCAAATTGAGGATTGAAGCACTAGGTGTGGATTTAATATTTATTGAGATATTACATATTCTAATATTTATACAGTGTTGTTATTCTTACCTTATACTTTGCGTGAACTGAATTATGCCATTAACATCTTTGTGCTTAATGGCATAATTCAGCCTAAATTTGAAGGGACATCATATTAATGATGCATTTTATTTTACTAAAAATATCTAATATTCTCTCATTTTTCAAAACCAAAAACATAAAATAAAGTAAAATTTTTAGAATAGAAATGATTGCATCACTCATGTAACTGCTCATGTATCTGAGTGTGATTAAGCCAACGTAGTTCAAACAAAGTTGAGACAACATCATTGTAGTAATCAATACATAAATGATAGGTATCTTTTGGATTTGAACCTTCACTTAGTGTAAGAAATTCAAAGCCTTATCGAGGTTCTATGGTGAACTAGTTTTGAACCAAGTAGCCCTTGTGATAAAATTGGGATCTCCACACATATTAACTTCAGAGAATTGTGTGTTCTGTACCTTAGCAAATTAATGGCCATGTGCTTATATCCTGAATTCATGAGTATTCTTTAGAAAATGGCCTTATTTCCATATTCATATAGGTAAGTCTCTAGGGTGTTTCTGCGATACATCTGTAAACAAACATAGACTTATTAAGGATTTTCATCCATCTTCAATTATGCAGAATCACTACACTAATACAGAAATGAGAAGTTTTGACTTAGTGTACTATAATTACTCTCGTAACTTGTTGGTGCCCATTGAACCTTATTTATCTTTTTCAACATCGATAACATGCCTTAGTCCCATTTTCTTACACTTTATTGAAACCACTACCTTTGGTAAACTTTTAGTAAATGAGTGCCAAGTTCTTCTTTGTTTCAATATAGTTAACTACAACTACTCCTCTCTTGAGTAATTGTCTTATTATTTGATGTCTAAGACTTGCATGTCTTGACTTTCCATTATAAGTCTTGTTTGAAACATTACAGATCGTAGCTTGATTATCACAGTTAATCAAGATTGCTGGAGTTGACTTCTTTCATAATGGGATCTCTATAAGTAAGTTTCTAAGTCATTCTGCCTACTTACATACGCTAGTGCAATTAATTCTGACAACATTGTTGAATCAAATATACAAGTCTGCTTCTTGGAACCTCAAGACATAACAACACCACCTAATGTAAATATCCATCCAGTATTAGACTTGGACTTGGATACACCATTGTTCCAATTTGTATCGATGTATCCTTCCAATACAATGGGATAACCCTGGAAATGTAAACCATAATCTATGGTTCCTTTCAAGTAAGCCAACATTCTTGAAATTGCTTTCCAATGTTCAACTCCTGGGTTACTTGAGAAATGACATAGTACTCCCACCTCTTGGGCTATATCTGGTCTCGTGTAATGCATAGCATACACAAGACTTCTGATAATACTAGAATATCGAAATTTGTCCATGAGTCCTTCCAATATTCTTCATTAATTTAATACTAGGATCTAAAGGAATGAGACTGATTTGTCATTGAAATGACTATACTTTTTGAGAAATTTCTCAATATAATAAGATTGGGTTAAAGCTAACTCATCTCCCTTTCTTAGGATTTTAATTCCTAAGATCACATCAGCCTCTCCTAGATCATTCATATCAAAGTTAGAATTGAGAAAATTCTTTGTTTCTTACATAGAGGGATTTCACTAACTTGCAAACTTTCTTCTCTTGGCCTGCTACTATGAAACCTTCAAGTTGTTCCATATATATTTCTTCTTCTAAATCACCATTTAGAAAAGCAGTTTTGAAATTCATTTGATGTATAACTAGTTTGTGAATAGAAGCAAGTGCTATCAAACAACGAATAGATGTGATGCGAGACCCTCATGCTCCAACTTGAGGGGTATTGAAGACCATATTCTAGTCTAATTATAATAATTTAATCTATTTATGATAATATACGATTTATAGTCCTATTAGAATAGGGTTACCATTTATCCTATTAGATTAGGAAATGAAGAATATTTACCTGTCAAAGAAACCAAAGATTTGGGATTGCCTTAACACAGAGCATGGACACTCTCACTTGTTGTTTTAAAGGTATTTTATGATTTGTGCACAAGTAGCAATCTCTCACAGATAACAATAGCAGTAGGCAAGCTACTTGGCACCTAAATATCAGTCTTGTCTATCTGCTCTTCGGGGTCAGTGATATGATATCATGAAGGATCATGTTTATTTATTTAAAAATATATAAATTTTTATATATTTAAATTGATATATATATAAATATAATGTGATGGTATCATGGTTTTGGGCGAGGGGATACTCGGATAAATATTATCGATCGGTTAGGTAATGAGCGAAATTAGTTTAGGAGGGGCATGGAGAGGGGGGATAAATATTTTGGCTTTTAGGGGGTTTTGGTGATGTAGCCCTAAAAAATACAACTTGAGAAATCCAAGTTGCATATCTAAATAAAATTTCGACTTTAAATCAACCTGATTTCAAATCACTAATTTAAAATCATATCCAAACGAGCTCTTAGTTTTAAAAATCATACAGTTTTGAATTATCCCTTTCTGAAATGTAGGAATTAATGTCTATTTTAAAAATAAAAATTGTAGTACAATCATAATATCCTCTTTGTTTTGCTTCTCTCTACTTATACTCAAATTACTTATTAGCTTATATGCTTGTGAATCATAGCTCAAGATCGTTATAATTTTTTGTCATGATTAATCAACTATATACCAATTGGTATATATGCTTAACCCCGAAAGGGAATAGAGTAGGGTTGGCCATGGTGTATCGTCATTACAAGAAGGGGCTCATTTGAGCATATTTAAAAGGGAAAAGTACATAAATAGCCCTCTTTAGGCAAATTATTTATCCGAAATTGTCCATCTATTAATTAATTATCCGAAAATGCCCACAAGCTTAAAATATTTACTCGAAATATCCACACATTGTTTAGGGCGTCAGATTTGACCTTTGAATTGGATTTGTCCTTTTCTGCCAGCTATTTTATCCTTTTGCGCCAACTACTTTTATCTTTTTTTCTTTTTTTATTTTGTCATTATAAAAGCATCCGTGTTCTTTTTCCTGTTAAGTAAATCCAAATTAGCCTTTTTGCATTGCATTGAAATTACAATATTTGTTGAACAAGAAGACCGAAAACTGTTTTGATTTTTGCTGAGTCGAGTGTGGCACTCTGTCCTTAAGACAATATTGCCCCGTATGTATCCTTTATACGTCCCGGATAATTCGTCTCCCAAGATAAAACAGCAATGGAACAATTGAACAAAGGAAACTCAAGAGCTACCGTGAAGAATATTGAATAAGAAATGATGCTTGGAAGTTATAGGAAGAACTGATTTTCTGGTTGTATATTTTCGTGTATATCAAGTGTTCCTCAACAATGGTGTAAGGGGTGTTTATATAGGTGATGAAGGGACTGTTTGACTGCCTCCATAACAGCCATTATTGGCCAAATAATGACCATTATGGAGGTAGTAAAGCCACCAAATTAAAGGGTAAAAGACCAACGGATTTGGCCATTTTGGAGGAGTAATTCAGCCAAAATAAATGGTTGAATTGAGTGTTGGACGTTTCTGTTCCTGTCTGCTGAAATTCTGAATTTCTGGAAACTTCAGGGATCAAACAATACATCTTAAAACTTCAGGGACCGAATTGTACATCTGAAAGAATTCTGGTCCAAACTGTACATCTGAAGCTTCTGGGATCAAACTGTACTTCTGGAAAAGTTCTCTGGCCCAAAAAGATAATATCAGAAGGCCCACAGCCCGTGAGCCCGTGAGCCCGTGAACCCGAGAACCCGAGAACCCGGAACCCGGAACCCGAACCGGACCGGACGGGCGGGCGGCGGCGGTGCGCGTGTGGTCTTTCCTCGAACCGAAGCACATCTAGGTCCTCCCTCCTTTAAACACATGGGATACCCCTTGGGGTCCCAAACCCCAAACCAATTTTGAGTCTTATATACACAACAATTCTTTCTTCTTCTACCGATGAGGGAGAATTGAACACAACACCACACTTTCCATGCTTCAAACACCTCACTTCGTGAACCAATATCTCTTTCATTTCTCAATGAAATTTGACGATTCTTGGCCCTACGGTTATCTACGTACTTAGTAAATCATGCATGTGTGAAGAACCGGATTCTCCAACATACGTAACACTAGTGTTTAAGCCGTTAAAGTTGGTCGGTCGCAACTCCCGCCAAAGGCTAATTTCCAACAATCCCCTCTTGAAAGAGATTTTGGCGCACTCACATGGTGTCTTTTCATTTCCGGCAATATTTCAATGGACCGATGTTGTATAAGGAGAGGTAGCATCGCCTTTGAACCTTCCATAGTTGAATACCATCGGACTTACTTATCGCTACGTGAACGTGATGTCTTGAACCGTCAGTATTTAGTGTAAGCCAAGTCAATGGTACTAACACAACAAATTCTCTTACTCTCTTCTTCGTAATGTTTTGTCCGTTTTGGCCATGGACAACGTCTTGGATTCTTAAGTGCGTTCATTTTGAGGCGGCCCGTCCTCGCACTTAAATAGGTGGTCTCCTACAAGGTATCCTGCTATACCCCACTTCACAAGTGTTAGGAACCATTAAAAGTTTTCCAAGAACCTAACCTCAACTGTTGAGGATCATTACAGGTTTTGAAAACTTAACATTTACCCATACTGCAGATATCACTTAACGTCTATCGCGGGAACGACTTTGGATTTGGTGTTTCTTTTCAGAAATCACTATCCGAAGTGCTCATACTTCCACTGAAGCGGTCAACTGAACCTTTACAACTTCGTTTTCCCATTGAACCAAATTACTGGGATCTCCAGTTCGTAAGGTTGGGTTACCACCGTATTGGTCCTTATATTTTGGGTTTTAAGGCCATTCCCCTGACAGCAAGCCATCCGATCCTTGAGTAGGCCGCTTTGTCAATGGGTTTGCTATATTATCCTTTGACTTGATGTAATCAATGGATATTATACCCGTGGTGATCGCTGCCTAACGGTCTTATGCCTCCGTCGAATATGACGAGACTTGCCGTTGTACATAGTATTCGCGTTCTTCCTAGAGCCGATCGACCGTCGCGGTGGATCATTACCGAAGGTACGGGTTTGTTCCAACACGGAACATCCTCTAAGAAGTCATGAAGCCACTCACCTTCTTCTCCCCGCTTTGTCTAAAGCGATAAACTCCGATTCCATTGTGGATCGGCGATGCAAGTTTGCTTAGAGGATTTCCGTGACACAAATTTCACCATCAATTGTAAATATATACCCACTGGTGGACATAGTGTTCTCTATATCAGATATCCAGTTTGCATCACTGTACCCTTCTAGTACAGCTGGATATCTTGAATAGTGCAGCCCGTAATTTAATGTATATTTCAGGTATTGTAATACCCGATTCAACGCCTTCCAGTGATTATCACTTGATTACGGGTGAACCTAGCCAACTTATTGATCACGTAAGCAATATCGTCGGGTGCGCTTGTTATATACATCAAACTACCGATTACTGTGCATATCGCTTCCCGTATACAGTGCACCAAGATTTTTATCAAGCTTTTGATTTGTATCCATTGGTGACTTTATCGGTAAACTGCCTAACATCTCAAACTTTCTCAAAACATCCTCGATGTAGTGAGATCGAGATAAGACCAGCCGTCAGGACGCCTTAGAGATTTTAATCCCTAAGATGACATCTGCGATACCCATATCCTTCATGTCGAAGCATTGTTTCAACATGTTCTTAGTCTCTAGGATTACCCTAGGATCGCTTCTCGTGATTAACATGTCGCCTACATACAGCATATCATAACAAATGAGTCGAGTTGCCTTCGTGTAAACACATTTATCACACTCATTAATGGCGAACCCTTTCGATAGTAGAGTACTATCAAATTTTTCATGCCATTATTTCTGAGCTTGTTTCAAATTTCGCAGAGAGATTTGATAAGTCGGCGGACTTTCTTCTCTTGCCCTTGAACCACGCACTTCTGGGTTGGTCCATATAGATTTCTTCTTCCAAATCGCCGTTTAGGAATGTTGTCTTAACATCCATCCGTGTATCTCAAGGTCATGCAAAGTCGCGATCGCAATGAATACCAGATGGATGTCATCCGATACCGAGAGTATGTGTCAAAGTAGTCAAAGCCTTCGCTTGCCGATAGCCCTTGACTACCAACCTGGCTTTGTACTTGTCTATCGACCCATCCGCTTTGTATTTCCGCTTGAGTATCCACTTACACCCCAACGGTTTATTTCCTGAGGAAGATCAACCAACTCCCAAGTATGGTTATGCAGAATGGAGCTTATTTCACTCTCAATAGCTTCTTTCCAGCGGTGCTTCGGAGTTGACAACGCCTTAGCAATTGTCCTTGGTTCATCATTAACCATATAAGCTACAAAGTCGACCGAAGGATTTATCCTTCCCGCCCTTTACTTCGCCTTAGATCCATCTCTGGAGTCTCCAAGTTACGAGAATCTGAACACTAGATTCGGATGTTCACCACCTCGAGATTCGCTAGATCTCAACCATTCGATCCGGCGATCAAGGACTCCGGTTCTTGAGAGCTTTGTGCATAACTTCGCTTGAGAGAGGTTATGTCTTTTTCCTTTCTAGGAAAGGTACTTTCAAAGAATAGTGCATTCCTTGATTCCATTATTGTACCCTGGTGGATATCCTGGAATATCCGACTTATTCACTAAGAAGCGATAAGCACTATCAAGTTATTTGCATATCCGATGAATATGCAATCTACGATCTTAGGCCCAATCTTGACCTCGCTTTGGCTTGGGTACTTCAACCTTTGCCAAACAACCCCACACCTTAAAGTATTTGTAGGTGGGTTTCTTTCCCTTCCATGATTCATATGGAGTTTTATCCTTACCCTTATGTGGGACTCGTTAAGAATCGTATTAGCGGTAAGGGCGGCTTCTCCCCACATGTTTTGGGGAAGACCGAATTGATAAGCAAGGCATTCATCATTTCCTTTAATGTGTGGTTCTTACGTTCCGCCACACCGCTTGATTGAGGTGAGTATGGAGCCGTCGTTTGATAAATAATGCCTTCTTGGGCACAAGATTCCTCAAAAGGCGCTACATATTCTCCCCTCTATCGCTACGAATGGATTTAATCCGTAGGCTCGCTTGGTTCTCAACTTCGCTTTGTAACGCCGAACGCTTCAAAGGCTTCATCCTTACTTTTCAACAAGTAAAGGTAACAATACCTTGTGCTATCGTCAATGAAAGTCACAAAGTACTTGTTCCCCCCTCTAGTTTGTGCAAACTTCAAATCACATATATCTGTGTGAATAAGTTCTAGAGGAGCGGTATTCCTTTCGACGGATCGAAAAGGAAGCTTAGTAAGTTTTGCCTCTACGCACACCTCACATTTATGTTGAGGGTTTACGTCGATAGACGGCAATAACTCCATCTTTACCAGCCTTTGAATAGACTTGTAGTTAACGTGTCCTAATCTATGATGCCATAAATTAGAAGACTCAAGCAAATAAGAAGAAGGTTCAACTTTATTTCCTTGACGCAATACAGACATGACATTCACTTTGAAGAAACCTTCACAGACGAAGCCCCTCCCCACAAATGTGCCATTTTTAGTGAGTACAAATTTATTTGATTCAAACACTAGCCTAAAACCAGCATTAACCAATAAAGGTCCAGAAACTAGATTTCTTCTAATCTCTGGGACGTGCATCACTTCCTTCAGAGTGAGTTCCTTGCCGGAAGTCATCTTCAGGACCACCTTTCCAACCCCTAGCACGTCTGAGGAAGCGTTGTTGCCCATGAACAGCTTCTTGTCGGAGACCGGAGTGTACGTAGAGAAGGCATCTTTGTTGGAACAGATGTGTCTTGTTGCACCTGTGTCCACCCACCACTGCATCAGATTCTCAACCAAGTTGGCTTCTAGCACCACGGCCGAGAGATCCTCAATCATGTCATCCAGGAGCGTGTCCTTGATGACGTTAGCTTGAGCCTTGCCTTTCGACTTGGATTTCTGTTGTTGCTCAGTCTTGAGCTTGCGGCATTCCTTGATCCTATGACCAGGTTTCCCACGGTGATGACGATTACCTCAACGAGCGTCTCATTGCGGGGGCTTTGCCGTCTTTGTGGAACTTTCGCTTGTTGCTTGTTTTCCCTTTGGCCTCAGCCAGATTTGCCTTTGCCTCTGCATGTTGTCTACCCTTTGGCAAGGTCTTCTTATTATCTTCCTGGATTTGCAGTTTGATAACAAGCTCTTCAAAGGTCATCTCCTTTGTCTTGAGTTTCAAGTAACTCATAAACTCATTCCACGAAGGAGGTAACTTTTCAATCAGTGATGCAACCAAAAACTGCTCGTTTGGCTTCAGTCCTTCCAAATCCAGGTGATGTAAAATCATTTGGAATTCCTGGACTTGGGACATCATCGTCTTCTTGTCCACCATTTGGAATTTTAGAAATTTCCCAACGATGAACTTCTTAGTACCGCATCTTGTGCGTTGTACTTCTTTGCGCTTTTTCCCACACTCTTTGGCGGTGCCAACGGTAGAATATACCGTGTAGAGAGGTCTGCCAAGCGATTCAAGATATAGTTCTTGCACATGAAATCGCTATGATTCCACGCATCACGAACCATCTTCATGCCGTTAACGACATGGATACCAAGGCCCCCTCACCCGCTTTCAAAGAGCGTAAGAGTCCATTTCATCTCCAAATTGTGGAGGATCTTCAGAAGGAACCGGCCATGCCCATAATCTAAGTAGAACAACATCTTTTCTTTGCCATATTTTAAATTCGATCCCATGAACTTTTCAGGCGATCATGGTGGTGTGAAGAAGAGGCGGCTCAACAATCGGGAAGCGGCGGTGTTCGCCTTGAACAAAGAGCAGCGGCGGCAGCAAAGAAAGCGGCGGGGTTCGCCTTGGCCAAGAGCGGCGATGGGGAAGGCGTGCAACGCGTTGCCTCGAGAGGCGGCAGCGAGCAAAGAACATCGGTCATATTTCCGGCCATGTTATTGCGATTCTGTAGCGTAATATTATCTTAAGTTGTTGGTTTACAAGGATTGCAAGAAACGAAAATTACAAGTAACTGCTTATGTAAGAATTGAAATTACAATTCAACTAGAAAACTGAAAATTACAATATAACAACAAAATTGAAATTACAATATTTGTTGAACAAGAAGACCGGAATCGCTTTGATTTTTCTTTGAGTCGAGTGTGGCACTCCTTAAGACAATATTGCCCGTATGTATCCTTTATACGTCCGGACAATTCGTCTCCCAAGATAAAACAAAGAATGGAATAATTGAGCAAAGGAAACTCAAGAGCTACCGTGAAGAATATTGAATAAGAAATGATGCTTGGAAGTTATAGGAAGAACTGATTTTACGGTTGTATATTTTCGTATATCAAGTGTTCCTCAACAATGGTGTAAGGGGTGTTTATATATAGGTGATGAAGGGATCGTTGATCGCTTCCATAATGACCATTATTGGCCAAATAATGACTATTATGGAGGTAGTAAAGCCACCAAATTAAAGGGTGAAAGACCAACAGATTTGGCCATTATAGGAGGAGTAATTCAGCTAAAATAAATGGCTGAATTGAGTGCTGGACGTTTCTGTTCATGTCTGCCGAAATTCTGAATATCTTGAAACTTCAGGGACCAAACTGAATATCTTGAAACTTCAGGGACCAAACTGTACATCTTGAAACTTCAGGGACCAAACTGTACATCTGAAGCTTCTGGGATCAAACTGTACTTCTGGAAAAGTTCTCTGGCCCAAAAAGATAACAGCCCGTGGACCCGAGAACCCTGAACCCGGAACCGGACCGGACGGGCGGGCTGCGGCGGCGCGCGTGTGGTCTTTCCTCGAACCGAAGCACATCTAGGTCCTCCCTCCTTTAAACACATGTGATACCCCTTGGGGTCCCAAACCCCAAACCAATTTCGAGTCTTATATACACAACAATTCTTTCTTCATCTACCGATGAGGGAGAATTGAACACAACACCACACTTTCCATGCTTCAAACACCTCACTTCGTGAACCAATATATCTTTCATTTCTCAATGAAATTTGACGATTCTTGGCCCTACTTGCTATCTCACGCATTTAGTACATCATGCATGTGTGAAGAACCGGATTCTCCAACATACGTAACACTAGTGTTTAAGCCGTTAAAGTTGGTCGGTCGCAACTCCCGCCAAAGGCTAATTTCCAACACATGGATACTCTAGTAGCGTTGATTTCTCAAATAGTCGTCCGAATTAAGGTAATCATGGAGTAAAGTCATTTTTTTTGTCACTATAAAAACATCCAACTTCACCCAACCATCCAAAAAAATTATTTTAGTCAGAAATCAATTTTATGGTGCCTGAATGATGATATGACATCTCATGTTTGTTGAAAATTTTACGAAAAATACTCTATCACGAACACTGTTGAAAATTCTCCGTAGCTTGAGATGTGTCAAAGACACTACTATCCTTAAAGATATTTCACCCACTATAAGTGTATCCCCGGAATTCAACAAGTTTTTCTAATATAAAACTAGGAGCTAAAATCTAATAAAGATCGCACAAATATGGATAATCTAGCAAACTATAATATGGTAGGAATATTAAGTATTGATCTATCTCGAAGATTTCTGTTGAATTATATATGAAAAAACCATCTAATGTGATGGATGAACTATGAAACGTTCACTGCAAATTGATAACCATAAAAGGAAGAATAAAGGCCATAAAGAATAGGCAAGAAAGAAGAGTAATAGGAAGGAAAGTAATGGCTAATGAAGATAGCAACGGTAATGTTGATTAAATGGCAGTAAAAAGGGTCAACGAATTGAAATCTTTCCAACAATAAAATGTAATAAAGCAGTCATTAAATGCTATACAAAGAATATTATTTTCTTCTTGAGATATTATATTATTATTTTTCAACATGTCATCTACTCATTCTTCGAATTTATCAAATGATAATCTAATTTATTATTTTTTTCGTAAAATCTTCTTTTATTTTTAAATAAATATCTATATTAAGTCAATAATAATTACTAAATAAGTATTTTCTTTAACAAAATAATATTTCTTTTTATAGGTAAAATATTCTGCCATTTACCCGATAAGCTTACTCAATAAAATACTTTTTAACCAAATAAAAAGTACACTGATTTGAGAAATAAGGGGTAGAAATTGGTGTAATAAGAAATAGCATATACGGTAAATATAATGAAATATCTTAATTCAGTGTATACAACAACAACAACATAAATAGTGTAATCTCACACAATGGGATCTGGGGAGGGTAAGATGTACGCAGACCTTACATCTACCTTTGTGGGGGTAGAGAGACTGTTTCTGATAGACCCTCGGCTCAAAAGATCGTAGTCAATGCAGAAATTCAAGAGAAATAAGACAGTAAGATATCACAATAACAAAACAAATAAAGCAACACCTAGGAATAGACACATAAGAGTATGGATCTACAAGAAACCTATATAATACTACAAAGAAAGGGAGAATAGGAGATGGAGAGGCTAGCCCCCTACCCTCTCACACACAGTGCGACAAAACTCAACTACCTACTAACCTTCTATCATAATTCTCGACCTCCAAATCTTCATATCTAAGGTCATGTCCTCAGTCAGCTGGAGTTGTGCCATGTCTTGTCTAATCACCTCTCCCCATTTCTTCTTCGGCCTACCTCTACCTCTCCTAACTTCTGTTATCGTCAGTCTCTCAGACCTCCTAACTGGCGCATCTTTACACCTCTTCTTCACATGCTCGAACCACTGCAGTCTCGCTTCTCTCATTTTGTTCGCCACGGAGGCCACTTCGACCTTGTCCCGTATAACCTCATTTCTAATCATATTTTTTCTAGTATGACCACACATTCATCTGAACATCCTCATCTCCGCTACCTACATCTTCTGAACTTAGACGTCTTTAACTGGCCAACATTCTGCCCCATACTATAATGTTGGTCTAACCACCGCTCTGTAGAACTTACCTTTCAGCCTAACGACAACTTCTTGTCACGAAGACCATATTCTAGTCTAATTATAATAGTTTAATCTATTTATGATAATATACGATTTATAGTCCTATTAGAATAGGGTTACCATTTATCCTATTAGATTAGGAAATGAAGAATATTTACCTTTAAGAGGTTATTATGATTTGGGATTGACGCTATCAATGATAAAAACTAGTTATACATCAAATGGATTTCTAAAACTTATGATGATCCTAAAACTTATTCTGAAGTTATAAGTTCCAGAGATGCTAATTTCTGGAATGACGCTATCAATGATAAAAAAACATTCACTTTTGTCTAACGAAACTTGGGTGCTATCCGATTTACCTCCTGGTGCTAAACTTATAGGATGCAAATGTATATTCAAGAGTAAATTAAATGTTGATGGTACATTGATAAGTTTAAAGCCAGACTGATTGCTAAAGGTTATAAACAAAGACATGGAATTGATTACTTTGATACATATGTTCATGTTGCTCGCATCACATCTATTCGTTGTTTGATAGTACTTGCTTCTATTCACAAACTAGTTATACATCAAATGGATTTCAAAACTGCTTTTCTAAATGGTGATTTAGAAGAAGAAATATATATAGAACAACTTGAAGGTTTCATAGTACCAGGCCAAGAGAAGAAAGTTTGCAAGTTAGTGAAATCCCTCTATGTAAGAAACTAAGAACTTTCTCAATTCTAACTTTGATATGAATGATCTAGGAGAGGCTGATGTGATCTTAGGAATTAAAATCCTAAGAAAGGGAGATGAGTTAGCTTTAACCCAATCTTATTATATTGAGAAATTTCTCAAAAAGTATAGTCATTTCAATGACAAACCAGTCACACTCCTTTAGATCCTAGTATTAAATTAATGAAGAATATTGGAAGGACTCATGGACAAATTTCGATATTCTAGTATTATCAGAAGTCTTGTGTATGCTATGCATTGCACGAGACCAGATATAGCCCAAGCGGTGGGAGTACTATGCCATTTCTCAAGTAACCCAGGAGTTGAACATTGGAAAGCAATTTCAAGAATGTTGGCTTACTTGAAAGGAACCATAGATTATGGTTTACATTTCCAGGGTTATCCCATTGTATTGGAAGGATACATCGATACAAATTGGAACAATGGTGTATCCAAGTCCAAGTCTAATACTGGATGGATATTTACATTAGGTGTTGTTGTTATTTCTTGAGGTTCCAAGAAGCAGACTTGTATATTTGATTCAACAATGTTGTCAGAATTAATTGCACTAGTGTATGTAAGTAGGCAGAATGACTTAGAAACTTACTTATAGAGATCCCATTATGAAAGAAGTCAACTCCAGCAATCTTGATTAACTGTGACAATCAAGCTACGATCTGTAATGTTTCAAACAAGACTTATAATGGAAAGTCAAGACATGCAAGCCTTAGACATCAAATAATAAGACAATTACTCAAGAGAGGAGTAGTTGTAGTTAACTATATTGAAACAAAGAAGAACTTGGCACTCATTTACTAAAAGTCTACCAAAGGTAGTGGTTTCAATAAAGTGTAAGGAAATGGGACTAAGGCATGTTATCGATGTTGAAAAAGATAAATAAGGTTCAATGGGCACCAACAAGTTACGAGAGTAATTATAGTACACTAAGTCAAAACTTCTCATTTCTGTATTAGTGTAGTGATTCTGCATAATTGAAGATGGATGAAAATCCTTAATAAGTCTATGTTTGTTTACAGATGTATCGCAGAAACACCCTAGAGACTTACCTATATGAATATGGAAATAAGGCCATTTTCTAAAGAATACTCATGAATTCAGGATATAAGCACATGGCCATTAATTTGCTAAGGTACAGAACACACAATTCTCTGAAGTTAATATGTGTGGAGATCCCAATTTTATCACAAGGGCTACTTGGTTCAAAACTAGTTCACCATAGAACCTCGATAAGGCTTTGAATTTCTTACACTAAGTGAAGGTTCAAATCCAAAAGATACCTATCATTTATGTATTGATTACTACAATGATGTTGTCTCAACTTTGTTTGAACTACGTTGGCTTAATCACACTCAGATACATGAGCAGTTACATGAGTGATGCAATCATTTCTATTCTAAAAAATTTTACTTTATTTTATGTTTTTTGGTTTTGAAAAAATGAGAGAATATTAGATATTTTTAGTAAAATAAAATGCATCATTAATATGATGTCCCTTCAAATTTAGGCTGAATTATGCCATTAAGCACAAAGATGTTAATGGCATAATTCAGTTCACGCAAAGTATAAGGTAAGAATAACAACACTGTATAAATATTAGAATATGTAATATCTCAATAAATATTAAATCCACACCTAGTGCTTCAATCCTCAATTTGGGCAAATAACACATAAAAGTATCTTTAATTGAACAGAAGTAGTAGAAATTTCATTGATTAGATCCAGAATACTAATAAACCAACAGTTTACACATAGATCTATTATAATTACATAACTACCCCTACCATCCCTAAGACGGATGTAAACAAATGAAGCATGACCATACTATGCCCTTTCTCCCCGAATCCTCCTGGCAAGCTGAATGTCTTTGGGCATGATGGTAACCCTCTTGGCGTGGATTGCACAGAGATTGGTATCTTCAAAGAGCCCAACGAGGTAAGCCTCCGCAGCCTCTTGTAGAGCAGCCACAGCACTGCTTTGGAACCTGAGATCTGTCTTGAAATCCTGTGCTATTTCCCTCACCAGCCTCTGAAATGGAAGCTTCCTGATCAATAACTCAGTAGACTTCTGGTACTTCCTGATTTCTCTTAGAGCAACAGTTCCTGGCCGGAAACGGTGAGGCTTCTTCACTCCTCCGGTCGCCGGAGCCGACTTTCTCGCAGCCTTGGTGGCTAGCTGCTTCCTTGGAGCCTTTCCACCTGTTGATTTGCGGGCAGTTTGCTTAGTACGGGCCATTTGAATGTATACTCGAGATGTGCTGCAATGGTGAATTGGAGAAATGGACAATGGGGAATTTATAAGAGAGATGGAGGGCGGGAAGGGTGAAAATTTTGGAAAAGAGTTTGAAATTTTTGGGTTGAGGTGATTGAAAGTGAATGACAGCCGTTGATTGAAATTTTGTATGAACGATGTATATTGGAGAAGAGATGATTCCGGGGACAGCGATCTATGTGCTACTAAAGTAACAAATGCCTATTTGCCACGTGGATATCAGAGGGATTTGTTCTTTTACTTTATCTTTTATATTCTCAATTCTTTTTGTGCCATTTTGCTACTATTGGAAGAGGGAGTATCTAGTTGTCCGGATAAAATTTTAGTATCTCCTTATTTTATATTTGATTGGAATAAAATTTTGGAATAACTAATTTCGAAATTGTAATTTTGTTTTATTCCCAAAAATACTTTTATACAATGCTACATACTTATATATAGACATGTCCAAAGCTCGGGCCGGATCAAGTAACTTTTTTTTTGATTGCCCGGCCCTAACCCTATTTTATTTTTTAATTTTCCGATCCTGGTCCGATCTGATCCTATTTTTTCTGCAATTCTACTCAGTCCATTATCCGATATAAGTTGTCGCCAATTAAAAATTACAACAAACAGAATTATGAAATCATTATCTAAATTTAGTAAGTTGACAATTCAAATATTCTACGTGACAAACTTATAATTATAAGATTCAAATAGCTTTTTGCTACTTTACACATTTTTAATTTAAGGTCATAATATTCAAAAGTTTTTTTTTATTTCTTAAATTTCGTGTCAAGTCAAACTAAGATAGTTAAATTTGGACGGAGAGAGTTTAACTTTACCTAACATTAATATAGAGATTAGTATTATATAATGTGCAAAACTTATACAGATGGACAACCATTAGGGAGAAATATTCATGTTTAAAACGTGTCCAGGAATATAAGGATCACTCTATAAATAGAAGGCTTCATTAGTAGAGCAATACCCAAGTCACAAGCAAGCAATACACAACAACAGTAGCTTAAACATAAAGTGTTTATTCCTCTTATCTCTCTGTTTGCTACCCTTTTTGGCCTTTTCATCAGCTTTCACTTCCGACAATCCCATTGACTTACCCACTGCTACTTCTGCTAAGGTAGTAGTAGACGTGAACGGTAAAGCACAAGTGGGTAAAAAATAATTTAAATTATCTTAAAAAGACACGCAAGTCGGGGTTGGGTCAGGTCAAGTGGGTAAAAAAAATTGACCCTGACCCGATCCTACATATGATTGGGTCTCCGCTTTTTCGGATCAGATGGTTCACGGGTTAGATATAAGCTGATTCTGACTCTGGTTGCGTCTCGTTACTCTCCCAAGCCCCCATAACCATCAACTTCTCCCTCATTTCTGGGACACTCATCATGATTAAACTCCCGCATTTAATTCTTGATCGGTCATCCACTACCCTCTTCTTTCCTCGCCATCTTAGTAGATGTTTGGACATAAAAATATAGTAATTGAGAAAAAAGTAGTATTCAGAAGAAAAAGAAAGAGTATTGACATATATTAATCTGAAGGAAAAAAGTAAAAATTTTATGAGTGAAAAGAAATTGCTTGAAAAGTTGGTTAAAATCATTTTTTCATACTTGAAACACGTCTTTAAAAATAAATTCAAAAAATATCCTATTGTATAGCTAAATGTTGTTTTGCATTTTTTTAAAAAAACAAAAACATATTCAAACGAGCACTTAGTGAAATTCTTTGTTTGTGGACTTCCTCATATATTGTCTCTCTCTTATACTTTTATTTCGTGAAGTGCCAATCACAGAAAATCAAAAGTTAAAGTTGGAGATCTTCCACCCAATAGCATAAGGAGATTTAGGTGAACTCTTTTCACCTAAATATCATACTATATTTTAAGGTCAAAATAATTTTGTATATAGTTATATGTAATAGATATTTAACTCTTTGATAAAAAGTTCATCCCTGTCGTTTTACTTTGACTAAACCTAAAGTACATATTCGTATACAATAGACGATGAACGGTAGATTTCAGTATCATCTTGTTATCAAATTCCATGCCTCTTTATCTCCTTGCCTAAAATTTAAAATTTAAACATTCAAAAAATAAGAAGAAGATGCACAATCAAATAAATAATCATAATTTTTTGGTGTATATGTGTGATCTCTACACTTCCTCCATTTCAATTAAAAAGTATACCCTTCCGTTTAGTAGGTGCCAAAAACATGTCCGCTTTACTTTGAAACATTAAAGTTCTCTATTGCATACAAATTGAATATAAAAAAAATCATGTCAAAGTTTGGAAATCATAGGAATTATATACTTATGCACCCCTTGATACTTATGGTTATAGCTAACTGTCCGATCGTCATATCATAATCATCATCATAATCACAATATCTATTAGGGGGGGGGGGATCACAATATATTAGAAGTAGAAAACCCTCTTATGTGAAGTTAATTTACTAAATTACTAATCTTCCTGTCAGATCCAAAATTCCATTGTGCCATGAGAAAACCTACCCTAACTGGTAGGAAAATCACTAACATCCAAAACATCATGATATAAAGTAGGGGTGGCCAGTGGGCCGGGCTCGGGTCTTGCGGGCTGGGTCTGGCGGGATCAGGTCGGACTCGGGCTCAGGGCGGGGTCGGGCGGGTTTTCCTTTTTTAAAAAAAAATAACATATGTATAAAAAAAACTCAATAAACAAGACAAGATAGTGTAATAAAAACATCACAAGGCTGTTTTTGTGCCTCTTATATTATTTAATAGACATATAATTTTTTTGTAATACAAATACAATTGTCTAAAATCTAAATTGCAACTTTGTGGTGTTGTCCAAAAGTTGCAAATTACATAATAAATTGCAATTAAAAAAATTACATTCTCAAAAAAACCTGTTTTAATTGCTTGATGATTTCCTGTGGTTCTTTGGTTGGAATTGGTATTTGTTGGTCAAATTGATCCACGTCGCTTCCACTACCGATTTCGTTGTAGTTTTCATCTTCTTCTTCGTTGATCTCCGGTTGACCGCACCTTCTCCGCTCCGCTCGTATCCAATCTCTGAATAATACTGCAATTTCCAAGCTGTCTCCGGCTAATGAGTGTCTATGGTCTCCTATTTGATATCTGCCGGCAGAAAAAGTGCTTTCAGACGCAGTTGATGACGCTTGAATGTTCAAAACATCTCGGGCCATCAATGAAAGTGTCGGAAAGGTCTTCTCATTCCCTCCAAGATTTCAAAGAAGTCTTCATGTCCATCTTCATTGATAACTTCTTGATACGGTACAGAACCCTGCAAAATAAAAATATCCAACTAGCTAATTTGGTTAGTAGTAGAGGTACGACCGCACATTCTATTTCCGAGGCTTTCAATACTAGCCGCAGAAACAGCATGTCTTTTGTGAGGTTGTGTTGCAGATGAAGAAGATGGTATGGAAGCCGGTAAGTTACTAGCATTTTCTTGTTGATAAAATCTATATATTTTTTTGCATTGGTGTTCTACGCTAGACAACACTTCTTCTTTAGTTTGTTCAATAGGTGGTGGGTGATTTAGATTTTTGGGACTTGGAGGTGGTAGTACTTCTATACAATCGTAAATAGTTTCAATTAGTGATTTAGTACCATCTATTTTAATAGTCGGATTTAATACAGAACCAATAATATAAATAGTGGGAATAAGAATGAAATATTTTCTTATTTTGATAAACATTTTTAATAGCTGTCATATAAGCTGGTTTTTTCATATATTCACTAAGTAATAAAAATATTAGAATTATATAAAACAACATAGTTGAAATAGTAGGATAATATATACCGGAAATTTTTTTGTTGCTTGAAAAAATTTCTCTAAAAATACAATTAGTTCAGAATTTTTTACCCAATCGCTATCTATAACCATATCAGCTGGATTTTTATTATGAGAGTTAAAAAATAAAGTTATAGGTTTTCTATAGTCATAAGCAACAAGTAGTTGCTCGTATAAAGAATTTCACCTAGTGGATACTTCTTTTGGATTTTTTATAAGGTAGTTGGCAATCGTGACAAGTTTTTTTATATTCTTTTCTTCGTTCTATTCTATTATTTTTAAAAATAAAGTTTATAGCAAATTGTATTGTACTAAGAATGTCTTTAAAAGTGATAGACCATCCTTTACAATTATGTTATATATATTGCACGCGCATTTTATATGAAAATGATCTGAAAAAGATGGAGTTAAACTATTTTTTAAAATTGTAATTGCGTAATTGTTAGAAGAAGCGTTATCTAATGTAATAGTCATAATTTTATCGGTTATTCCATAATAATGGCACCGTTGATAAATATTATCTGCAATAAAAGTACCAGTGTGCCTATCGTCTATATATTTATACGCTAAGATACGTTTTTGCATTAGACCATTTATAATCTATCCAATGACAAGTTACAGTTAAATAATCATGGTCGTTAGTACTACGACCTATATCAGACGTGATAGATACTTTGCCATTAAAATGATATAATGAAAAACGTAAATATTGTTGATATTCATGCGCGAATTTAAATACATCTCTCTTAACAGTTGATCTAGGAAAATCGTTAAAAGCAGGATTATATATATCTCTAATGTAATGAATAAAACCGGGAGATGAAGGAAATGAAAAAGGCAAACCATCCACAGCAACTAATTTTGATATTGCTTCCCTATCTATATGTTTATTGTATTTAGGGCCTACAATTCCCCCCGTCATAGGGTTAATTTGACCATGTACTTGGTCCAGGACAGTATCAGTATGTGAACCTTGTCCTGATGGAGCGGGCGTTTGCGCACCCGGTTTTGAAGCATGATATTGGGCATACCTAGCTGGATGAACACTTACTACGTGTCTAATTAAACCCCCCGTCCTACCGTGACCTTTTCCAGTTTTAAATTTTAAAACATTTTTACAAATTTTATATCTAGCTACTTGATTCTCTACGTCCCTATCAAAAAATATTCATGCATCTGATTTTAATGGTCGTTTTGTTGGACCTCGTCTCATACTAGGGGGAATAGGAGGCATTTCAGTTGAAGGTGCACTAGTAGGTGTGTTATCATCAACATTAGTGGGTGTATCATCTAAATCATCGTCTAAATTAAAGTCTTCTTGAGTTTCAGAAAATAGCTCCTCGTCTAAATCTAATGATATTGTAGTAAAATATTGAGTATGAACAAAATCATCTTGTGTAGAAATAAGATGACTAGAAGAAGTACCGTTGCCCTGATTACCCCTACTAGAAGAAGCACCCTTACCCTTACACATACATCTTAATCCTTTCATTTTAATTATGATAATAAATAATTAAAGATAATAAAATTAAGTACGCTAAATAAAATAAACAGACAATAATAATTTAATGAAGGAATGAATGTACCACACGCCGACGTAACGTCGACGTGTAATCGAGAGGTTGAAAATTGAAACTTTGCTCGATGAAAGATCCTCAAACTAGTTGTCAACTTCACTCCCAATTCCCAAATGAATAAATAAAATTAAATATTTAGTAAACAATGTAGACTTGTAGAGAGATATATTGAAAGATTAGAAAGATTGTAGGAAAATTTGTGAAAAAGATGAAAAAAAAATGAATTATTTATAATTGAAAAATTGGGTTAAAGTGTAAATATAATAATTTATGAATTAAAAATAAATATTAAAAGGTAGGGGGGTTGGGGGCCTAAAATGGCTGTTGGCCAACAACCAAAATCTAAAATGGTTGTTGGTGCAACGGTCATATTTGCAAAGGGGGGACAAAAAGCAGGGTCGGGTCGGGGTGGGCTCAAGTCTGGCGGGACGAGACATTGTCTTGTCCCGAGTTCAAGGCCCACCACTTTTTTTTAGCGAAGTCGTGGCGGGGCCAAGGTAGGGTCGGGTCGTCCCGGCCCACTGACCACCCTTAATATAAAGCATATGCAGAAAAATTAAGGAAACAAATAAGTCTCAAAATTGACCTCTAGCAACCCACATCTACTTTGACTAAACTTAAGTCAAATTTTGGTGTCAATACATCTATTCAAATTTAGGCGCTTATCACACATTAAAAAATGGACACAGTCACTTTTCGATCCTAAAACCAATTTTTAACAAGAGCTCTATATTTTTTTTTCAAAAAAGGGTCAAATTTACACTTGTACTATCACATTTAAGTTAAATTTATCCTTCATCATACTTTTTCAACATATTTGCCCTGTACTTTATAAAAATGCCATAGTTATCCCTAATCTGTTAAATACTCATGTCCAATGTAAATTAAATTTACTCACTCATTCCAAACTAGTAAAACTTCAACTGAAATCAGCTTCTATTAGATTTACATCATCCATCGTAACATTTAACAAATCCCTAAGACAGTTGTAAACAAATGAAGCATGACCATACTAAGCCCTTTCTCCCCGAATCCTCCTGGCAAGCTGAATGTCTTTAGGCATGATGGTAACCCTCTTGGCGTGGATTGCACAGAGATTGGTATCTTCAAAGAGCCCAACGAGGTAAGCCTCCGCAGCCTCTTGTAGAGCAGCCACAGCACTGCTTTGGAACCTGAGATCTGTCTTGAAATCCTGTGCTATTTCCCTCACCAGCCTCTGAAATGGAAGCTTCCTGATCAATAACTCAGTAGACTTCTGGTACTTCCTGATTTCTCTTAGGGCAACAGTTCCTGGCCGGAACCGGTGAGGCTTCTTCACTCCTCCGGTCGCCGGAGCTGACTTTCTCGCAGCCTTGGTGGCTAGCTGCTTCCTTGGAGCCTTTCCACCTGTTGATTTGCGGGCCGTTTGCTTAGTACGGGCCATTTGAAATAAAGATTGTAGATCAGAAAAGCTTTGAATGGTGAGTCTGGGAGATGGGTGATGGGGAACTTAAATAGGAGTGAACTAAGCGGGAAGCATAGAAAATTTGAAATTTTCATGCTGTGCAATTCCAAGTGAATTTCAGCCGTTGGATTAAGAAGTTTGGTGTACCCTGACGGTATAGATCTCATAAGTATGTGTTTGCTAGGATACCGATCCACGTTCTAATTGAGTATAAAATGGACATTTGCCACGTGGATTTTAAAAGCTCCCTTTGCATGTCTTGTTTTGGGTCAAGACCTTATTGTGTTTCCATCTTGAAATTTGCTGAGAAGTGATGAGGATAGGTCAGGGAATTTTTGGAAAATATTATTTGAAAATCAACTAATTACTAATAAGAAATTCAAAATATTAACGAAATAAGGAATTAAATGACATTGTTATAGTCCCATAGTTCTTTTTGCAGACTTTTTCACTTATTCTCTGTCTTTGTAAAAAATTAAAATTTATTCCGCTAAAATAATTTTGTCCAAAAAGTTATACTATATTTAATATCAAAAAAATTATGCATATATAATATCGAATCCCTTGATAAAAATTTTACATTCATCGCTACTTTCACTTTGCCTAAACCTGAGGTACATATCAATAAACCACAATAAAATGGACGATAGACAATGAACAATAGACGTTTATATTCTCTTGTTATCAAATATCCTCTCTATAACTCCTTGACACCTAAAGTTTGGAGACTTCTTTTTTTCAACCACCTAAAGTTTGCAGTCTAAACATTAAGAAAGAAAAACAAAATGCACAATGAAAGAAACAAGTGAATTTTTATTTTATATCCGTCCGCTAAAAATAATACTTCAACCAGCAACAATATATTTTTATATATTTAACTAGCGAATATATTATTTTCAAACGATCGGCCAAATTTAACTTGCCCAATAAACAATCATAATCATAATATTTTGGTGTATATGTCTGAGGGTGTGGTCTATGCACTTCATGTATTTCAGTTGGAATGTATACCTTTCCCTTTTATTAGGTGCCAAAAATATATCCACTTTACTTTAAAACATTAAAATTTCTCTCGATTGACTTAGAATTTATTTTTTTGGGTCTAAAGAGCATAGATTAATTTTAGTTTCACTGCTCAAACTCAAATAAGGGCAATCCATAGCACTAAGCTATGCATGGTGTCTGATGAAAGGTTGGACTACACGAATTTATTATAGCATGGGGACGTGTATCCCATCACTATCATTTTCAACAACCACGTGACAAAATCATTAACTTTTGCAGTTATTTCCCCTATTGTATGGCACTATCTATTGAGACATCCGGGAGCACCGATGTTCAATACTCTTAGGAAGAATAATTTTTTTGCTTGTAACAAACTTTTGGACTCTTTTGTTTGCCAAACTTGTGTGTTTGAAAAGCATGTTAAACTTCCTTTTTCATCATCTACTTCACATACGCTTTTGCCATTTGATCGTATGCATTGTGATTTGTGGACATCACCAATTTTGAGTTGTGCAGGTCATAAATATTATATGTTTATTTTGGATGATTATTCGAATTTTCTGTGGACATTTCTCTTAAGACAGAAATTACAAGCCTTCACTGTGACAATGGGAGGGAATTCATGCTCAATTTAATAATTTTTGTCACCAAAATGAGATGTCTTTGCGTCTTTCATGTTCACATACATCACCTCAAAATGGGAAAGCCGGAAGAAAAATTTGAACGATTAGCAATATGATTCACACACTTCTTGTGCATTCATCCACACCACCAATGTTTTGGCATCATGCACTTCAAATGACCACATATCTTTTAAATATTCTTCCTAGCAAATTACTTTTCAACGTGTCACCTACATAAAGGTTGTACCATCGTTTACACATTTAAGGGTTTTTGGGTGTTTGTGTTATCCCTTGTTTCCGTCCATAATCATTAACAAACTTCAGGCTTGTTCCACTCCTTGTGTATTTTTGGGATACCCACAAAATCATAGGGGATATAAATATTATGATATGACGAACGGGAAAATCGTTATCTCTCGTCACGTAGTTTTTTATGAGTCTACATTCCCGTTTTCTAATTCTCATGTGGCATCCCCACCTTCATATGATTTTTGGACAACGGAATACATCCGATTTTACATCACCACCTCTATACCCAAAATCATATAGGACCGGCCCAAAACAATCCCCACATCGTACCAGCCCAACCACAAATTGGGACTGGACCAGTCTACAGTATGGAGGCCACTACCTCTTTACAGAATGGAGCCCACTGCTCCCTCACCAGTAAACCCAACCCGCATCCAGACCCATATTTTCAGGCCCATAATCGTGATCCCTCTCGGGCCAATAACCCAACAGAATACCAAAATACCAAACAATCTGCCTTGGCCCAAATACTACCTCTTCTCGGCCCAATACCATACCCGATATCCCTAATCCCCGGTTGTCGAATTTAGCCCAACCTTGGACCATTGAAAACCGTGCCATGCACATGATTTTTCAACCCAAACATCATTTTAACTTAACATCTTCGGTCCAATCATCACCTCTTCCCAAAAATCCCAAAGCAGCCCTATCATACCCAAATTGGAAAACTGTCATGTTAGACGAAATTTATGCTCTTATTAAAAATAAAACGTGGGAGTTAGTGTCCCGTCCATCTAATGTGAACATAATTAGGTCTATGTGGGTTTTCTGTCATAAAAAGAATTTTGATGGATCCTTTGCGAGATACAAATGTCATCTTGTTGGTGATGGCAGGTCTCAGCAGGTTGGCGTAGATTGTGGTGAAACATTCAATCTGGTGGTTAAGCCAGCAACTATCAAGACTATTCTTAGCCTGACACTGTCAAAATCCTGTTCCATTCACCAGTTGTATGTCAAAAATGCATTCCTACATAGTCATTTACAAGAGATAGTTTACATGCACCAACCTTTGGGTTTCCGAAACTTTACACATCCAGATTATGTTTGCCTATTGAAAAAATCTTTATATGGTTTGAAACAAACTCCTCGGACATGATATAACAGGTTTTCAGGATTTGTATCCACACTGGGTTTCTCACACAACAAGTCCGATCAGTCCTTGTTCATTTATAAGAAGGGAAGCGACATGACATATATCCTCCTATATGTAGATGATATCATTCTCACTACCTCATCTACATCACTTCGCCGGTTTATTATGTCCCTCCTTGCAGCAAATTTTGCAATGAGGGATTTTGGTCATTTAAATTATTTTTTGGGAATTGTCGTAACCCAATATGCAGATGGTCTATTTCTCAGTCAAAAGAAATACGCCAAGGAGATCATTGACAAAGCCGGTATGTCCTTCTGCAAACCATCACACACACCGGTTGATAGTTGATACAAGGCCAAATTGAGTAACTCTACATGTACTCCATACAGTGACCCAACACATTACCGCAGCCTAATAGGGGCCGTGCAATATCTTACTTTCACGAGACTTGATATCTCTTATGCGGTTCAGCAAGTGTGTTTACATGCAATATGCATGATCCGAAAGAAGAACATATTGGGGCTCTCAAGCGGATTATGTGGTATGTTAAGGCTACTTTTCATTTTGGATTGCATCTGTATAAGTCCTCCATTTCGAGTCTCTCATCTTATACAGATGTGGATTGGGGTGGCTGCACGAACACACGACGTTCCACCTCTCGTTATTGTGTGTTTTTGGGAGACAACTTCATTTCATGATCGTCCAAACGACAACCAACGATGTCTCGGTCGAGCGCTGAAGCAGAATACCGAGGGGTAGCAAATGTGGTTGCTGAATCATGTTGGCTCTGTAATCTTCTTTTAGAGCTCCATTGTCCGATTGAAAAGGCAACCATGATTTATTGTGATAATGTGAGTGCAATATATTTATCTGGTAATCATGTGCAGCATCAATGCACAAAACACATAGAAATGGATATATTATTTGTCCGAGAAAAGGTTGCCCGTGGACAAGTTCGTGTTCTGCATGTACCGTCCCGTTATCAGATTGCCGACATTTTTCACCAAAGGTCTTCCGCGTGTACTATTTGATGATTTCAGGGACAGTCTCAGCATACGAGAACCTCCCGCTAAGACTACGGGGGACTGTTCAAATCACAATCAATCATGTAAATTGTAATCATATAATTTAGGATGATTGTAAATTAGTATCATGTATTTTAGGATAATTAGATAGGTCTTCCTTAATACTAGTATGATACATTTGTATATATATTTCAAGATAGGAATTAAATCACTCATGGAATTGATTTCCTTCGGAAAGCTCGCCAAGGAGCCATGGCTCATAAACTCATAGACCAAAAGCTTCCTTTCTGGTCCTTCATCACAGAATCCAACCATCTCACCAAATTCTTGTGATGAGTCCTGGCTATTACACTGGCTTCTGTTTTGAATTCGTTCTCACCATCATTTGCTAGCATGTCTAGTTTCTTGACTGCTACAATAGTTCTTGAATTTGAAGACGAAAACTCTCCTTTATAAACTGTGCCGAAAGCACCTCTCCCAAGTTCTAGCTTGAAACCGTCTGTTGCTACCTTAAGCTCTTGGAAAGTGAAATTTCTCAAATTTGTCTCGAGGATGCTTGATGAACCAGCACGTTTTCGTCTTCTACAGTATACATATAAAGCAATGAGGGATGCCAAAAAAGCAAAGTTAAAAAAGGCAGAGGTGCTAAGGAGAATTGATCCCAAGATGAGCAATACTGACTATCTTTCTTCCCATTTCCCCTTTCTGACGGTGAATATGGGAAATCCCCGGACGGGATACTAGATTTCAACACTTTAACAAAAGCCTTTCCATTAACTTGTTCCCTCCCTCCGTTAGAAACTGACAAGTTCTTTTTATAATAGGTTCCTGACTTTTGTGTTGCAACTACACAATTACAATCATACAAACAAGAGTTCTGGCATTGATCTTGATTAAAGGACTGCAGCTCCTCATAGTTTGAAGAATTAGGCCAAAATATGTTATCTAAAGGATACATATCATATAGATCCTCCGGATTAGTATCATCCGAATTGAATCTTTGGATTGGATCACGTTCACAACCCTTGAACTCGTAGCTTGGATCAGAAAAGTTAAATCCGGGAAGACACTTACAATTTGGTCTCCCATTTGAGTCAAGTATGCAATACCTATTGAAACTACAAGTTCCTAGACCAAATTGACCTCGAATGGCTGAGCAGATATCATCTGGAGCAGACCAAACCCTGGACCAGCTTTCCTCCCACTTACCATTACTTGGAGCCTTAGGATGAGCATATTGGGTGAACACACCATCATATTCAAGAATAGCCCTGTATAGTAATCTCTTGCTGGAACAATATTTCCTGAAGTTATATTCACAACCCTACTGCTGGTCATAATAATATAAAGGTAACCAGTCTCATTAAAGATTAGCCTGTTTCTGGTCACATTAGCATAGTTTGTATCAACCGTGTTGCTCCAGAAGTATGCCTCGTATGCATTTCCTGTTGGCAGTGCAAAGGTGTTCAGCACAAGATTGCCATCGGGTATCAAACGAAACTCAAAGTGCCCCCTGGATAAGTTGTTCTGTGATGTCCTAGAAGACAGTGACTTTGTAGTGTCTATTGTTTGTGTAGGCAAGATTGTATCAGAAGGGTGATCAAAACTTTGCCATAGAAGGCTAGAATCGCTGCTAGCAAGGATGAAATTCCCTGTGTCCAACAACGAAGCATAAGAAAGGCCCGTGTCTGTAAGACTTGGTGGTTTCCAGAGGACTTGACCATCTGGATTCTCGAGAACAACTCGGCCATCTGTTTTTAGCTCAAGTTTAGATCCTTCTGGAGTTAACTCATCTCCATTTCCATACCAAACCAATGTTTTGTTTGGTATTTTTATCGAACCAGATAGCAAGCAAGTAAATTTTTTGGCCCTCTATTTGATGAAAGCCAAAGGCAAAGTCACCAGAAGGTGATAGCCATGCTGCAGCTTTAACAGATGCAACAAGGGACGACCCAAGAGTGATGTTTCCATTACGACTAGAGTTACTAGCCTGTGCAGATGCAACAGATGGTGTTGTAAGAAAAAGAAAAAGAACGCAAAGTAGATGCAGCAGAAAATGGTTTCCCATGTAGGATTTTATTAGATCATCAAAGTATTGGAAAAATTAAGAGTATAACTGATAGAGGTTTCCCCAATCTAAATTTATATCTGGCCTTGTAACGTGTTATTCCTTCATTGACTGGGCACTTATTTGAACAAACCAAAAACCACGGTTAGTTACTCTTCCTATGTTTTTCCAGAATGGAGTCATTGTCAGCTGACACTTATCACACTAGTTTACTCGTTTTCCACTTAGGGCGTCCACATACGTTTACCTTACTGAATACCCTTCCAACTACAAGAGGAACTGATACAGCATTACTTCCCTCTTTTTAAAGTGATGGCGGTGTTGAGCAGCCCACACCTCTACTATTCCAGTATTTACCTGCTATCTCCTACCACCATAGGCAACTCTACAAACTAAAGGCAACGTTGTCTACCAAGTCTTAGGTAGATGAGAAGGAAGCACCCGGTATATTTTTGTCTCTACTGGAATTTGAACCTTGGAGCCTCATGCTTATCACCTACTTCATTGACCACTAGAACACACCCTTGAGTGCCACTTACAAGCTTATTTTATATGCTTAACTCAAATTTATCTGCAAGCATGAATCATGCGTGACTGAATGTCATCCTGACTCCAGCGACAATGATATCCTTTACAATGGAACAACACAACTAAATAAATTATAATAATCAATTGGGGAAACACATCAAAACTATACCAGAAGCTAATGGATATGATAATAGGTTCAAAATCACACAAACAAACAACAGCACAAAACTGGAACAGTGTTTGTTTTACATCGCCCTCAATTTGTTCTCCCGTATTCATTCTTCCCGAACCACATTCTTCTATAATAGGAAGAGAATATTGTAAAGGAAATCTCAAATTGTTAAATTGACTGCCTTGCCGGCCTAAGTTTAGCTATAACATCTTCTAGAAACCTGCCCATCCAGCAGGTTGGGAAGCTGATTTGCTATCTATATTCTTTGGTTCACCAAAACGCTGAAAAGTTTTTGACTCATTGAGAGTAGCCTTTATCTGAGAGCTGGAAGCTGGCACAGCCCTAAAGTTATCTGGTCCAAATGCTGATGTATTTGTTTCAGATGTCTGTCTGTTCTGGTTGCCATTTCTTGTCCTGATAGATTTAGAATTAGTGTTAACTGGAGTAGCTTGTTGCTTTGGATCATCGTCAGCAAATGCTTGCCAGGGCTTTGAATCTGGGCTCACGTGACTCTGGCCAACTAATCCTTGCTGAAGCTCCCAAACTGTTCCTTCAACGTTATCTTTTTTCTGCATCAAAAATGATTTCGAATTGTAAATCATTGACAAGTCAATTATAAATATTACTAGCAATGAGAGTTTATAATAGCAAAGGATGTACCGGTGGAATACTGGATGGTTGACTTCCAGGAGATGCTTGGTTCCTCGTGGTGTCTCGATTTGGTGATGGAGTTCTGGCAGCAAGAGCTTGTTTAAGCTCCTGTATCTCCTGTCGCTGTGATCTGCATAGTGCAGATAGCTTTTCATATTTAGATGTTATTTCAGCCTTCTCCATGTTAACTCGTGATAGCTGTTGCTTCAGCTTCTCAACCTCAGCTTCCATGGGCTCTTTCTTCTCTGGTTGTTTAGTGTTATTTCCAGGGCTTGGTTTATTGGTACAGAATTCTGCAACAAAAGTATTGAATGCTTCACCCTGGGCGGCAGTTGGTGCCTCTAACTTCGACGATTTATTACTCCCAACACTGTGACCTGAATCATCCTGGAAAAGGTTTATCTCAAAATCCCTTGATGAGGTTTCCCCTGCTCTATTGGCTGGTTTTGCTCGCACATTATTTTGCATTGAATGGGAGCTGAGACTTTCCTCTTTTGAGGGGCCAGTTTTATAAGAAACTGGAACCTTATTGGGATGACCCTTGTCATGGCTTGAGGAACTGTGCCTTCTCTCGTCGTCAAACTTGGGTCTGGTTGTCTCCTCTGAAACAGAGGCACTTGTCGCATGCTGGGTATTCCAGAATGCACCAATTGGACCACTAGCAGCTCCACCAGCTTTTAAATTATGTGATGCAGGAGACACTTTAGGATTAGGTTCTGCAGCTGAAGGAGGTGGTGGAGGATTTCTGCTAGGCATTGGACTAATCTTACCTGCAGCTCTTGAAAATCCTGAATTTTCAGCAGGTATTAGTTTCCTTGAAGTGGAGCCACGATTTTGTATCACAACGTAGTAGAGGTATCACATTCCATATGAAAAACCCCTCACTTCCTCTCTCCCCACAACAGAAGAAAAATGTGTAATTCATATGTTACAAGCATCACAAAAACATTTCAACTGCACAGTAAACATGGAAGCATATACTCTTTTTTTCAACTTCAACCAAATATTGTCCCAACGCCTACTAAGAAACTTCAGATGACTTCCAGACCAGAACCGGAAGAGGAGACTTTTAAGATTTTATATAACTGACAAAATGAATTTTAGATGAGGGAAATCGGTTCCTTACTAGTATAAGCTAGTGGGTTAATTGAGTAAATTGACTGGGTGCAGTAAGCTATCCAAATTTATCATCCTACAAACTTCATGGATAAGATATTAATCAATCGCAAACCTGAGAAATTCCTATTAAGTAGTTCACAATGAAAACGAAAGATCTGAGAAAAATGTACTCACCTTCATGCCCATCAATACCCTGTTGCTGCATTTCAGGGGGTCTGTCGGGTAACGACTTCTGAAGCTCATTAGGCAACAGACCATTAACACGGAACCACACCTGCCATAAAATAAACTAATTGAGTTAGAAAGCTTTAGAGTAGGGTCAGCCCTTATGATTGCTATGGGCAGCACCACTCTACAACTAACCTAAGTTTATGCAGATGAATGGCCAATCAAGCAAAGCGCTTGCCTGCGTGATATCTGGTCTGGCATCTGGTGAAGACTGAAGCATATCTCTTATTACGTCTGTGATGCTAGTGCTGTATTTTGGTAATTCTGGAATCCTGTAATTTCCATTTAAAACTTGAAGTTTTGATTCACCATCAAATGCAGACTTGAAGTAGCATATCCGAAAGAGCAGACAGCCAAGGGCCTGCAAGACAAAGTGTCGCTCTGTTCTAAGATAACCCCGTAAATCTAGGTAAAAGGACTGTTTTTTGATTGTTAAAGATAAAATCTAGTTAAAGGACTTGCTGTTTCCGAAATCATCTCACAATATCTTCAGTCTGCTAAACTTACCCATATGTCTACCTTCTCATTTATAAGTTCTCTTCGATACAAATCCCACATCTAAGGCAAGAAAAGAAGGGATATAAAAGTCAGCAATCAATACCATCGACCATAA
This sequence comes from Anisodus acutangulus, assembly GCA_029783415.1. Lineage (NCBI taxonomy): Eukaryota > Viridiplantae > Streptophyta > Magnoliopsida > Solanales > Solanaceae > Anisodus > Anisodus acutangulus. The sequence continues at coordinate 10,857,642 of CM056492.1, forward strand.
CAATAATCAATAACAAGTCTTCAATCAACCTCAGGAGCTCTGTATGCAGGTGTAGTGTGTTTCCTTATATTGTCCTCCTCAATTCCCATTTCCTCAGGTTTCTCAAAACGTTTGTGGTTGGTTGAAGTACTACCAAAATCACACAACTTCCACAATCCATCAGCACCAAGCAAAAGGTTCTCAGCCTTTAAATCTCTGTAGAACAGGAAATACAGTTCCGAATGACAAAATTATAAAATCAGAAGAGAAAATGATGTGAATAAATTCAGTGTAGTCCGTGACAGTTTTGCAATGAATTGGATCTCTTAACTGTTAATTTTTGTACATCGAAATTCCTAGCTGCTTATGTCAATAACTTGAAACTTAAAACTTACCCAAAGTCATAAAATTGTATACGAGAATCAACAGAACCATTAAAGTGATACACTCAGTAGTCCAAACCACAAACAAGAGAAAGCATAACAGATGAAAATCAAGGCAATGAACAAAACTAAGCGGAAAACAAATATATAGATCGATATGGATTACATGACAACATATTTAAATGAGACGCAAAGTACTGAAATAGTGCACACAAAGAAAGAGGAATTATGAAGCCCTAAAATACTAAAGAGATGAAATATAGTGAAGCTATTATAAGCAAAGCCCCAACCTCAACAAAAAAATGAAGATTTGTCGTCATTATTTTAGAAAACTATTCGGGCTTAAGAGTGTCCCGTTCTTACCTGTGAGCTATGGGTGGGGACTGGCAGTGCATAGCAAAGACTGCATTGCACACATCCCTGAATATCAAGAGGACTTGTTTCTCCTCAAAGAAGCCAGCTCCTCGGTTCTCAAGGACACTAACCAAGGAGTTTTCACAATATTCCATAACAAGGAGAGCTTCCTTTGTACGGCCAATATCCAAGATGGTATGCGCATGAAGTGTGACAATATTAGGATGACCCTTGAGCGATTTCATCACTGAAATCTCTTTCAATACTACATCAAGTGATTCTTCATCATTAACAATAATATGCTTTAATGCATATTGCTTTGAACCATGTTGGGCTAAATAAACACAAGAGAATCCACCCTCTGCAATTGCATTGCGCACGTGAACTTTGAGATTGCCAATATCAATGCTGCGACCTTCAAGCCCAGTCTGTTCCTTGGGCATAAAAGGTTTGAATCTCCACATCTTAAACAATTCTGTCAAAAGAGAGAAAATCACTAAGAACCATGGCAAAGATAAGAGATTTAGCAAAATAAACAGTCAAATTAGAGTCTCCTGCAGTAAAGTGAACTAGCTGTGCAACCAATATATAAAACAAAAAGAAGTACATGTGCTTTAGGTGGTGTTTGTTTGGTGTTTTTCTAAAACTGAGTTCGCAAACTCAGCATGAGTTTTGAAACAAGTGTTTGTTTGACTTGTTTCTGGAATATATTTAACTTTTTGTGAAAATTTCCACACTTGAGTTTTGAGTTCTCGAAAGATTTGATAAACTGAGATTCGAAATCTAAAAAGAGTTAAACTCTGTTGCAAAACACACCCAAACAAACACTTCTCAAGGGTCAAAAACTGAGTTAGCTCAACTCAAGTTTCGGAAAACATCAAAGAAACGTCACCTTGCTAATTCATGATCATCCTAAAATGGTTACCGATAACACTGCAGATATTTACATTAGAGGCACAAATAACAGAATTACCACAAAAGCTTCACTCCTACAAACGCAAAGAAGAAGGTTTTGAACAATTTCCAGAAATGGATCTTTTCTTCTTTTGGCATGGGAGGGGAAAGAAGGTTGTCAAAATTTTAACTTCCACAAGATCAGGAATAGCAAACAAGAATAGTTACAAACTTGGACCATGTTTAAAAACGAGTTAGCTTAACATATGAAGTAGGAACGGACTGGAGCTGCAAGCCTTTGAATCAGATCAATATTGGGGACAGATGACACATGGGAAAACTCAAGCGCCTTGACCGACCAGAAAAAAGTCCCGTCTTCACTAATATATCTATATGGCACCGTTTGACTTTGCACAAAGTTTAAGAAAAAAAGAAAAACTTTTGAAATTTGTGGTCTAAAATAAACATTCGACAATTTTGTGGCTATAAATCATTTCATTAAGGGTAAAAGAGGGAATTTTAAAATTAAGTTATTTCTAATTAGAAAAGTGACATTCTTTTTGGGACGGAATAAGAAGGAAAGTGTGCCACATAAATTGGGATAGAGGGACTATTTATTGTCCATAAGGCCCTGCTTGTTATGAGACAACAATATATGAAAGCAATGATAACGAAAAGAAAGAACACACAATTTTACAACTCTACGTGGGTAGCTCTCAAGGGGAAGAAAACCCACGGCCAATCACCAACTCTTATTATTTCTCAATGAAAGATGATTACAGGATACATAATTATGCGGAAAAGCCATGTATATATAGGTTGCAAAAGAACCCTAATCCCGAATTACTTAGGGTGTCCTCCAAGCTATTTCCCAAGCAGGAAACAAACTACTTTAAAAAAATTCGGCGCAACACTCACGAGGCCTACCGGCCCATTCGTGTCATCTATGTAACTCACCGTGGCCTACGGCCCTTTGGTTTGTCCATCACAGGGGGCTGTGGCCCCCTGCAACCCCCGCAGTCATCAGGCACACAAACCTAACACTGCAGACAAATGTCCGAAGATTTATCCAATACCATAAAATAACCTTTAATTTAAAGAGATATTTATGGTAAAAGAGCCTTTATTGTAGAAAGACAACCATCGAATCTATCCACTACTAAACCAATAGATTCCAAGCTCCATTTAATGCTCGAAACATTCTGCTACTATGACAGACAGACAGAAAACAAGCTGTGTTTTTAGCTATCGTTTATTGCACTGGACTGCCACAAGGAATAATGGACCTCCAAAATTATAGACAAGCAAGATTCTAGATTCATGAATACAACGAGAACCACTCTGTCCGTATAATCTACATGTTACTGTTATTATAAGCCTGATTGGTTGCCCTTTGTCCTCGTTTTGAGGAGCTTAGATGTAGTCTATCGAATGTATCAAGTAGGGGTAAGGTCTGCGTCCACTCTACCCTCCCCAGACCCCACTTGTGGGATTACACTGGGTATGTTGTTGTTGTTGTATTTCTAAATAAGTAGATATAATTGGTTATTATATGGTAATGACAATCAGAAGAGATGTCTAAACCTGATTATTTTGCAAGTAATGAAGAGAAAAATTAATTCAAACTAATGAGTACAGTACTCCAAATTACAAGTATCCCGACATTGAGCTTCATTTAGATAATTTTAATTTGTACAATTATAAACTTGCAATCTAGCAAAAATTTGCCTCTACAACACCCAATTAGCCTTGAAACACACACAAACATGCCATTTCCACACAGATTCAAGTCAATCACATAAAACATAAACAAATCTCAAGTTTACAGTCTTACAATTGAGTCCAAGTTCTTCAAAATAGTTAACTTTTTTTTCTTTTGAATGAGTAAGGATATTTTATAAATGGTATGACAGCACAAAGTGTTACAGATACATACGATATACACGTGTATATCGTATGAATATGGTCTCGGTAATTACAGTGTAAAATTGGATAGACCCCTACCTTGGGTAAGTAATCGATGAATATGGTCTCGGTAATTACACTTAAATCGGAAAATTGGATAGACCTCTACGTGTATATCGTATGGATATGGTCTCGGTAATTACACTTAAATGCAGTTACTTTAGGACAGTGCATTAAAAATTACAAAGTGTAAAATCAGAATCCCAAATCTTTACTCTCGTATGTATCTTTAACACTAAGACAGTGCATTAAAAATTACAAAGTGTGCATAGCATCGATCATATCTAACATGGAATTTACATCATTTACAAAGGCCATGTTGCACCAAAAACCTAACTAGGAAATACAATTCTGCTTAAGTATGATGTTGCTCTATGTTTGGCTTCAAAACATTTCGTAAGGATACATCTTTGCTTTGTCTAACTTTTTATTCTTTTCACAGGTCCAACAATTTCAAGCTGCTGCAACTGTTAATTTATGAAGGGTTTCTGCTTTACAAAATACAGACCCGAGGCGAGATAATGCTGCTTCTGTCCATTATCTGAGCAGTAACCTTTCTTTCCTAGCCATCTATTAAAACTTTAGCACTATACTACTTTCTACTATATCATCCATAGCACTAACCTCCGCATGTTTCCAAAACTCTGGGATGATTTCTCATTGACAACATGAAATGCCAAAAAAGTAGATACAGCTTGTATGCTACAACTTAAAAATTCTGAAGTTAAATAAATTCGATGTGGAAGTTCCATGATAATAATGTCTTATCAGGCAATGGATCCAAATTCCCTCAAAAGATTCTCTCTCTTTAACCAAAATAATAAGCTAGCAGATACATTTGCCCAACAACAGCTCCACAATATAAATATTTGGTCACGCAAAAATAAAAATCAGGCCATTCCTACGAGAACCAATTGACACCATACGACAAAGCCAAGATAGAAGAAACATAATTTACAATATCGAAACCCCAAAGAAAATTTAAAAACATTGAAGTAATGATAGTCCAAGAATCAATTTATCTGGAAAATTGAACACTACCCAATTGCATTAAATCCAAGAAATGACCAAAAATGCTGTAAAAATCTACCTTTAATGTGGTAAGTAATCGATCGAGCACACGAAAACAAGTCACCCCAGATTTCCTAAAGTAACTGCATTTAAGTGTAAAATTGGGTGAGATCTGAGAGTAAAGATTTGGGATTCAGGGGATTGCTGGTGAGACCTAACAAAAGTGTATAGTAATCTTCTATGGATTGCTGGTGAGAGTAAAGATTTGTGCAGTTGCTTAAAAGTTGAGAAATATGATTGAGTTTGTTTTCACTAGTGTGATTTGAGATGGCAATGTATGTGGGACCCGGTCCCGATCCGGTGGATCCAAATCCGTTTTTACAGGATATCTTCAAAATTTGGACCGACGAATCCGGATTGGACCCGGATCCATTTTTTACGGATCGGATCTGGATCTTGTATTTGAGATCCGTATTCGATCCAGATCCGACCTGTGGATCCGTTTTTATTAAATATAGTCATAACCTAGAATGTAATTTTATAAGTATTTTCTTAAAATTGCTAAACACATCCAGTTTAATTCTCAAAATAAGTTTAATTTATCCCCCGTTAACTCAAAAACCCAAAAATAAATAGGTAACTTCGATAATAAAATCAATGTTATATTAGTGAATGACTAACATATCCATAGACAAGTAGTTAAAATTATAATTACTTCATTTGTGAAGATTCCAAGTACATGCAAGTTCTGCATTGTGGAAATACAAGTCATCATTTTCCATAACTATTGTCATTGTTCAACATTTTCAATTAATAGCTCACAATCAAAACGAGACAACGAACAAAATATCTCATATGAACATTTCAAAATTGAAACACAGTAAACTGTTAGCTAAGTAAAAATCGTTTGTTAGTTTTAAAAAAAATTCTTAGCAAGGTTACATTCTTAGCAAGGCAATTTTTTTTACATGTGGATCCAGATCCGATCCGTGGATCCGGATTTGGATCTGATTTTTATGGACCCGACGAATCTGGAATCGGATTCAGGTATGAAAATCGAATCTGGATCTAGTAGGATCCGGTCCAGATCCGATCCGTTGCCATCCCTAAGTGTGATACATGTGTTCAAAAGTACATGTTAGGTTAGATAACGGATTCAAAATTTGAAATTTATAAATTTATATAACTATCTCAAGTTAATATATAATAATAATTGAATTTAGATTAAAGTACATGTTTTGTTAGATAATTTTTGTGTTACGTACTTATGCTTAGTACATGCTATAGAAATCCTTTTAATTTCTTATAATATCAACTTAAATATATAAGTGAAACAAGTTGAACTCTAAGTTTAAACAACGGTTGAGTTCATTTCCAATTGTTCATGATTGTCATCTCGTTGCTCATCTACCATATCACGATGAATTATTTACTTATGTATGGATACGGAAGTATATCTCACTTGAACACATTGTATTTTAATTATTTCGAAAAAAAAATAAAATCTTGTTTATTATGTGAATAACCGGATTTCTAAAATTTGGAAATACTTTCTAACTGAGAAAAGAAGGTTATTGTCAAACTAAAAGATGAAAAATATAATTTTGTTTTCCTATTTTGTATATCTTTTATATTATGTAAATTTATATTCTAATTGAAATTAGGAAGATTTAGTTACCTAGTTTGTAATTATGTAACACTATATATATTGTACACAATAATCAATGAAAGACAGAGAACATATTCCTATCTGGTATCAGAAGTCAAACTCTAACTTCTTTTTCTCCCTAAGCCGCCGCCCCTCCCCCTAGGTAGCCCTCTTCCTCGGCAACCATCTCCCCTCTTTCTTCGATTTTTCTCTCTTCCTCTCCAATTTTAAATGGCTGAACAACCTAAATTCTATCATGCTCTTGCAGTTAACAACATCAAGAATTTCATTCTCATAACTCTTGAGATGGAAAAGGTTCAGTATTCATCTTGGGCGAAATTATTTAAGATTCATTGTCGTGTATACAAAGTCATCGACCATATCATCCCTCCAAAATCAAAGCCCCTAGAAAGACCTGATGAATCTAACAATGAACTTTGGTCCCGCTTAGATGGATCTACGGCACGACCTCGAATAATCTATTGCATACAATCATTGAAACCGATGTCACTGCACGACAAACGTGGGAGCGCTTGGAAAATATTTTTCATGACAACAAGACACAACGTGCCTTGTATATGGAAAATCAATTTCGGGCCATTCAGTAGGACGATTTTCCTAATGCGTCGGCCTATTGTCAAGAACTTAAGATGATTGCTGATCAACTCTCCAACGTCGGTGCATCGGTCACTAATCAACGATTGGTGATGCAACTTATTGCAGGTTTGAATGAAAATTATGATTGTGTCGCTATCATCTCCCAACAAAGCACGCTATTGCCTCCGTTCTATGAGGCTCGTTTGAGACTCATTCTTGAAAAAACTGAAAAATAAGCAGGTAGCGACTAATGCCATGATTGATGAATATAATGCTCTTATTAAAAATAAAACATGAGAACTATTACCTCATTCTCTTGATGATAATATTATTCATTCTATGTGGATTTTTCGACATAAAAAGAAATTTGATGGTTCTTTTGAGAGGCACAAGGTCCGTCTTGTAGGTGATGGCGGGTCTCAATATGATGGTTCTTTTGAGAGGCACATAGCAAATGTGATCATTCACAGTTCATCTATAGCAAGGGTAATGATATGGAATAAATCCTACTATATGTTGATGATATCATCCTCACCACATCTTCTGATGCACTTCGCCGATTCATTATGCCACTCCTTGCCTCTGAGTTTGCTATGAGGATTTGAGCCCCCTAAGCTATTTTTTGGGCATTGCTGTTACGAGACATGCATGTGGCTTATTTCTTTGTCAAAGGAAGTACGCCGAAGATATCATTGATCGAGCAAGCATGACATCTTGCAAACCGACCCACACACCGGTGGATACTAATTGCAAACTCAGTGCCTCTTCGGATTCTCTGTATGCCGACCCGACTCACTATCGCAGTTTAGCAGGAGCATTGCAGTAGCTTACTTTTATGAGACCAGATATATCCTATGTCATGCAACAAATATGCTTACATATGCAAAATCCGACAGATGAACATATGAATGCCATCAAATGTATTTTGCGATATGTACAAGGTACTCTTTATTTCGGCTTACACTTGTACAAGTCCTCACCTTCTGGTCTCATATCATATTATGTTGCTGACTGGGGTGGATGTCCTGATATTCGTCGATCCATGTCGAGTTACTGTGTGTTCCTCGGAGATAACTTGTTTTCTTGGTCTTCTAAAAGACAACCTACTCTATCTCGATCCAGTGCTGAAGCTGAGTACAGAGGTGTATCGAATGTTGTTTCTGAGTCTTGTTGGATACACAACTTTCTACTTGAGCTTCACTGCCCATTTTATAAGGCTACAATGGTTTACTGTGATAATGTAAGTGCGATATATCTTTCCGACAATCCCGTTCAATATCAGTGCACTAAATACATTGAAATGGATATTCACTTTGTACGTGAGAAAGTTGCTCGTGGACAAGTAGTTCATGTTCTTCATGTTCCTTCCCGATATCATATTGCTGACATATTCACTAAAGGACTTCCGCGCATACTCTTTGATGACTTCCGAGCCAGTCTCAATGTACGAGAACCTCGCGCTTCAACTGGGGGTGATAGAATATTACCATATCTTGTATATTACCATTGATAAAATATTACCATATTTTGTATATCTTTTATATTAGGTAAATTTATATTCCAATTGTAATTAGGAAGATTTAGTTACCTAGTTTGTAATTATGTAACACTATATATATTGTACACAATAATTAATGAAAAACAAAGAACATATTCCTACAATTTCAAAAAAAATTAAAATCTTGTTTATTATGTGAATAACCGGTTTTCTAAAATTGCAAATACTTTCCAACTGGGAAAATAATGTTATCGTCAAACTAAAAGATGAAAAATATACTCTTGTTTTCCTCCTCGTCAACCTTTTCTTTTCATCACCACCACCTTGCATCAAGTTTAGATTTAATGAAAATTTTGTGAACTAAATGCCGGATATGGAATATACGCGATTGTGAAATTATACGACAACGCGAGCAAGATAATAAAGAATGAGTGCATTTCCTTAGTTATAACTTATAAGATTTTGCTTTTCTGGACAATTTTAAAAATATTTTTACTTAAACGGCGTTAAGCCGTTTGGGCATATGCATCCCAAGTGTTTTGAAATTAAGTTTTTGGAAGAAAAAAAGCTTGTGAAAATACTTCGAGCAAATTGGTTGGAGACAAAACTCTAAAGTTTAGTGGGTAATTAGTAGTAAAATAATAGGATTTCTACGGACGTTTCCCAAATGGCTCTAAACAAAAGAAACGATGATACAAGCTCAAAAAAAATGAAATGGAGAAAGATGATGTAAAATGCTAAGGTAACATTTAACTACATTAATTTTTTCTTAAGATTTTGTGGGTGAAGAAGAGTCTTCAATTTTCTTTTTCAAAGTACACCCTCAAATTATAACTTCAATAAAAAGTTGTTGCAAAAAGATAAAAAGAAGAAGAAATGTTTTGAAAATCTTAAACAAACACTAATTTGAAATTTTATTTTACTAGTTTACAAAATTATTTTTCCATATACAAACACAACAAATATTTGCAATATTTTGGATTGGGTGATTTTAAATCCCCCAAAGTTTTGAGACAAAAAGAACAAAAAAATAAATAATCAAAGACACAACATAAGGATTTTGTATGTAATGGAGGAGGAACAAGAATCAGCTCACCAAATTTCATCAGTTGATTGTGAAGAGTGCAAGTCAAAACCATGGAAGTACAAATGCCCAGGTTGCTCTATACGCACTTGTAGCCTCCCATGCATCAATTCACACAAGCAAAGGACTGATTGCAATGGCAAAAAGTCCATCACTCACGTCCTCTCTCTTACTCAATTCGACGATAACCTCCTTGTATCAGGTCGGTTATTATTTATACTAAACAATTCTAAATGTATACAGATAACTCTTTTACTTTTTCTATTCCATATCCATATAAAAAGATACACATAAAACTGCTTTATCACTGGTCCAGAATTTACGTCAGCGAAGTTAAATGTGTGTAGGTTCGTTCAGACCTGGGAAAAATATGTGTAGAAAAAGGGCACCGAAAGAAAGACTGTCCAAAATTGAAAAACAAATCCAAACCTAACAATGGGAAGGTTGTCATGGATTCAAATGTAGTTGATTGTGACGACTCTGATTTCTCACTATTTACAATGGAGGCATCTAGACCATCCGATGTATGACTGATGGACTCAGCTTGTAGCTATCATATGTGTCCCAACCGAGACTGGTTGGTTGATTTTCAAGAGGGAGAATGTGGAGTTATTCACATCGCAAATAAAAATCCTCTTACAACATATGATATTGGTTCAATCTGATTAAGGAACTATGATGGATCAATCAGAACATTAACAGATATTCGATGTACCAGATTTAAAGAAAGATCTTATTTTTGTGGGAGTCCTATAGTCAAAGGGGTTCAAAGTCATTGCAGAAAATGGGATAATGAGAATATGTTCCGGTGCACTGGTGGTAATGAAGGGAATTCAAAAAAATAACATGTACCGCTATTACGGTAGTACAGTTATTAGGAAAGTGACAGTGACATCCAGTGATGACAAGGAGGCAGCAACGACCAGGCTATGACACATGCTGGAGGAAAATCCTTGAAATCTTTATTATATCAAGGATTGTTAAAAGGTGTAAAGGTTTGCAATTTGGAATTTTGTGAGCATTGTGTCAAGGGGAAACAAACAAGGGTTAAATTTGGAACAACTATTCATAATACTAAAGGTATTTTGAATTATGTCACTATGATGTTTGGGGTGCTTTCAAAACTCCTTTATTAGGTGGGAAATACTATTTTGTAACCTTTGTTGATGACTTTTTCCGGAGAGTGGGTGTATACGATGAAAACTAAAGATGAAGTGTTGGGAATTTTTCTCAAGTGAAAGGCAATGATGGAGACTCAAACAGGCAGAAAGATCAAGTGTCTTCGCACATACAATTGTGGAGAATACAAAAATGATCTTTTCAATAAGATTTGTGAAGATGATGGCATCGTCACACATTTCACCGTCAGAAATACAACACAATAGAATGGAATGGCAGAACGCATGAACCAGACTTTGTTGGAGAAGGTTTGGTGTATGTTGTCCAATGCTGGCTTGGGCGAATAATTTTGGGCTGAGGCAATAACATATGCATGCCATATCATTAATCGTTTACCATTTGCCGCTATTGATGGCAAGACACCATTTGAAAAATGGTATGGAAAACCTGTTGAAGATTATGGTTCTTTGCATGTATTTGACTTAATTGTATATTATCATGTAAAAGAGTCAAAATTGGATCTGAGAGCAAAGATAACTATATTTATGGGGATTACTTCTGGAGTTAAGGGATACCGCTTATGGTGTCCAGAGACAAGAAAAATTATATTCAACAGGGATGTTACCTTTGATGAATCCGCCATAACAGATAAGGTAGCAGTTGAATATGTCAAACAAACTGATGGTGCTTCAAAGCAGGTGGAGTTTGAGGAAAAAATAATTTTTCCAACACAAAGAGAAAATGAGAAAACAACAGAAGATTTTCCTATGGAAGAAGAGCCAGTTGAGAGGGAGATTCCAACTCAGAAACCTCAATAACAACTTGAATCAACAACAACCAGCAAACCAAAAAGAACAATAAGAAAACTTGCTCGTCTTATTGATATGGTGGCTTATGCAGCCTCAATTGTAGCTTATGGTATCCCGACCACTTACAAGATACAATCCAAAGTTCAGAAGAAGATAAGTGGAAAATTTCCATGAATGAAGAAATGTAGTCCCCTCATCAGAATCACAGATGGAATTTGGCCAATCTCCCTAAGGATAAGAAAGAAATTGGGTGCAAATGGGTATATGCAAAGAAAGAATAATTTCCTAACCAAGAAGATATTCGCTACAAAGCAAGATTAGTGGCCAAATGATACACTGAAAAGAAGGGAATTGATTATAATGAGGTATTTTCTTCAGTCGTGAAACACTCTTCCATTAGAGTTTTGTTGGCTTTGGTAGCACAGTTGAATTTGAAACTAGTTCAGTTGGATGTAAAAACTGTATTTTTACATGAAGATTTTGAAGAGGAAATCTATATGACTCAGCCAGAAGGATTCAAAGTTGCTGGAAAGGAAAATATGGTATGCAAACTTGAAAAATAGTTGTACATATTGAAATAATCTTCTAAATAATGGTACAAATGATTTGACAAGTTTATGTTGCAGTAGAGGTACATAGGAAGCAAATACGATCATTGTGTGTATTTGTGCAAGCTTGAAGATGGATCATTCATATATCTTCTCCTATATGTTGATGATATGTTAATAGCTTTCAAAAGTCAAGAGGAAATTGAGAAGTTGAAGATTCAACTAAAAAAGAAGTTTGAGCTGAAGGATTTGAGTGAGGCAAAGAAAATTCTTGGCATGGAGATAAAAAGAGATAGACATTCAAAGAAACTCTATTTATCTCAGAAAGAATACTTGAAGAGGGTGATAGATCATTTTGGTATGAATGAGAAAATAAAGTCGGTTAGCACTCTGCTTGCTCCTCATTCTAAGCTTAGTGCCGCTATGTCGCCGAAGAATGAAGCTGAACGAGAATATATGTCAAGGATACCATATGCAAATGATGTTGGTAGCGTGATGTATGCAATGGTTTGCACAAGACCAGATATTTCACATGTTGTTGGAGTTGTAAGTAGGTATATGCATAATCTAGGAAATAAGCATTGGCAAGTTGTGAAATGAATTCTACGGTATATTTGTAATATTGTAGAGGTTGGTTTGATTTTTGAGCAGAAAGAAAGTCAGTATCTAGTTGGATATTATAACTCAGATTATGCGGGTGATTTGGACAAACGAAGATCAAGTATTGATTATGTTTTCACTCTTGCAAATGCACTAGTTAGTTGGAAGTCTACGTTGCAGTCAACAATTGCTTTGTCTACCACTGAGGCAAAGTACATGGCAATTACGGAGGCTGTGAAGGAGGCAATTCGACTTCAAGGTTTGATTAGAGAGCTTGGTATTGAACAAGAAAGCATCACAATTCTGTGATAGTTAAAGTGCTATTCAATTAGCAAAGAACCAAGTTTATCATGCAAGGACGAAGCATATTGATTTTCGGTATCACTTTATACGAGACATTATAGAAGAAGGTGGAGTCATGGTGCAGAAAGCTCGGACTACAGATAATCCTGCTGATATTCTGACAAAAGTAGTGACTGCGGTCAAGTTTCAACATTGTTTGAACTTGATCAACATTGTTGAACATTGGAGATTGAAGTTGAAGACAACCAAAAATTAAAAATGTAGAATCTTGCCATGGTGGAGATTTGTTAAATTTGTCAAGATTCTATGTGAACATTAAAAGCCACTTTTGTAGCATGAAATTGGTAAACACATTTTTCATGCATTTACATTGCATGATCACATTCTAAGTGATGTCATGCATGACATTAGTGAGGCAATTTCCCTTCTATAAATAACAAAGTTTTGTTCATTTGAAATCATCCTCACTTGCCTTCTCATCTTCTAAGGCATTTGAATCTTTTTTCTCTCTTGTAGTATTTCACTTGAAATTTTGGAGTGGAATAAAATTTGGATTGGTTGTGTTCGAGGACTAGGTAAAAATATAATTTTGCTGAACCTCGTAAATTCTTGGTGTTCTTTTTTATTGTTGTCTCTATTACTATTTATTAGTTATCTTTAGATATAGTAGTTGTGATTTAATCACTCTTTGTATATAAGGCTTCCTCAACACCATGGAGATCGTTGTTGGAAGCGAGTGAAGTCGCATTCAGGAGTGTTAGGAGACATTTATTTATTGTGGCTGAGAATTTTGACAGCATTGGTAGCCCTTCTAGGACAGTGACAACTCCTACTAAAATGGTAATGATTAAAACTCTCATCATTCCGAGTATACCTAAAATGATTTTACTAACTGTTTGACCTCCTATTTTTATGCACCACCCAAACGACGTTGGAGCATTACAAGGAATGCCGCATGATAGTGATGAGTCTATAGTGTGACCGGACTCAAGGAAGTCATCTACTAAAAGCTAAGTAGAACAAGAAGTAACTTCTGTTGCTCGTGATGGAGTTATAGCAAAATTGGTCTCTGAATTACACAAACATCCGTCAGTTGTAGTATTCGTGTTTGATGGAAAAAAAAGTTGTCCTAAACCACCATAAGGAATTTATTTTGAAATTTGGTCTGTGATTTATTTTAAGCTTTCCAAAAGTGTTGTAGATTTCTGAGCTTGAAGAACAAGTCCAAGTGATCCTTGCCGCGATGCGGATATTTTTCCTTGGAGGAACTTATTGATGTCCTTGTTCGAGTTAACTACGTCATATGACCAGGCACAGTCGACTCTATTCGATAAAGCTGAGGAAGCTGCAAGATCGGAGTTGTTTTAATAGCTGGAGCCCGTCTTACGAATGGCTTGATTGAAGAATACAGGAAGGTTGAAGAAGTGTCATATATTCGTCTATCCCTAGACAAGGTAAAAGAGAAGATAGAAAAGCTGCGTGAAAGAAAAGAACTTGGATGCCACCGATAAAGAAGTTGAAGAAGTCAAATTAAGAGCCTCAACTGCTGGAAAGGAGTATAATGTAGCCTTGTTGACTGCTGATGACTCGACTCATTCAGAAAAGAAAGAACACCCTGAAGCTATGAGCCAACACTTGATCAATTACAAATTGTGTTTAGATTAGACTAGAAACACTATTTTATTTGTTTTTCTTTCTTCTTTAATTTTGATTGTTTAGTAGAAATTCTCATCAGAAATAAAATTCCTTCTATTTTGCCTTATATCGTGCATTCTCGTTGATTTTGCTTCTTTCTTTTCCTGTACTTCAACAATCAAAAATCAGGACTTGGTAGTTTAACCATGTTTTCTACATTGTTGGAAAAGGACCTCACCTTTTCTAAGGTGACTCAATTTAGAATAAAACTTTAAGCTGCCTATGTACCTAAGTAAAGAAGATCAAATCTTACGTAGTTCAAAACAAATGAGTTTTTTATATGTTCTTACTTTTCCTGGCTATTGCATGTAAAACACTATTTTAACTCGTGTTGGCCATGAGTGACATGCAGTTTATGCTCGTCTATTAAAGAGCGCTTTTTTTTTTTTCAAGGATAGTATCTCTTCATGAATTTTCTATTGATAGAGCCAATCCACGAACTTTCTGAGTCAACAAGTTTGTAAGAGCCACTTGAGTATACTTTTTGTACACATATGGCCAATCCCATTGTGCCAAAAACTTGCTTCCAGATCGATGAGAAGTTACGAGAAAAACTTGGTCACCCACTTAGAAGTATCTAAGACGAACCCTCTTATGGAAAAGGCCTTTCCTGGAGGGAATTTATTAAGTATATCCTTATGCATCCAGTCATGACCAGCTGCTCTGCTAGTTTGTGTCAATAGTATCGTAGCAGATGAGATGCTTGTCTCGAAGGAAGTTATCAGTAATGTTGTCGGTCATTGGTGAAAGTGTGTCTTTGGAACATTGCATAGCCTGAAGAGGGTGCTGTTCTGCCTGGACTTTTAGTGAATGGGACAATTTCACAATGGAAGGATATGTGTAAGATTGTATTAATCTCTCTTGGAGAGTCTTTCTCATTAATACAAATATATATAGTGTGTACAATATTGAATTCTAATTGAATAAGGATCCTATTTTTACCATAATTATACATTACTATTAATTACAAAATATATGGTGAATATATTGTAATATTCACTAATACACCCTCTCAGTCGGAGTGGGAGGAGGCCGGACGCTGAAACTGGATTTGAAGTCGATGAACAACTGCCGAGAAAGCCCCTTTGTAAAAATATCTGCATATTGATACGAAGAAGGCACATGCAACACCTTAACATGACCTATAACAACTTTCTCACGAACATAATATATATCCATCTCAATGTGCTTGGTTCTCTGATGCTGAACTGGGTTATGAGATAAGTATACCGCAAATATATTATCACAGTAAACCATAGAAGCCTTACGTAAGGGACACTGAAACTATAGGAGGAGGTTTTGGAGCCAGCAGATCTCAGCTACAACGTTTGCAACGCCTATATACTTTACTTCTACACTCGATCGGGAGAGTGTGGCTTGCCTCTTGGCAGATCACAAGTTAAGATTGTCACTTAATAACACGTAGTAGCCAGATGTGGAACACCGTGTGACTGGACAACCTGCCCAATCAGCGTCCGTGTATGATATCAGCCTGGTCGGTGCAGAGCGATAGTGTGTAATCCATAATCAAGAGTGTCCTTAACGTATCGAATAATACGTTTAAGAGCTGTAAAGTGAGGCTCCCTGGGCATGCATGAATAAACAAACATGCTGAACAACATATGCAATGTCAGGCCTGGTGAACGTAAGATATTGAAGTGCACCTGCAAGACTCCTATAGAGAGTGGGATCGGACACCAGATCACCGTCAGCAACATTGAGTTTCGACTTCGAGTCGACCGGAGTAGGCATGATTTTGCAATTCACTATTTTAGCCATGTACACAATTTCTTCCGCATACTTGCGCTGGCATAGGAACATGTTAACTGCAGATCTTGTCACAAAAATCCCCAAGAAGTAACTTAGCTTCCATAAGTCAGTCATAGCGAATTCAAAGTTAAGCAACCGAATGATCTCATTTTTCAACACATCAGAAGAGACAGTCAGAACAATATCATCCACATATAATAACAAGTATGCAATGTCACTATCTCGATGAAAAATGAATAATGAATGGTCACATTTACTGCATACGAACCCTATCTGTATAATGTAAGTAGCAAAATGCTCATACCAATCCCGGGGGTCCTGTTTCAAACCATACGGGGAATTATGGAGACGACAGACATGATGAAGAGCCTCTGGATGTACAAAGCCTGGCGTTGGTGCATGTAAATCGTTTCTTTCAAATCCCCATGTAAGAATACATTTTTCAAATCAAGCTGATGAATCAGGCAATTCTTACCATAACTATGCTCAGAACAATGCGAATAGTAGCTGGTTTTACCACTGGACTGAAAGTCTAACCATAATCAATACCCTCCTGCTGAACTGTGCCATTTGCCATAAGTCTGGCCTTGTGGCATTCAATATCACCACTATCTCTGAACTTATGACGAAAGAGCCACATACAACGAATCACATTTACCCCCTCTGGCGTCGGAATAAGATCTCACGTGCGCTGAGTGGTAAGCACATCAAACTCCTCACGCATGGCCGCATTCCAATTCGGGTCAAGTTTGGCTAGTTTTGGATTTTTAGGTATTGGTGATATGGATTGTGTGGATAGGTTAAAGTGGACTTTGGATTTGAAAATCCCATGTTTGGCATGAGTTTCCATTTGGTGTGTGGGTATGGGCGCGGGGCAATCGGTCTCGGGTTGTGGGGCAGTGGCAGTGGGTGGGGAGGGGTTTGGCAGTGTGGTGTGGGGCTGGGCAGTGGGTGGCTTGATTTTTCAGGAGAATGCGGGTCGTGGTGGGGTGGCAGTATATAGCGGGATGGTTGGTGTACTTGGGCGGGGGGGGGGGAGGCAGACGGTGGTAGGTTGTGTAGTGTGGTAGTGTTGGCACTGGTTGGGCAGCGGGTTGTTTCAGGATGTTGTGGGATTGGAGGTAGGGAAGCGACAGTTTGCAATATGGGTGAGTGTGTCGGGAGGGCGGTAGGTAGTGGGTTTTGTAGTGCATTTTGGACTAGAGGTGAGGTGTTCGAATCATCAAGGAATTTGTAATCAGTAACTCAAATTTTTTGGATGTTGTCAAATGGAAAAACGTACTCAACAAACGTGACGTGGCGTTAGACTATGATTTTGTCTGTGGATAACTCATAGCACAAGTACCCCTATGGTTCGACGGAAAACCTAGAAAGGCGCACAGAGTGGAGCGAGGTGTTAATTTGTGAGGGACCGTGGATATTAGATTTGGGTAACAAAGACAACCGAAAATTCGAAGGTAATCATAGGTAGGGATCCGACGGTAGAGAATTTCAGTGAATGTCCTATTTTGAATCGCATGGGTAGGTAAGATGTTAAGAATGTGTTATACTATTTTAATGCATATACCCAAAAGGTATGGGGATAGACGAATGAAAAAAAAGGGCACAAATCATATTATTAATGGTGCGGAGAATTCTTTTGCCTTTACCATTTTGAGGGGAGGTATGGGGGCAGGAGAAATGAAAAATCATGCCATTAGCCGCACAAAAATTATGAAAAGTGAGTTATTGAACTCACGATCATTATCACATTGAAACGTTTTGATGTCTTTTTCAATGGGCCTTGGAGTCATCCACTGAAGCAATTTTGTGAAGAGTCTCTTGGACTGTCTTGAACTTTTTCTTCGCAAACATCCAAAGGTCTCTCTCTTTGTTTTGTTTTTGTAGGAAATGATTCCTTGATCAATATTATTCCCATGGTATAATATATATAGACAATCATAATATGATTATCTTATGAAACACTAATCTACTTTATTTAAAATATAAGATGCTAATTACAATCATCCTAATTAATGATATATACAATATATTACAATAATAAAGATTGGAGGTAATTGCCCCATAATTACTCTAACAGTGCCCCGCAGTCTTAGCTGGAGGTTCTCGATTGATGAGACTGTCCCTGAAATCATCAAAGAGTACGCACGGAAGACCTTTTGTGAAGATGTCAACAATCTGATAACGGGACGGTACATGAAGAACACAGACTTGACCACGGGCAACTTTTTCCTAGACAAATAAGATATCCATTTCAATGTGTTTTGTGCGCTGATGCTGAACATGATTGCCAGATAAGTATATCGCACTCACATTGTCATAGTAGACCACAATTGCCTTTTCAATCGGACAATGTAACTCTAACAGGAGATTACGAAGCCAACATGACTCAACAACCACATTGGCGACCCCTCGGTATTCTGCTTCAGCACTAGACCGAGACAGTGTGGATTGTCGCTTGGACGACCATGAAATGAGATTGTCCCCCAAGAACACACAATAATCAGAAGTGGAACGACATGTATCCGGGCAGCCACCCCAATCCGCATCAGTATAGGAGGAGAGACTCGAGATGGAGGACTTACAGAGATGTAAACCGAAATGAAGAGTGCCTTTAACATACCGCATAATTCTTTTGAGAGCCCCCATATGTTAGTCCTTCGGATCATGCATGTGTAAACAAACTTGCTGGACCACATAGGAAATATTGGGCCTCGTAAAAGTCAGTTACTGCAAGGCACCTGCAAGGCTGTGGTAATGTGTAGGGTCGTTGTATGGAGTACCTGCAGCGCTACTCAATTTCGCCTTAGTGTCAACTGAAGTATATGATGGTTTGCAGGAAGACATCCCAGCTTTGTCAATTATCTCCTTGGCATATTTCTTTTGACTGAGAAACAAACTACCCGCATAGTGAGTGACAGCAATGCCAAGAAAATAATTCAACGAACCTAAATCCTTCATTGCAAATTCAGCCGCAAGAAGGGACATAATAGACTGACGAAGTGAAGTTGATGATGCTGTGAGAATAATGTCATCAACATACATAAGTATATATGCCATGTCAGCGCCCTTCCAATAAATGAATAATGACTGATCCGACTTGCTGTGAGAGAACCCCAATTTGGAAACAAATCGTGCAAACCTATTATACCATGTCCTAGGAGCTTGTTTCAGACCATATAAGGATTTTCTCAAAAGATACACATGATCTGGATGGGTAAAATTGTGAAATCCAATGACTGATGCATGTATACTGTTTACTGCAAGTGGCCATATAAGAATGCATTCTTGACATCCAACTGATGAATGGACCAAGATTTAGAAAGTGCCAGTATAAGAACAGTCCAAATAGTTGCTGGCTTAACTACCAGACTGAATGTTTCACCGCAATCTACTCCAAATTGCTGAAACCTGCCATCACCAACAAGACGAGCTTTGTATCTCGCAAAAGAACCATCAGAATTCTTTTTATGGCAAAAAACCCACATAGACCGAATTATGTTCATATTAGATGGACGTGGTACCAAATCCCACGTCTTATTTTGAATAAGAGTAGTAAATAAGAGTAGTAAATTCATCTAACATGACAACTTTTCAATTCGAGTCGGATAAGGCAGCTTTGGGATTTTTTGGTATTGGTGATGATTAGACTAAGGTGGTTAGGTTAAAATGGTGTTTAGGTCAAAAAAATTTGTGCATTGCACGGGTTTCCATGGTCCGTAGTTGAACAATTGGGTTGTCGGGTATGTTAGATATCTGGGTGGTTGTGTGATTTTGGGCTTGGGCAGTGGGCTCGGTATGGCCACTAGATTGAGCCAGTGTGTCTCGGGAAGGGGGCTGTATGACGAGTAGTGGTGTAGGGGCTTCCCTTTGTTGGGTCAGGTTGTGAGGCCGTGGGTTTTGTGATGGCCCTACACTATTATTTTGAGAGTTTAGATGATACCTAAAAAGTGAATGAATTCCGTCGTCCGAAAAATCATATGAAGATGAGGATGCCACTCGAGATGTTGCAAATGGAAATGTAGATTCATCAAAGATGACATGACGAGAAATAATGATTTTACTACGCAATGAGTGGAACGGGCATGAAGTTTGTGAATGGTGGTGGATGAAAACAAAGGATAACACAAACACCCAAAAACCCATAAATGTGTAACTGATTGGAGATGGTGGTACAACAACTGAGTGGGTGACACATTGGAGATTAGTTTACTAGGAAGAATATTTAAAAGATATGTAGCCATTTGAAGGGCATGGTGCCAAAAATTTGGTGGTGTGGACGAATGCACAAGGATAGAGCGAGTCATATTGTTAATTGTTCGAATCTTTCTTTCGCCTTTCCCATTTTGGGAAGAGGTATGTGGACATGAATTACGCAAATACATCCCATTTTGGTGATAAAAATCCTTAAATTTGGCATTTATAAATTCCACCCCCTCCATTGTCACATTGAAAACATTTAATGAATTTTTCAAACTGAGTTTTGGTAAACACACCAAATTATTTAAAAATGTTGTAGGTTTGTGATTTATGTCCTAAGGAAAATGTCCACAAAAAATTCGAATAATCATCAAGAATGAGCAAATAGTATTTATGACATGCAACACTCAAAACCGGTGATGTCCACAAATCACAATGCAAAATATCAAATGGCTTAAAAGTATGAGAAGTAGATGAAGAAAATGGAAGTTTAACACGTTTATCAAAGACACATGTTTGTTCAAACAGAAAAGTCCAAAGGTCTGTTACAAGAAAATAAATTATTCTTCCTAAGATGATTAAAAATTGGTGCTCATGGGTGTCCCAACTGATTGTGCCATATACTAGGAGAGATGACCGCAAAAGTGGATGGTTTGACCATGCAAGTGTTGGAAACAGATGTGATGGGATATAAGTCCCCCGTGCTATTACATCTCATGAGTGACATCCCCGTCTGAAAATCCTTCACAGAAAAGCCAAACGGATCAAAATTCACAGAAACATTGTTGTCAATTGTAAAACGTCTAATAGAGATCAAGTTTTTAATCAATTTTGGTGCATGTAAGACATTTTTCAAGTATAAAGGTGGGTGGGGAGAAGGTAGTTGTAACATCTCGTACTTTCGAGCCAGGGTTTGAATCGCTAGACGTGTGTAAATAGACCCGAGCATTAGAGGAAATTTGGTTCTATTCACGTACACAAATAAAATAGCTTAGCATATAAAAGGATGTGGTCCCCAAATAATTTAAGGAGTTAAAAAGGATGTGACAATGATGACCAGTAGTAATATTTGGTGTGTGCCAAAAGAGGTTATGGACTAGTGCTATATCGCACGATTATGACATTGAGTATATGAAGGTTTTACGAGTCATTAAGTTTTAAGTGAATTGATATTAAGAAATCAATTATGTGGATAAGTGGTCTAAATATTTGAATTTTGTGGAAGACTAATAAAGTAATTAGTAAAATTGTGGATAAATATTCAAGTGGATACAATCCACGTGGAGAGGCAGCAAGTGATGAGTATACCTTGATGTTAATATAGGTGTCATCCTAAAACTAAAGTTTGGAAGACAATCATTAAGTGGACCACTTGATAAGAATTTACGGAGGTGCAAACAAAGTCCATTAGATCGAGAGCTTTTACAATTGATATGCAAACTATCTTCTGAATAACTTAAATTAGAAAATAAATTAAGAGATAGACCATAAAGGACTTGGTAACAAGGATAATACCTTAGGCTCTTTAAACCCCACCATATGCAGTATAAATATCGATCAAAGAAGACAACAGATGTAACTTGTTCAATGTTTGCATCACTAAACATTCCAAACTCAAATTTTATATCGCCATTAGCATCGCAATTCTGGAACACCTTAGTGGTTCCAACTTCCAAACTCAAGAAACAAGGTCCTCCTCCTAGTGAAGTCAAGAAAGGTGAAGGGAATCTTGGCTTTCTTTTCTTTTGGGAAGGAAGCAACAACTAATTTGCTTGCTATAAACTACCGGCTGAACATGAAGTTTGGAGATTTCGGGAGCATGTAATATTAGCTTTCATCCATAATTCATTGAACACTCTAGCTTTTAGCAAGGTATGTTAAGGTAAATTATTTATTTCTTTTGGCATGTTCTATGTTCGAAACGTGACTGTAATATTGTTCCATAAATTATTCTACTCTTAGTAGTTAAGAATGTTCATGTTATTGATTCCTATGTTGAAAGCATGCCTAAATATATTCTTAAATCCTTATTTAGATATATGGGGAAGATGTTAATATTCCCAATGTTAGCCGGAGGTACAAGGATATTATGTCACCCGATAAGTTCAGAATGTTTTATTGTCATTCATGCATTTGCATTATATCCATGTATTACCCCGGGACCCACTTATGTTATATACACTACTATATAGTATGAATTATATATATATGTAGGGGAGGGAAAAAAGGTAAAGGCGTTATATACGCGTCACCACCTGCTGCTGGTACAGATATCACGAAAAGAAAGATGCCCAATGAGGCCAATATGATTATGCATGCCCACAGAGGCTGTTATGGGAAGGAAAATGCCCTTGTGTGGCCAATATATATATATATATATATATATATATATATATACCGCATTTTCATCATGCATGACAATTAGGCATTCACTATATGATATGATGCCCACAGAGACTGTTGTGATAAGGAAGATGCCCGATGAGGCCTATGTATATGTATACCGCATTGAGCATGACAATTAGGCATTCACTACTGGTAGGTTGTTTCTATTTCAGCTGGTTGTTATATTTCTGTTATGCTATTATTCATGCATGACATACTCAGTACATCAGTCGTACTAACTTCCCTTTTGTCGGGGGACGCTGTATTTCATGCCCGCAGGCTCAGGTAGACAGTGGACGGTTCGCACTAGTAGGTTTTTTATTCAGTTGATATTTGAGCACTCTACTTGATTCAGAGTTGAAGTCTAGTCGTGGTATTGTATTTTGCATATGCATATGGGTATGGCAGGGCCCTGTCCCGTCCTTGTGATGTCATGTACTCTTTAGAGGCTTGTAGACAATTGTCTTGTGTATAATAGTTATGTATGGATCTGTCGGCTGTGATTTATGTGTCAGCCGAATATTTAGTAATGACCCTTGTGGCCCTGATTAATTATGGGTATATGTTAAATATGTGATTTGTGGTGCCCGGCAGGTAGGGTTCGGGTGCCCGTCATGGCCCTCCGGTTTGGGTCGTGACAAACTTGGTATCAGAGCCGATCTGTCTACAAGCCGTGTCTGGTAGAGTCTTATTTATGGGTGTGTAGCGCGCCACACTTATAAGCGAGAGGCTACAGGGCACTTAGAATTGTTTCAATTATTTCATAGTCTAGATCGTTCGATAGAGCCGAGTCGTAAGAATATTTATTCCTAATCTAATTTTCTCATTTAAAACTGCAGCAATGTCTATGACGAAAAATACCTCGGGTAGTAAGAGTGCGGGTATTTCTATGAGGGAATGTGTTAGACAGGTACCACCCGCTGGTACGGGTCGAATGGTTACTGAGGTTGAGCAAAGAGACGTAAGTTACACTATAGAGTCAGACCCATCAGATATTATGGATTCTATTGAGGAGGATCCATCGGATCCCTGTGGGTCGCCCGCTCGAACAATTTCGATTTTGCCAGCGGAAGATGGAGTGAGGGGAGTTCCGATTTCACCGAGGCATTTAGTTCCAGTATCGGTCCCCATTGATCATGGTGTAAGTGGGGTAACATAGGGATTGGCGCAGCCAGGTTCCCCACAGGTGCAACGTCATGATAGGGTATTCATTTCATTCACTGATACCAACTCTTATGAGGTTCCGGATAGTCCACAATCTTGGGAGTCCGTTAATCAGGGCTCGCCGGTTTATGTTATGAGATACGTGGAGGATGAGGAAAGTAGGCAGGACACGAGGAGGCTAGTAAAGGATAGATAGATTCCACTTCAACATGTGTCTGATCGAGGCTCATATGTATGATTGAGATAGGACAGTGCAAATATACTAATAGGATCCCAACATTGTCCTAGCGCCTATCCTAATAGCCATACGTCCTTATATTAGTTACCTTTAAGTAAATCATGTATTGTGCTTAAACAATATGTGGTTATATATTTGGACTAATCAAAGAAATATTTGGATTCTGTATGTGGGTTGCTAAGATAGTTGTATAGTTTAATATTATAAAAATATGTGTCTGTTTGGTTTCAAATTACTGTGTATACATGAATAACATGCATATAGGCTAAGATGGTTAAAGGAACTTAACTAGATTATGACTTTGGTGTAGTTTCAACTATTTGTTTAACTGTTAAACTTTAAAATGCTCATATAGGACATGTTTGGATAGCTTGAATTGAAAATTAGCTAAAGGTGATAATTCTTTACATGATTTTGGAGATAACAAGTTAGTTCAACATGTAAATCTTATATGATTGTTTATGAGATTAGCTTAACTTTAAAATAGAAGTAATTTTGTTCTAATTTAGGTATGTTATACGTCGCTAAGAGCAAATGGTTGAAAATAGGAGTGGTTGTAACTTTAAAATGTCCTAACAAGCTTCATGAATCGGTTTGGTTGTGTTTGGTTAAATAATATGCATATTAGGGAGGTTTGGGATTGGTATCTGGTGTAACATGGTCCAAATACTTTTATGTGTTCATTTTTATGTTGTCATTGCTCATTATTTGCTGAATCCATCTCAGTTTGGATTAAGATGACCTTCAGAGTTCCTGAGTCCAAAATCTTGTACTATGCAGGCTCACGCATTGTATTCATGAACTTTGTTTAAGCTATACCATAAACTTGTCCACCTGAATCTTTAGAATGGTAACCTGTTTGTTTGTTGGGACTGATCGATAATTGTCTTAGAATTCATGGCCATATTTTTAACAAAACAATCCTTTGCATATCTTGATACATCTTTATCATACCCATGTGTCCTTGATTTTAGACCATTTTACTTATATCAGCATATAAATGCCATGTCATGCCTGCTTCCATCTAGTTTAGTTCTTTTCCCCTTTCCTTTAATGGAATGATAAGTCCTCAAGGGCCGTAAAGTTATTAGAATGATGTCATAGCATCACGTTTAGATGGTTGTCTGCGTTTGCTTGCGTATCTATGACTGTTAACATAAGTTTGAATCACTTATCTTGAAATCTATTTGAATAACAATTGAATTACTTTGGCTTAACCTCATTTTAATTGAAATTGGAAGTCTTGTGTTGTTGTGCTAATGTGTAGTCTGTATCATCTCTAAAAGGAATATAGCTAAGTTTGAATCATGCCTACTCACTTAAAATGATAGTTGCAAAAGGGTTAATTTGACTGATGTCTTCTGTTGGGTGAAATATGGATGAGGACCTTAAGTTCAAATTTGAGTTTTTGCCTATTTTGGTTTATTTTCAATGTTATGTGTGATGCTCTCATTAAACGTATTATGTTGTTTTATGTCTTTGTCCCAATGTCATGTGTTGAGTCATAAATGGAATTTAAAAGCGTCATAAATAGTCTACTAAATTACCAAATGACTAGAAGTGGTCTTAAGTTAGGATTGCAGAAAACTTTATTTGTTTGTGTAGCCTAGAGTCAGTCTAATAATGGTTAAATATGAGCATGTGTGTGTGGACTAAGTTATTTTCTCCTATCGTGATTGCCTTGTGTACCTGCAACTTGTCCAATATCATGTGTATTTCTCTAAATATTAGCCTAAAGTGGGAACTATGCTGGCTTTGCCTAGGGTATTTTCTGTATGATTAGCCTTTCCTTTCCTATTTGGCTTAGGATGTTAAAATGTAAAACAATGGTTAAGTGTAATGTATCCTACATAGAACATGCTCGTTCATGAATGTGTTGCTTGTATTTTTAAAACTATAGCCATATAAGCATGAACTTGAAAAATCTGGAAAAAAATGGCATGAATGTATCTCTCCCCTTGTGTGCTTAACATGACTGTTGGTTTTGCTGTATACATGGATTGAAATTTAAAGGGTTAACCGATATCCATGTTTGTGATTCAGCTATCTTAAATTATTAAGAAGAAATGGAGGGGTCAAGGGCTTGTTGTGCAGGTCTTCTTATGATTTTCTACTATTCCTCATACATGTTCTGTATATTATGTATCTGTGTGAGACACAAAGAGCATGTACTCGACTGTATGCCAAGTATATTAGGTGTAACAAATTTGATACATAAGACCATAAAATTCCAGTGGTCCGAGTACTGTATCAACTTTGGGAGTAATGAAGTTTGGGAGAAAGGGACAGCCCGATCCAAGATATAGTGGGCCATATCTCATAATTCGATGAATCGGCCAAGCGGCTTACGAATTGGGCTTGTCTTTGGAAATAGAGGTTGTTCATTTGGTTTCCATATTTTAGTATTAAAGGCACGTGTTGGAGATCTTTCCCGGATTGCGCCAATTGACGTTATGAAAATTTCAAAGAATCTATTATATGAGGAAGTTCCTATTTCTATCTTAGATCGACAAGTTCGCAAGTTGAGGACTAGAGAAGTGGCCTCCGTAAAAGTTTTGTGGTAGAATAAGAACGTAGAAGAAATGACACGGGAGGCGTAAGGGGAGATGAAACACAAATATTCGTACCTGTTTTAGACCAACGCAGAAATTTCGAGAAAAGCATAAGAAGGGGTTATGTTTTCAGGTTACGTTATGGGGATTAGATACGTCACCCCAACATTCGAGGACGAATGTTTCTAAGGGGGAAAGAATGTAACATCCCATACTTTCGGGCCAAGGTTTGAATCACTAGACATCTGTAAATAGACCCGAGCATTGGAGAAAAATTAGTTATATTCACGCATGCGAATAAATGAGCTTAGCTTAGCATATAAAAGGATGCAGTCCCGAAATAATTTAAGGAGTTAAAAAGGATGTGACAACGATGACCAGTAGTAATATTTGGTGTGTTAAAAAAAGGTTATGGACTAATGCTATATCGCACGATTATGATATTGAGTATATGAAGGTTTTACGAACATTAAGATTTAAGTGAATTGATATTAAGAAATCAATTATGCGGATAAGTGGTCTAAATATTGGAATTTTGTGAAAGACTAATAAAGTAATTAGTAAAATTGTGGATAAGTATTCAAGTGGATACAATCCACGTGGAGAGGCAGCAAGTGATGAGTATACCTTGATGTTAATATAGGTGTCAATTTAAGACTAAAGTTTGAAATGCAATCATTAAGTGTACCACTTGATAAGAATTTACGGAGGTGCAGACAAAGTCCATTAGATCGAGAGTTTTTACAATTGATATGCAAACTATCTTCTGAATAACTTAAATTAGAAAATAAATTAAGAGATAGACCATAAAGGACTTGGTAACAAGGATAATACCTTAGGCTCTTTAAACCCCACCATAGGCAGTATAAATATCGATAAAAAAGGACAACAGATGTAACTTGTTCAATATTTGCATCACTAAACATTCCAAACTCAAATTTTATATCGCAATTAGCATCGCAATTCTGGAACACCTTAGTGGTTCCAGCTTCCAAACTCAAGAAACAAGGTCCTCCTCCTAGTGAAGTCAAGAAAGGTGAAGGGAATTTTGACTTTCTTTTCTTTTGGGAAGGAAGCAACAACTAATTTATTGCTATAAACTACCGGCTGAACATGAAGTTTGGAGATTTTGGGAGCATGTAATCTTAGCTTTCATCCATAATTCATTGAACACTCTAGCTTTTAGCAAGGTATGTTAAGGTAAATTATTTCTTTCTTTTGGCATATTCTATAAACGAAACGTGACTGTAATATTGTTCCATAAATTATTCTACTCTTAGTAGTTAAAAATGTTCATGTTATTGATTCCTATTTTGAAAGCATGCCTAAAAATATTCCTAAATCCTTATTGAGATATATGGGGAAGATGGTAATATTCCTAATGTTAGTCGGAGGTACAAGGATATTATGTCACCCGATAAGTTCAGAATATTTTATTGTCATTCATGCATTTGCATTATATCCATGTATTACCCCGGGACCCACTTGTGTTATATACACTACTATATGATATGAATTTTATATATATATATATATATATAAGGGAGGGGTAAAGGGAAAGGCATTATATACACGTCACCACCTGCAGATGGTAAAGATATCACGAAAAGAAAGATGCCCAATGAGGCCAATATGATTATGCATGCCCAGAGAGGCCGATATGATATGATACCCACAAAGGTTATTATGGGAAGGAAGATGCCCTTGTGTGGCCAATATATATATATGTATACCGCATTTGCATCATGCATGACATTTAGGCATTCACTATATGATATGATGCCCACAGAGGCTGTTGTGGTAAGAAAGATTCCCGATGAGACCAATGTATATGTATACCGCATTGAGCATGACAATTAGACATTCACTACTGGTCGGTTGTTTCTATTTCAGCTGGTTGTTATATTTCTGTTATGCTATTGTTCATGCCTGACATACTCAGTACATCAGTCGTACTAACGTCCCTTTTGTCGGGGGATGCTGCGTTTCATGCCCGCAGGCTCAGGTAGATAGTGGATGGTTCGCGCTAGTAGGTTGTTGATTCAGCTGATATTGGAGCACTCTACTTGATTCAGAGTTGAAGTCTAGTCGTGGTATGGTATTTTGCATATGCATATGGGTATAGCGGGGCCTTGTCCAGTCTTTGTGATGTCACGTACTCTTTAGAGGTTTGTAAAAGTTGTCATGTGTATAGTAGTTGTGTATGGCTCTGTCGGCTGTGATGTATGTGTCAGTCGAATATTTGATAACGACCCTTGTGGCCCTGATTGATTACGGGTATATGTTAAATATGTGATTTGTGGTGCCCGGCAGGTAGGGTCTGGGTGCTCGTCATGGCCCTCCGATTTGGGTCGTGACAGTAGTGTTACCTGACCAATACCACGAATTGAAATTTCCTGCCCACTGCCGACAACAATATTTTTATTACTGCTCGTATTACAATAAGTTGAAAGATTACCTTGAGATGCCGTCAAGTGCGACGTAGCCCCTGTATCCATGTACCACGACTCATCTGGAACACTTAGATTCATGTGGTTCATGGCTTGTTCAATGTCCGTGGGTGCATATCCGACAGAAGATGGTGCCTGGGCCACAAATGTATGTTGTGGATAAGATCCTAGAATACCGGGTTGACGATTTGAAGAGGGATGAGTCCTGGCCCACAATGACGTCGGATATGGGGATGACGGGGCAGCCCACTATGGGGCCCACACCCACGATGGGTACTGCCCCACTGATTTCCGCCACTGCCAGCCCGCCACTGCCCAGACTGGCTACTATCGCCGGCAGGTTGTCCACCGTCCCGTCCTCGTCCCTTTCCACCATTATTTTTTCTTTGTTATTGTTACGATTTGATCCCCATTTTTTGTCATTATTTTGACGATTACCATTGCCCCCCGAACCAGAATTTTGGGACTCCAAATCTGTGGAAATTGAGTTGGTGGAGACGAGAGCAGTTCCGACGGTGGCTGCTCCAGAAGATGCATGTTTTGCTTTCCGAGTTTCCTCGAGAATTAACCGCGAACGAGCCTCATAGAAATGAGGTAATGAATTACTTTGCTGAATGAATGTTGCAACTCTATGAAATTGTTCATTCAACCCTGCAATCAACTAAAAAACCAATCTTTGATTTGTCACTGGCGAACCAACGTTGGATAGTTGGTCCGCAAGCATCTTCAATTTCTGACAATAAGTAGAGATATTGGAAAAATCATCCAATTTTACGTTAGTAAATTGGTGTTCAAATTAAACGGCGCGAGAAAGTTTGTTATCCTGAAATATATTTTGTAGACATTCCCATGCATGTTGAGCCGTAGAATTCGGCTCCAAAATGGTATGTAAAAGATCGTTGGATATAGTGTCATAAATCCATTGAAGGACAATAGCATCCAAACGAGACCATAGCTTTTTGTCCACCAAAATGGCGTCCGATGGTGACTCAGAAGGTATGATATGGTCGATCACCTCATATGCGCGGCAATGAATTTTGAACAATTCTGCCCAAGAGGTATATTGCCCTTTCTCCATTTCAAGGGTTATGGAGATAAAATTTATTAACGGCAAGAGCGAGATAAAATGTTTATTTTTCTGCCATAGGTTCCACTTAGAATCAAAAGAAGAGGAGAAGGACGTGGTGTTTTGATGGAAGTGGATGGAAGAAACCTAAATGTTGGTTAAGTCTAGCCGAGGGGGGGAGGGGGTAGTAGTCGGCTAGGGTTTGTGTTAGTGTTTAGGTTTGAGGAATTATATAGGTTTAGGGTTTATGACTACTAAACCCGGGGGGGGGGGTAGTAAGAAAAGAAAGGAAGAAATCGGCTAAGGGAAAAGAAAAGAGAAGAGTTTAGGGCAAAGGATCTTTGACTGTTGATACCACCATGTACGAAATGATTCCTTGATCAATATTATTCCCATGGTATAATATATATACAATCATAATATGCTTGTCTTATGAAAGACTAATCTACTTTACCTAAAATATAAGATGTTAATTACAATCATCCTAATTAATTAGATATTACAATATATTACAATGATGAAGATTGGAGGTAATTATGAGATTGACCCGTAATTACTCTAACAGCTTTAAACCTTGTTTAATATGATCACGTTCTTGAGTATGCACAGTCAAAGTTGCTATATGAAACCTGTTCTCTACAAATAGCTGAGTACAAAGTTCCAGCTTCTGGATAAAAGGCATACATTCAGACAGACAATACTCTTGCCTTTTTCAATTCTGTTCTCAATTCAAGGCGTGATAACTTCAGTAAGTAGGTCATTTATTTCAGTGTTACAATAGGAAGTACATAGTCTTCTATTTAAATTGATGCTTGTGTTCTGTGTAAAGCCGCTATGTTGCTCTCCTTAGCATGTGGTTTTGAAGCGAAAAGCTGCTCATGTAATTTCTCTGAAAGAGTCCCTACTTTTTGAATAGATTGGCTCTTAGTCCTGTTTTTAGGATAACGATGACATCTGTCGGAGCACGTGCTGCATGATCCTGGATATTTATTAAGCAATGTTTGGGTGGCCTTGATTCTTCTTACTCTTAATTTATTTCTCTTGGGAAATTTTTTATTGTTGTTGTTCTAATTCTTTTAATGTATCGTCTTTTTGTTAATCTTTTGGCATATATGATCCTTGAATGAGCTGTTTATTGTAAATACTGTTGGAAATTTGCCTTTGACGGGGAGATGCGTCCACCCATCTTTGATGAATTAAACACTAGTGTTCCACATGTTGGAGGCTTTATCTCTTCGCACATGCATGATCTACGAAGTGAGTAGATGACCGTAGGGCCAAGAATAGTCAAATTTCGTTGAGAAATGAAAGAGATATTGGTCCACGAAGTAAGGTGTTTGAGGCATGGAAATATGGTGTGGGACAAATCTACCACATCGGTGGGAATAGGAAGAATTGCTCTCTATATAAGTCTCTAATGTGGTAAAGGGTTTGGAACCCCAAGGGGTATTCCATGTGTTTAAAGGAGGGAGGACCTAGATGTGCTTGGGTTCAAGGCTAAGCCCACACGCGCGCCGCCGCCGCCCGCCCGTCCGGTCACGGATCGTGGGCTGTGGGCTGTGGGGACTTTCTGATATTATCTTTTTGGCCCCAAATTACTTAATATTTACAATTTGATCCCCAGAGTTTCTGAAAAGTTGATTTTGGAGTGACGGAAGGCAGAAAACGTTTTGCCTACCGTTGGACTATTTTTGGGGCATTAATCAGCCATTATTTGGCTGATTAACTCCTCCATTATCACCCTCCTTCATGTCCATTATTCAGCCTCTCTTCAATGGCCATTAACAGCCATTACTTGGCTGTTTAATGCCCTCCTAATGGCCATTAACAACCATGTTTTGGACAGTTGTACAACCCCTCATCCATGCTATATATTGAGCCTCATTTGGCTCAATTCGTCACTGGAAATACAGCTTGAAAAATAGATTTTTCAGTCACGAAAAT
Source organism: Anisodus acutangulus (assembly GCA_029783415.1). Taxonomy (NCBI): domain Eukaryota; kingdom Viridiplantae; phylum Streptophyta; class Magnoliopsida; order Solanales; family Solanaceae; genus Anisodus; species Anisodus acutangulus. The sequence goes on from CM056492.1 coordinate 10,889,898, forward strand.
AGTGCATTAACAACTACACTTTCATCACGAAAACAGTGCATTTTCAGTGAGAAAAACTGCACGAAACAGTGACGAAATAGCAGCACAAACCAGTGGCGAAAGTCAGTGCAATTCGTGACTGAAAAACAGTGAGCAAACCCTCATCATATACACAAGATATACACAACAGAGATACACTATATACAAAGAGACAAACGAGGAGAGAAGATAGAAACTCTTCCTTCCTTTTCCATATCTTCAGCAAGTTGATTCATATTTGTTTTATTCGCCAGGCTCAACCTATTGGCTTTGTAGCGTTGAGATTAAAGTGTTGTTTTATCTTGGGAGACTATTGCCCGCTAACGTAAAAACATATATACGGGGCAATTTTGTCTTAAGGACAGAGGGCAATTCCTCGACTCAACACACAACGTTGTAACCATCCAGATTTAGTTGTTTCTTGATTTCAGGATATCAAGATTCAAGACACAACAAGCTTGCGACAGTTCTCAATATTGGCTTTGCAAGGTTATCAAGATTCAAGACATAATAAGCTTGCGGCAGTTTTGAAGATTGACCATTTATTTATCCTTTCGAACACTTGTAATAGTTATTTACTTCCCGTACTGCTTTATAAAGTACAATAGAGTACCAACAAATACTGCTGAAGGAAAGGTCTAAGTCTAATTCATTTGTTTGATTGCAGGGGTCAAAATGACATTTTTATCAGTTAAATATAAAAGCCCCATTGCGTGGGCAACTAGGTAATAAAATTATTTTGGAGTACCCTGTTATTTATGTTTTTCTGCCATCACACATCTTTGATTTTGAAGTAATTAAATATTCCGTTCCTCGAAAATCTGAGCTAAAAGAGGTAGATTGCAGTGATAGTCCATGTCCAAGGGGAGTGATGTTCAGGGAGGAGGAAATAGGGGATGGTGGTGTTAAACAAGGTAATGTATCCATGATATACACTTGATATACATAAGTGTATATCACGGGTAATCTCGGACAGAATGGCCCATCACGGGCAGAATGGCCCATCACGGGCAGAATGGCCCATCACGGGCAGGTTGTATATTTGTGGTATATTGTAGTGTAAATGTTATCTTAATTAGTCTTGTACACTTACCATAATTGTATAGGTAGAATTATGATAGAATAAGGTTTTATGAGTAGAATAGGAATATGATTCTCCTATTATGGAAATATGTAACTTGTATATATACCTTTCAATTAATGAAAATAATCAAGAGGATTATTTCTTTCATGGTATCAAGAGACTAGGTCTTGCTTCCGCCATTGCTCTCGGTTTTTGTGCCCTTTCTCGGCCACAACCGTCGCCGAATTCCGTCCCCCTTCACCGGAATTCGTGATATTATTTACCTCCACTCTTCCCAAATTTCCCCTCATCTCCCTTTGTTATTTCAATATGTCTAAGAACAATTTTCATCCTGCCCTCATGGTTTCTAACATCAAGAACAACATCCCTATTGTTCTTGAGATGGAAAACGTCCAATATGCGATGTGAGCAGAATTGTTTAAAATTCACGCTATCTCCCATCAAGTCATCCATCACATAATTCCTCCCGCTGCACCTATTCCCGCGGAGGATCCTCAGTTATGGATTACTCTTGATGCTACCGTTCTCCAGTGGATTTATTCCACTATTTCGGTTGACCTCTTACAGACGATCATTGAGCCGGATACCACAGCTATGGCTACCTGGAATAGATTGTGTGACATATTCCAAGATAACCAACATTCACGTGTTGTCACACTCGAGCAGGAATTCTCTCAAGTTCGCATGGAAGAATTTCCAAACGTATCTGCATATTGCAAGAAACTCAAGGAGTTGGCGGACCAACTCCGTAACGTTGGCGCACCTGTGACAAATAATCGTCTGGTTCTACAACTAGTTGCCGGCCTTTCTGAGGCCTATAATGACGTTGGGACTCTCCTTCGTCAAAGCAACCCACTTCCCACTTTTTATCAAGCTCGCTCCATGCTTACTTTGGAAGAAGTCGGTTTGGCTAAGAAGGCGGCTACCGGAGTAAGCCCCGTCGTCCTAATGACGTCTTCCACAAATTCTTCAGATTTTGTTGATAATTCGGGCCAAAACCGTACTCATGGTGGCGTAAAAATAATCGTAAGAATAATAACAAAAATCGCGGGGGCAAACGCGGCGGTTCCGGTAGTCAGCAGTCCGATAGTGGGCCCCGTCCAGTCAACGATGGGCCTCCTCCCTACTGGTCCCAGCCGTGGGGACCATGGCAGTGGGGCTGGGGTAATGGGCCGTGGGCCAGCAACCCCTATTTTCCAAGCCCTTCCAACAGGAAGTGGGCTGGACAGCCTCAATTCAGGCCCAACAGTAAACAGTCAACTTCTCGGTTCAGCACTGGGCCGTGGCAACAATGTGGACTGCTTGGGCCTCGGCCCACACAAGCATTCTTGGCAGTGGGCCCCACATCTACTCACATCGACATTGAGGCCGCAATGAACACACTTGGGTTGATGCAACCGGATCCAAATTGATACATAGACACAGGCGCAACGACACACATGACTTCCGATTAAGGTACTCTCTCGTCTTATTCTAATATGAGCAACCCTCGTGGTATAATTGTCGGTAATGGTAACTTTATTCCAATTCAGGGTTATGATAATAAAACTTTATCTCCCCCCAATCCTTCCCTTATCTTGAAAAATACTTTACATGCCCCTAAATTGATTAAAAACTTAGTGTATGTCCGAAAATTCACCACTGACAATTTCATTTCTGTTGAATTTGATCCTTTTGATTTTTCTGTGAAGGATTTCAAAACGGGGAGTCCTCTCATAAGGTGTGATAGTAGGGGAGATCTTTATCCTATCACACCCGGTTTCAGTCCATCGAGTCCAACCTTGCCGTCAGCGTTCGCAACCCTTGCTCCTTCCTTGTGGCATGTTCGGCTTGGTCATTCGGGATCTTCTATTTTGTCGTGTTTACATAAAAATAATTTTATTTCATGTAAGGGTACGAATAGTACTCCAAATTGCCAGTCTTGCTCTTTAGGAAAAAATGTTAGGTTACCATTTGTTGACTCGAATTCACATACTTTAATACCATTTGATATTATTCATAGCGACCTATGGACATCTCCTGTTCTGAGTTCTCTGGGTCACCGGTATTGTTGACACCCAATTTTGTCCCATCTTTTCTGATTTTATTTGCAATTTTAAATATTTTTGACACCTTAAAACAATTTTAAAATATAGGCATATATATATGTATATATTTCATTATTATTACTATTACTTGCATTTTTATTGTTATTTGCATTTTATATATCATAATCATACTTTTTATCCTAATATTATATGTTATTTTTATTTTCGCAAAACGACATCGCATTTTTTATTTTTAGCACCAAGCATTTCGCAAATATTATATTTTTTATCATATTGTCATCTTTACAATTTATAAATTTTGCAAAGCTTTCTTTTTATATAATAAAACTCATTTTATATTTTAAATCCATAACCCATTTATTTCCCAATCCAACACAAACACCCATTTTAAAAGGGTAGCCCATTTGGCCACCCCATTTTCGGCCAAAGCCCAACCGAAACAGCCCACACCCAGGTCCAACCGGCCAAGCTTCCAAGCCTCCAAGCCCAAATCGAACCGGCCCAATCCCATTTCCCCCTTTTATTCCCCTCTAACTAACAACCCTAACAAAAAAAACTAACCCTAAAAAATCCAATCACCCCACGCCATTTCTCTCCTTCACCAAACACACCCTTTCAGCCGCACACCTCCCATACCCGTGACCCTACCCTACACCTCCCCGACACCACCAACCAACCGACACCACCAACTCGTCAACCCCCGGCCCACAACCCTGATCCGAAACCCATATATGAAACCCCTTTGTTCTTCATTATGGAAGGTGGATTTTTGGAGGTCTAAGTCCGAAAAAAAGGGGTTCGGAAAGTTGTTTTGTTGGTGGTTTTCAGTGCTTTTTGTTGGTGTTTTTTTCGGTCCCTTTTGTTGGTGGTTTCCGGACGGTTCGTTGGTTTTATTTTGGATCGGTTTTGATATTTTAATTTTTCCGATCGTTGTTTTGGTTGGTTTCTCTCGGTCGGAGTTCTAAAAAATCAAAAAATCAAAAAATCAAGAACAATACGGGTCGGGTCACTGCTCTATCTTGGTTACTGTTCCGACGGGTAAATTTTCAGATTTTATATTTTGATATTTTGTTGTTGGTTATCTGAAAATCTGAGAAGAAATCGATTCGAGATGGAACCTCTAATTCAGGTTGGGTCACTGATCCGGGTCGGGTCGTCCCGATTCAAATAAATTTCCAATTTTTTTGTGTTTTAATGTTTTGTTGTTGGTTATCTTAAATTTGGAAAGAAATTGATTCGGGTCGGAACCCCTGATTCGGATCGGGTCATCGATCCGGGCCGGGTCTATCCGATTTGGGTAAATTTCCAGAATTTTGTTGTGTTCAATATTCTGTTGTTGGCTATCTAAAAGTAAAAAAAAAATGATTCTGGGTCGGGTCATCAATCCGGGTCCGGTCGATTTGGGTACATTTCCAGATTCATTTGCTTGATATTTTATTGTTGGTTATCGGTAAAGCAAGAAAAAAATTTGATTTTGAATCCTGTTTCGGGTCACTGTACAGGATCCGGGTCGGGTCAAATTTCAGAATTCACGTCGGACATTTTTAATTGTAAACTGCTGCTGTTTTTTTGGCATTGAAGCATCCGTTACACAACTATCTTGCTATTTTACTAATTTGAATAAATACTGCATTTGGTCCAATGAAATTAAATTTGAGGCCACTTCCCTTCTAAAATTGATTCTCGATTTCGGTCTTCTTTACTGTTTTACTGATTTGAACGGATGCTGCATTTAGGCCAATGAAATTGAATTTGAGGCCGCGCCCCTTCGAAAATTGCTTCTCCATTTCAGTTTGTTGTTTTGGTATTTTACTGATTTGAATAAATACTGCATTTAAGCCAATGAAATTGAATTCGAGGCCGCCTCCCTTTGGACATCATTTCTCGATTTTTGGTTTTACTGCTTTACTACTTTGTTGAATAAATACTGCATTTTGCCAATGAAATTAAATTTAAGGTCACGCCCCTTCGAAAATTGCTCTTCTGTTTCAGTTTACTGTTTTTTATATATTTTGCTGATTTTGAACATGATACTTCAGTGGCCGATGAAAAAATATCCGGCGATTTTTTAGGCCTCCACAGTTGAAAAGACGGAAAATAAAACTTCTGGGCAAAGATGAAATTTAAATCTTTTTCACCCGAGAGACCAACATGTTTGGTAGGCAAGGCAACTAAAATGACCAACGACTCATATGTTCGCAGCCACGACGTGATTGGAATGATCTTTTCAAAATTTAAGTCTGAGCCCTCCGTAATCCAAACATTTACTGTTTTGGATACGGATCCGACGTTATTTATATTCAATTATTTCTAACCGTTTGTTCTTGACAGCTTGCAAGGGATAAAGTCAAAGAATGCAAATACCCCTCGGAGATTATTTATTTTATTGTTGTTTTTACTTTCTTTAATTCAGCTTTATTTCATTCTGTATTGTAATATTATTGTACTCGTGAAATTATTGAAATGTTTAGAATAGGTAGACTTAGAATTAATTAATAGGGTAGTCAAAAACTTGAAACTCATCGCTAGTTTATTTATTTTAGGCTCGGTTAGTTTTAAAACCGAAAATCGCTAGTTTACCTATTTTTAGGCCCGCCGTCCATAAAAATTTACCTTGCATATATTTTTATCAATTTTCATACAAATGCATACTTTTTTTAACTTTACATGTATTTTAATGCCATACAAATGTATACTTGTACAAATGCATCCTTTCATTAAATACTTGCAACATCATTTTAACTTTATATTTTTAAACATGCATTTTCTTATTACAATAATTAACCTGAGTTTGATCGGATAACCGCAAGTTAGCGGATCTTAAAGGATGCCTAACCCCTTCCCTTTAGGATAATAGAGAACCCTTACCTAGAATTTCATTAGTTTCGTAGACCAAAAAATTGGAGTTATTTTACAGCTTTTAGTTAACATTTAGGTGCCCTAATTCACCGTAGAATAATTAGGTGGTGACTCCTCGACAAAGCATTTTTATCCAATCCAGAGTGAATCGACGCCATCACGTCGCGAAGCCCGCAGGTCAAAAATGGGTTCGACAGGTATTATGTTCTTTTTTTGGATGATTATTCTAAGTTTTTATGGACGTTTCCGATTGCAAATAAATCTCAAGTGTTTTCCGTCTTCTTAAAATTTAGAGCACTCATTAGAACTTAATTCGAACGAGAAATAAAAAATATTCAGTGTGATAATGGCAAAGAATATGACAATGGGGTGTTTCGGGAGTTCTGTGCTAATAATGGGATCAATTTTCATTTTTCTTGTCCTCATACGTCTTCACAAAATGGGAAAGCCGAATGCAAAATTCGTTCCATAAATAACATTGTCCGCACTCTCTTAATTCATGCTTCCGTACCCCCATATTTTTGGCATCATGCTCTTCAAATGGCTACATATCTCCTTTACATAATTCATTTCAAAGGTCTGACATATTCTTCCCCCTTCAAATTTTATATCATAAGACTTCTTCTTATTCTCATCTTCGGGTTTTTGGGTGTTTGTGTTATTCGTTATTTCCATCCACCACAATTAACAAACTTCAGGCCCGGTCTACTCCGTGTGTGTTTTTGGGTTTTCCGTCCAGTCTATCATGACCATGCTCAGCTCTGAGTTTGCTATGAAAGACTTAGGGCCCTTGAGTTACTTTTTGGGGATTGCCGTCACTCGTCATTTTGTTCTTGTCTCAACGGAAGTATGCAACTGAGATCATCGAGAGGGCTGAGATGTCATCCTGTAAGTCCACTTCCACTCCAGTTGATACAAAACCCAAGATTGGTGTCGCGGCTGGCGTACCCTACGAGGATCCGACCCGCTATCGCAGCTTTGCAGGGGCCCTTCAGTATCTTACCTTTACGAGACCAGATATTACATATGTTGTCCAACAGGTGTGTTTGTTCATGTTGATCCCCGAATTGAGCACATGAATGCGCTCAAACGCATCATTCGATATATTCAGGAAATATTTGACTATGGTTTACATTTATATCCTTCCTCGACTGCCACACTTGTCTCATATACAGATGTTGATTGGGGTGTTTGTCCCGACACCAGACGGTCTACGTCTGACTATTGTGTGTTCCTTGGCAACAACTTGGTCTCCTGGTCTGCGAAGCGTCAGGCGACTCTATCCCGCTCAAGTGCCGAGGCTGAATATCGAGGGGTAGCTAATGCGGTCTCGGAATCATGTTGGTTATGTAATTTACTATTAGAGCTTCATTGTCCCATTCAGAAGACAATCTTGGTGTATTGCGATAATATTAGTGCGATAATATTAGTGCCATTTCCCTCGGTCCTTTTTGAAGATTTTAGGGACAGTCTCAGTGTTCGAAGACCGCCCACTATGACTGCGGGGGTTGTTAAACAAGGTAATATACCCGTGATATACACTTGATAGACATAAGTGTATATCACAGGTAATCTAGGACAGAATGGCCCATCACGGCAGGTTGCATATTTGGTATGTATATTTGTGGTATATTGTAGTGTAAATGTTACCTTAATTAGTCTTGTACACTTACCATAATTGTATAGGTAGAATTATGGTAGAATAAAGTTTTAGGAGTATAATAGAAATAAAATTCTTCTATTATAAAAATATGTAACTTGTATATATACCTTTCAATTAATAAAAATAATTAAGGGGATTATTTCTTTCAGGTGGATCATCAGACCCATACATTTAAGATCTCTTGAAGTGTGCCAGGTTAAATCTAGCATCCCAGACCTCTAACAAGTCATTAGATACGTTATCAGTTGTCGAGGGCACCACATCATCATTCTTTAATGGACATGTTAGTGAAGGTGATCAAGACGTAGTTGGTGATGCATGCATAACTTTTGATTCAGACGTTTTGTCAACGAAAGAGAAGGATCCAAGTGGAGAAAAGGATTGGTCATTGCTGGGTGACATTTCACATATGGAAGATGAGTTAGAGGAAGGGGAGATAGCTCCACTTTAATTATTCAGTGCCTTGAGCTGATCACATTGTCTACCTTTGATGCTGGACTGCTAGTGGTGTTTCCAAGATTTGCCTAGTCGAGTAAAATGGTTTTCGTTGTATACCACTGATCCATGTAAAAGCTGCAGTATCTGATTTGTGTCTCCTTGTAAACTCTTCTACATTGGTGATAACCGAAGTAGCTCTCTTATGAGGATCTTGTATTTGATTTCTCCGGAAGCCCTTTTTCTGAGATGTGAGCTTGGTCAATATTTGGTTCTTGTACAACAACGATTCGACGTGGAAAAAGGTTCCGACTCTGATGTGCTGGATGCAGAATACAGATGCATTTTATATATGTTACATGGAAGCAGTGTACCCCTTTTTTCTTCAGTTACCGACAGCACTCGACCTGGTGCTAGATGATAACTTGAGCATTGTATGTGGAGTTCCACAATGAAGAAATTATAAAACTATAGTTAGACTTTTTCTTGATTCATTTCTTGGTTGTTAATTTAATGCATCTTTCAACTTTATTTGAAAGCTTAGTCGACAGAGATGTAAATAATTGAAACGACTGGCAAGTGATGCTATTTAACCATCATGGTAGACCATTCATTATATCTAATGCTTTATCTCTGTTTGATTTTCTACGAAGGAAAAAAGTTCTTTCAACGTTCTCTTTAACAATTTAGATAGTTTTAAAAGATTGTCAGAATGGAAAAGATCAATGTATAAGAAAGTGTTTAAAAAGACCAATGTATCTCATATCTACAGACAAAAAAAAGGTGCTAATATGATGGCTTTGCTTTTTATAATTTTCAATTGAGAGAAATAATAGTAGTTTATAAAAATCTTTTGAAGAATTCCTCACAATTTTGCACAAACCTTTCAAATTATGAGGGCCACGGGTTCACTGCTACAAAAATAAATCTTGAGTAACTTCTTTGAAAAAGAATAATTCATTGATTATTTTTATTCTTTCTCCAAATATTCTCACCTTCCGCCGCCCTAATCTACCAATAGGCCGACCCCCTCCCCATCCCTTCCATTTTTTTTCCAAAATCCTAATTCTCCTCTTATTTTTTCATCATGTCTACCACAAAGAACACATTTCATCCTACCCTTGCAGTCTTCAATATCAAGAACAACATCTCTATTGTTCTTGAGATGGAAAACGTCCAATACGCGACGTGGGCTTAACTATTTAAAATTCACGCAAAGTCTAATAGAGTCCTCCATCACATCGTCGAACCGGCAAAAGGCAAGGAGAAGGTGCCTACCATCGATGATGAAATAGAGTTGTGGGCAACTCTTGATGCTACAATGCTCCAATGGATTTATTCCACCATCTATACGGACCTCTTACAGACTATTATCGAACCCGACGCCACGACAATGGAATCTTGGAACAATTTGGGTGATATATTCCAAGATAACAAAAATTCCCGTGCCGTGACCCTTGAGCAGGAATTCTCCCACATTAATATGGAGGATTTTTGGAATGTCTCAGACTACTGTCAAAGGCTCAAGGAGTTGTCGGATCAACTCAAGAACATTGGCGCGCCCGTCACTAATGATCGTCTCGTTCTTCAGATGGTTGCACTCCTCTCCGAGGCATATGCTGGAGTTGAAACTCTTCTTCCTCAAATCAATCATTTTCCACCGTTCTACCAGGCACGTTCCATGCTCACCTTAGAAGAAGCAGAATTGGCTAAAAAGGCATCAATTAGTGCTAATTCCATCATGATGGTGGCCACGTCACACGACACCAATGACCCTCACTCATTTTCGGCAAATTCGGTCCAAAATTGTAATAATTGTGGCGGCAAAAAGGGTCAAAATTGAAAAAATAGCGGCAAAAACTGCGGCGGTGGCAACCGCGACAGTGGTGGCAGTTGCAGAGGATGAGGTGGTGGTAGTGTCCAGCCTGGGCCGCAGCCCCACTGGCCATAGCCTTGGGCTAATGTACCATGGTTGTGGGGTTGGGCCAGTGGCCCAATGCTCCCTATCCGGCTCCTCCCTTTTGGGCCAGGCCCAGCAGTAGCGTTCAGCAGCCAGCGGTGGCCCAGAATAGGCAGACCCAGGCCTGGTACCAGCCTGACATGCTTGGGCCACGGCCTCAGCAGGCTTACGCTTCTGCGGGCCCCACAGTAGCCCCGACCCACATGGATATCGAGGCAGTGATGCATACACTTGGATTAAATCCCCCGGATGTAAATTGGTATATAGACATTGGTGCTACTTCTCACATGACGTTCGCACCATGTAATCTCTCGTCCTATTTCAATTTGAGCAAAAATCGTGGCATAATTATTGGTAATGGTAATTCAATTCCAATTCTTGGTTATGATCACACAAATTTATCTCCCCCAAACCAACCTTTAGCCTTGAAAAATGTCCTTCATGCTCCTCACTTAATGAAAAACTTGGTGTCTGTTTCAAAATTTACAACTGATAATTAGGTTTCTGTTGACTTTGACCCTTTTTGATTTTCTGAGAAGGATTTCACGACGGGCATACCTCTAATGCGATATAATAGTCGAGGTGAACTATATACCATCACCACCACCACCACGACTATCACTAATCAAGTCACACTGTCAACGTTTACCGCTTTAGCACCTTCCTTGTGACATGCGCGTTTGGATCATCCGAGAGCGTATGTTCTTTCTTCTCTTAAAAATAGTAATTTTATTGAGTGTAATAGTACGCGTAGTACTAATGTTTGTCCTTCTTGTCCTCTTGAAAAACATGTTAGATTACCCTTTGTAGCCTCTAATTCTAGTACTTTATTTTCATTTGATATTATTCATAGTGATTTGTGGACATCTCCCGTTTTGAGCTCTTTGGGCCATCGTTACTATGTGTTATTTTTGGATGATTATTCTAATTTTTTGTGTACCTTTCCGTTGTCTAAAAAGTCTCAAGTTTATTCCACATTCCTATCGTTGAGAGCATTCATTCGTACCCAATTTGAACGGAAAATTGAAAACATTCAGTGTGATAATGAAGGGAATTTGATAATGGGTCGTTTAGGAAATTTTGTAATGTTAATGACATATCTTTTCGATTTTCTTGTCTTCATATGTCCTCACAAAATGGAAAAGCCGAAAGAAAAATTCGCACCATTAATAATATTGTTCGGACATTACTAGCTCATGCTTCCTTACCACCTTCATTTTGGAACCATGCATTACAAATGACTACTTACCTTTTTAACATACTCCCTAGCAAAGGATTAGCATACCAATCTCCACGCAAAATTCTTTATCACAAAGATCTGTCATATTCTCATCTTAGGGTATTTGGGTATTTATGCTAGCCTCTATTTCCCTCTACTACATTAAACAAACTACAAGCCCGCTCTAGCGCTTGTGTATTTTTAGGTTATCCGTCTAATCATCGTGATTATAAATGTTATGATTTATCCTTTAATAAAATCATCATTAGTCGCCATGTAATTTTTGATGAAACCCAATTTTCGTTTGCTAAGTTGCATAATTTTGTGTCTAATTCCTATAATTTTTTGGATGGTGGATTCTCACAGAATGCGGTCCACCATTTGTTCTGAACCCCGTCTCGGGATCTGGACCAGCAGCCACCGACTGGCCTAGTGACCACTGGCCCAGAAACTTCTCGTCAGGAATTCCAACCAGCACGCCCACTGCCTGCTGGCCCAAATATACTCCCTTCTAGTCCAGCTTCTCGGTCAGCAGGCCCACTAACAGACCCGAGTCCACACCTTCCAAACCGAGCCAGTTTCGACACCCATACACTAAGCTAGGTCCGGCCAACATCTATTCTGAGTCAAGGGCCCGTTACTCGTAGCCAACAGGGTATTTTTAAACCAAAATAATATTTTAATCTCAATTCCAATGTCACTAAATCACCCCTACCACGTAACCCAATGTCTGCCCTTCATGACCCAAATTGGAAAATGGCCATAGATGATGAATATAATTCTCTTATTGAAAATAAGACGTGGGAGTTGGTGCCCCGTCCGCCTGTTGTCAATGTTATTCGTTCTATATGGAATTTTACTCATAAGGGAAAATCTGATGGTTGTTTTGAGAGACATAAGGCTTGTCTTGTAGGTGATGGCAAAACTTAATAGGTTGGCGTGGATTGTGGAGAAACATTTAGTCCGGTGGTCAAACTGGCAACCATTCGCACTATTCTCAGTCTGACTCTCTCGAAAGCATGGCCTATTCATCAGCTGGATGTGAAAAATGCTTTCTTACACGGTGATCTCAAGAAAACAGTTTACTTGCATCAACCCTTGGGTTTCAGGGACCCCGGTCATCCTAACCATTTTTGTTTGCTGAAGAAGTCATTGTATAGGCTAAAACAGACCCCACAGGCTTGGTATAAAAGGTTTGCAGATTATGTATCTATTATTGGTTTTTCTCACAACATGTCTGATCGTTCTTTGTTCATCTATCATCATGGTACTTCTCTACCATACATTCTGTTATATGTGGATGATATTATATTGACTACCTCTTCGGATAAACTGTGCAAGTTTATCATGTCTCTTCTCAGTTTCGAATTTGTTATGAAAGACTTGGGGGCCTTGAGTTATTTTTTGGGTATAGTTGTCACTCGTCATGCAGATGGTCCTTTTCTATCCCAGGGGAAGTATACAACTGAGATTATTGAAAGGGCTGGCATATCATCATGTAAGTCCTCTCCTACTCCGATTGACACAAAATTGAAGCTGGGTGATAATTCTAGCACATCTTATGAGGATCATTCCCACTATCGTAGTCTTGTAGGGGCTCTTCAGTATCTTACATTCACCAGACCGGATATTACTTATGCAGTGAAGCGTGTGTGTTTATTTATGCATGATCCGATGGACGAGCACATGCATGCTTTCAAATGCATTGTGCATTACATTCAGGGCACTCTTGATTATGGTTTACACGTATATTCATCCTCTGTATCTACTCCCGTGTATTATACATATGCTGATTGGGGTGGATGTCCAGGTACCAGACATTCGACATCTGGTTATTGTATGTTTCTTGGTGATAACTTGGTCTCTTAGTCGGCTAAACGCCAGGCTACTTTATCGCCATCCAGTGCTGAGGCCGAGTATCGAGGGATAGCCAATGTGGTGTGTAAGTCCTGTTGGCTGCGTAATCTCCTATTAGAGCTTCACTTTCCTATTTAGAAAGCTACTTTGGTCTGCTGTGATAATGTTAGTGCGGTCTATCTCTCTGAAAATCCGGTCCAACATCATCGCACTAAACATATCGAGATGGATATTCACTACTACGTGTCTTGCATGTCCCTTCACGATACCAAATTGATGGCATCTTTACTAAAGGTCTTCCCTTAGTTCTGTTTGAAGATTTTAGGGACAATCTCAGCGTACGACAACCACCCGCTATGACTGCGGGGGTGTGAAAGCAGGTCGTATACACGGTCAAAACCGTGTATATGGTATGTATATTTTGTATATTCCTTACCATAATTATTAGAGTTCGTGTACATGTATAATTATGGTAGTAGTCTTGTATTAGAAAATGATAGATTTAATTTCCATAATTAGATATTGCATATCATGTATATATATCTTTTCATTAATAAAAATAATCAAGGAATTATTCTCTTTTTTATTTTTTATATAATTTAAGTCGAGGGTTTTGTGATTAAACAATAGCCCAGCTAGATAGAGACTTCCCATCAGACACTAACCTTTGAAATGAGAATGAAATATTTTTGCAATTTGATTTCGTCATGCAATATTAATTCCTATATAAACATATACCAGACAGGATTAAAATAAGAAAAGACAAAAAAATCAATAATTGCAAATTCCATCTGTATGATTAATACAATTGCATTTGACTAATATTATTATAACAACGTATACAGATCATGACACAGAATTAATATGAATAAACCTTGATTAGGTCTGATACATACATCGTGCAGACTTGTGTTAAAAGAAAAGACAAACTATGATTAAACATGATGCTTAGTATAGTGTTATCGCATAAATGCATAGAATCAACATTAATTCTAATTATCAAATAAATCAATTAAAATACAAGAGCCTATTCAGCATTAACAAACATTATTAATTTAAAGAAAATCTAGGCCTTTTATATCATCGTGATTTGTAATCTCCTACCTCCGTGCCCTTTAGGTAGTTTATGTAAAGAAGTTTTTGTTATTAAACTGTGTTCAAATGAAGTTGTAAATAAAACAAAATCTATTTTATAACTAGGAAACAGAAATACGTTAAACAGAAACAGAAAAAATATTTCAAGCCCATAGAATTAATTATGTGTTCTTAAGGAATTTAATTTTCTCATAGTTGCCTAAGATATTTGGATTAATTTCTCGTAAAATAGGAAAAACTATTTTGTAATAGCAACCCTTCCAATTACAGATTTCGTCAAACTCAAAATGATGGAGCAGATCACATCGGACGCTAAAATTTGTTCTGAAAACAATGCAGAATTGAGGGGAGAAAGGTTTTCAGATTTTCAGTGTTTTTAAAACTGAGGTCAAGCCTATGAATTTATAGACAACGAGTTGGAGTTCAGATGGTGCGAAAATGTCTATTAAAAAATAAGCTGTGATTTTTCAGAAATGATGTCGCCTGTTCGGAACTATTAGCGAATATTTTTCGAATATTCACAGTATATTAACTCATGAATGCACTCAAACGCATCATTCGGTATATCCAGGGTACACTTGACTATGACTTACATTTATATCCTTCTTCAACGTCCACACTTGTCTCGTATACAGATGCTGATTGGGGTGGTTGTCCGGACACCCGACGGTCTACGTCTGGCCATTGTATATTTCTTGACAATAACTTGGTCTCATGGTCTGCGAAACGTCAGTCGACTTTGTCTCACTCCAGTGCCGAGGCCGAGTATCGAGGGGTAGCTAATATGGTGTCGGAATCATGTTGGTTACGTAATTTGTTGTTAGAGCTTCATTGTCCTATTCAGAAAGCGACCTTAGTTTATTGTGATAATATTAGTGTCATCTACCTTTCTGGTAATCCGGTTCAGCACCAGCGCACTAAACATATCGAGATGGACATTCACTTTATTGATTTATGCTTCCGTACCCCCTTCGTTTTGGCATCATGCTCTACAAATGGCTACATATCTCCTTAACATTCTTCCTTCTAAAGGCTTGACATATTCTTCCCCCCTTCAAATTTTATATAATAAGACTCTTTCGTATTCACATCTTCGGGTCTTTAGGTGCTTATGTTATCCGTTATTTCCATCCACCACAATCAACAAACTTCAGGCACGGTCTACTCTGTATGTGTTTTTAGGTTTTCCGTCTAATCATCGTGGTTACAAATGTTTTAATTTATCATCTAATAAAATCATCATTAGTCGCCATGTGATTTTTTATGAATCCCAATTTCCGTTTGCTAAGGTTAGTACTCTTGTGCATAATTCGTAAATGGTATAGCCCCGTATATTATTCACCATTTTTTGGACGTCTCCCGCACCCCAAATCTGTCAGCGGGCCTACTGCCCGCTGGCCCCATTGCCCCTTCACTAGCTACTATACCCGCACCTAGGTCTTATCCGATTCTTGGGTCGATAGCTTGATAGCGGGCGATGACCCAACCCATTACCGCCATCGCCCAGTCCTATTTCACCATCCGATTACGAATTGGGCGGCAGCCCATCGCTCTTTGGTCGATCGTCTGAGTCCAGAAAATTTTCAAAATCCGCCCAATTCTTCCTCGAGTTATAGACCGGTTACTCGTAGTCAACGATGTGTTTTTAAACCCAAAAGGCATTTCAATTTAAATTCTAATATTCTTAAATCACCCTTACCCCGGAATCCTGTGTCTGCATTAAATGACCCGAATTGGAAAATTGCTATGACCGATGAATATAATGCTCTTATTGATAATAAGGCGTGGGAGTTGGTGCCCCGTCAATCTTGTATTAATATTATTAGGTCTATGTGGATTTTTGCTCATAAGGACAATTCAGACGGTTCGTTTGCACGACATAAGGCTCGACTTGTGGGTGATGGTAAGACTCAACAGGTTGGTGTTGATTGTGGGGAGACGTTTAGTCTGGTGGTCAAGACGGCTACCATTCGCACTGTGTTCAACTTGGCTCTTTCGAAAGCATGGCACATTCATCAGTTAGATGTGAAGAATGCTTTCTTACATGGTGATCTCAAGGAAACATTTTATATGCATCAGCCCTTGGGGTTTAGGGATTCCAAATATCCTCATCATGTCTGTTTGTTGAAAAAGTCCTTATATGGGCTTAAGCAGTCTCCACGGGCCTGGTATAAGAGGTTTGCCGACTATGTTTCGACTATTGGGTTCACTCACAGTAGGTCGATAATTCCTTGTTCATATATCGTCGTGGTTATTCCTTGGCTTATATACTATTATAAATTGATGATATTATCTTGACTGCCTCTTCCGATTCCTTACGACAATCTATCATGACAATGCTCAGTTCTGAGTTTTCTATGAAAGACTTAGAGCCATTGAACTATTTTTTGGGGATTGTTGTCACTCGGCATGCCGATGGGTTGTTCTTATCCTAGAGGAAGTATGCAGCCGAGATCATTGAGAGGGTTGGGATGTCATCTTGTAAGTCCACTTCCACTCCAGTTGATACTAAACCCAAATTGGGTGCTGCAGCTTGCTCCCCTTATGAGGATCCGACCCGATATCGCAGTTTTGCAGGGGCCCTTAAGTATCTTACGTTCACGAGACCAGAAATTACATATGTCGTCCAACATGTGTGTTTGTTTATGCATGATCCCATGGTTGAGCATCTGAATGCGCTCAAACTCATTATTCGGTACATCCAGGGGACACTTGACTATGGCTTGCATTTATATCCGTCATCAACGTCTACACTTGTCTCGTACACTGATGCTGATTGGGGTGGCTGTCCGGACACCAGACGGTCTACGTCTGGTAATTGTATATTTTTTGGTAATAACTTAGTCTCTTGGTCTGCGAAATGTCAGTCGACTTTATCCCCCTCCAGTGCCGAGGCTGAGTATCGAGGGGTAGCTAATGTTGTCTCTGAATCATGTTGGTTACGTAATCTGTTGTTAGAGCTTCATTGTCCTATTCAGAAAGCAACATTGGTTTATTGTGATAATATTAGTGTCATCTACCTTTCGGGTAATCCGGTTCAGCACCAACGCACTAAACATATCGAGATGGACATTCACTTTGTCCGCGAAAAGGTTGTTTGTGGTCAAGTACGCGTCTGTCATGTCCCTTCCATGTATCAGGTTGCAGACATCTTTACAAAGGGTCTTCCCTCGGTCCTTTTTGAAGATTTTCGCGACAGTCTCAGCGTCTGAAGACCGCCCGCTATGACTGCGGGTGTGTGTTAAATATACTAAATATACATAAGATATACACGATATGCACGTGTATATCCTATGTATATTTAGTCTCGATTTTGACGTTTTTTATCATTCTTGTACACGATTTTGTATAGTTGTAGTGTATCTTAATTAGTCTTGTATTCTTATCATAATTGTATAACGTCTTCAAATAAAATAAAATTTTAGAAGTAGAATAAGAATATAGTTCTTCTATTATAGAAATATATAAATTATATATATTATCTTTAAATTAATAAAAATAATTAAGAAATTATTTCTTTCAAAAATTTATGTGACTACGTGCTTTGTAGCCCTAGTTTCACTCAGTACAGTCCAAAATAAGAAAGTTACAGTATTAAATGTGATTTGTATTCCTTTACTCACAGCATCCATCGATAAAACGGAGCTTGTTTTTACCCATTATAACTAATCTCACAATTTGCTCCACAAAGTGTAATTTTCTGGTATGTTAATTTCATTCTTATCAATTGGAATTCTGGTGTATCCGATGATTGCAAGTAAAGTCCACCTGTATTCATCTCTGCTAATTGTCCATTTTCAGTTTTCACCATTGCCGGCCTAGCTCCGAGCTTAAGCAGAGTTCAGATTTGAGGAAAACTTTAATCAATCCTCGATCGTTCCTCTGATACCGTGATAAGTTTTGAATTGAACACTCAGATCTGGTAGATCACACACACATGCAATATACATGAACAGCAATACGTTGAAGCAAGATGAAGATATTTTGAAGAAAAATTTCAATTACATTTCTCAGCTGAAGCTTGGTCCTTTTATACGACAATAACCGACTCTAATTAACTAGCTGGAAAAGACTAAAATGCCCCTTAGGCCTAAACTAGCTTAGCATGCTAACACTCCAGCTTAGCAATCAAACACTCCTAATTAAGTGGTGTACCTGTAAGTTTAAAAGTGGCCACTAGGCAATAAATATATTGTGTTATGTTATCATGGATATATTTATTTAGGCCTGCTATTTTCAAGATATTTTTTGTCAGCTATTCTTTTAGTAAAATTATTACGTGTACTTTCAATCCCCTAGACTCAAGCTCCTTTGTTCAATCACTTTATAATCTTTGACGAACCATTTATTTATAATTCCAATTGCTTTAGTTAATATTGTTTTAACGATTGTATAAATATTTTAGACTACTAGAATATTTTTAATTGATTATAGCAAGTTATATATCCGTTTTTTTAAAAAAATTAGCTACAATTTCATCCATGAGTGAAGTGTAATCACTTTATTTGTAAAAGTTAGTCATGGATGAAACTTTGTTGTTTGCCTTTGATTTCGTACTCGTCTAGTAAACTTTACGCATTGTGGTACAACTTTTCATGTATTTATAGGGAATAATTATAATGTATATTATTAGGATAATAATGTTATTAAAATTGATCCGCTTTTTTAATCTTACAAAGAATGACCCACTCCTCCTCCCCTATCTCCAAAACATACACCAATCTGACCAGAGCTAAATAGGTGTATTCATTAAGCTACAGTAAATAAATTAAAATTTTATAAATTTAGGCTGAAAACACCAAAAAAAAAACATGAGTGATATTAAAAAACAAATTCCTCTTGAACTAAAAATGGTGAGATTTGAGCACTTTTGTTTTTTCTTTTCTATTTTTTAATTTCAATGAGCGGTATGTGTGGATGTGAAGATAGATCCATTGTTGACTAGAAGTGGGTGACGTGGCTGGAGCTTGACAATATTTGTATAATAATGTATAAATACGTGTAAATGTGTACAAATGTGTATTTTGTATAAAATATTGTATAATTATATTTTTAACAACAATAAAGACGTCATTTCTCTAAACCAGATCTATATTTGTACCCACTTATACAATATTACATAATTGCGTATACATGTGTTTATGTGTGTATTTTGTGTATAATATTATATAATTATATTTCTTAGTGTATATATCTATACATTATACACTTTCATATACCTATATATATATATATAATGTACTTGTCTTTATATATAAATGTATAACATCGTATAAAAATATTTTTGGGCTATTTTTTTACGGTGTAAATCAACGAAGTGTACTTTTATGAAATTTCCCCTTTTATAATCTACCATCTGCAACATACATACAAGTCTCGGTTTTATATATCATTTTAATTAAATATATTTTCCAAAAGGGAATATATCGCAGAATTATTTGAGAATTCTACAAGATCTTTACGTTTTTCTTCTTTCTATAAATAGTCACATTTTATCTAAATTGGAATCAGAGACATATTTAGGATTTTTAAAACATGAGTACACCAATTAAAAAAAAAGAAAAAAAAGTATTAAATGAGAATTGATTCCTAATCTTCTAGGTAAATAACTCAACATTCAACCAAGTGTACAATTCAACCTTTTTAAAGTATGAATACCAACAGATAATATGGGGAGACCATGTATACACGTGCACCATAATCTACATAGTAATTTTTGCTTCTGATTGGAATTACTACTATTAATGTTTTTTTAAAGCACTAAATTTTCACAAAGTAAACAGTTTTAAAGCACTAATTTTTTTCCCAAAGCTAACAGTTTTAAAAAATTCACAAAGTAAACAATTTTAAAACACTAAAATTTGCAAAGTAAATAATTTTAAAGCATTTGAAAATTTCACAAAGTAAACAGTGGGCAAATAAAGCACAATGATAATTAACCTAAGTTTGCTATGGTTAAGAACCTAAGCTCCCCAGTGGAATCGTCATGTTGTCGCACCCGTTTTTTACCATGGTTCGCGACGTAGTGGGTCAATTCCCTGGATTGATAAATGTTGTTGAGGAGTCGCCACCAAGCTCCCCAGTGGAATCGTCATGTTGTCGCACCCGTTTTTTATCATGGTTCACGACGTAGTGGGTCAATTCCCTGGATTGATAAATGTTGTTGAGGAGTCGCCACCTAATTATTCTACGGTGAATTAGGGCATCTAGATGTTAATAATAAATGCTGCAAAATGAACACCGATTACTGGTATGCGAAACTATGAGATTCTAGGTAATGTTTCTGTATTATCCTAAAGGGAAAGGGTTAGGGATCCTTTAAAATCCGCTAACTCACGGTTATCCGGTCAAACTCAGGTTAATTATTATGCTAAGGAAAAATGCATGTTTAAAAATATAAAGTTAAAAGGATGTTGTAAGTAAAAAAGAATGCATTTTTTACAATGTAAAGATTTTCACCACTTATTCTTTTGAAGAGTCTCGCAAAGGTGTTTGCGGTTTAGAGAAATAAATTTCCGACATAAAATCCGAAAGAAAGTATGCATGACATTGTTTATATAAAAAATACATGTAAAATTGATTTTGGACAAAATCGTGCATTTGTAAGATAAAATATATGCAAAGTTGATTTTTGGATAAAGGACATGCATTTGTATGTCATTGTTTATAAAATATATACCAAGTATGCATTTGTGTGAAAGTTGATAATATACATGCAAAATTGATTTTTTTTTTTGAATAAAAGACATGCATTTGCATGGCATTATAAAAATACATGTAAAGTGATGTTTGGATAAAAGTATGCATTTATATGACATTATTTATAAAAACACTATTTTGGTAATTGATAGTAAGGAGAATTTTCTTTTTATTCGTAATGCAAAGGAAGTGATTTTTTCGGATAAAACATGCATTTGTATTGCATTATTTACAAAATACATGAAAAGTAATTTTTTGATAAAACATGCATTTGCAATATTTACAAAAATACATATAAAGTTAGTTTTTGGATAAAAGAATGCATTATTTATAAAATACATATTTTGCAATAGTAAAGGAGAAAAGTAATTTGTTTATAAAGCAAAGAAGTGATTTTTTAGGAAAGTTGTTTTATAGCAAATCGGATAAAAGACAAGCTTATTTATACGGTTAATAATGTGATTAAAAGATGACCAAATTATTTTGAAAGTTTTAAACATGCATAACGAGCCTAAAATAAATAACTAGAGGCGGGTTTTCAATTTTAAACTTTTTTTTCTAGTTTATTAGTTCTAAGCCTAATTCTTCTAAATATTTGAACAATCACACAAGCAGAATAATTAAATTACAATACAGAAATAAAGGGAAGGCGAAATTAAAAGAAATTAAAGCGATAATGGCTAAGGTGGCTTTGGGCACAAATCCGGCAATCTTGTTTTCTTCACAGTCTCTTTGGAATCCCACATTGTTTATATGTACCTCGCAAGACGTAAAAGAAAGTTAGAAATAAATAAATGCGAGTAAAACCTTCGGATCCATATAAAATAATAGAAGTTTTAATTACGGAAGGCTCAGACTTATGTTTTTTAAGCAAAAGAAATTACATTCATGTCGTAGCTGCGAACTAGAGCCATCGTCAGTCAATCTAGTCGCCTAGTCAATGCATGTTGGTTTCTCGCATGTGATTTTATTATAAGTCTCGTCGTTGGCCTTTTTTTGAAGAAAGCAAATTGAGGGACAACATTTCCGGAAGGAGCATGACCTCAAATTAATTATTCTCATCGGCCCCAAGTGTAGTATCATGTTCAAATCAATAAATTATACCCAAAACAGCAAACCGAAATCGGGAACCATTTTTCGAAGGGACACGACCTCAAATTCAATTTCATTGCCCTAAGTGTAGTATTTGTTCAAATCAGTGATATAACAAAATATCCGTGTAATGGATATTCAAATACCAAAATAAACCAACAGTCCGCAATCAAATTTGACAAATGATCTGAAGTCCTTCGTGACTTGATAATGACGTCATCCACGTAGACCTCGATTTCTTTATAGATCATATCATGAAAAATGGTAGGCATGGCTCTCATGTAAGTGACCCCTGCGTTCTTGAGTCCGAACGACATTACTCGGTAGTAGTATACTCCCCAAGGTGTGGTGAATGCTGTCTTTTCTGCATCTTCCTCATCCATCAGGATTTGGTGGTAACCAACAAAGTAATCAATGAATGACTGTAACTCATGCTTCGCACAATTATCGATGAGTATGTGGATATTTGGGAGAGGAAAATCATCATTCGAGCTAGCCTTGTTGAGATCCCGATAATCCACACATACTCTTATTTTCCCATCTTTCTTTGGCACAGGTACGATGTTGGCTAGCCAAGTTAGATACCGTGTGACTCGAATGACCTTTGCATCTAATTGCATAGAGACTTCTTCTTAGACATTTAGACTCAAATCAGGCTTGATTTTCCTTGGCTTTTGCTTCACCGGAGGACAGGATGCCTCAATGGGCAATCTATGTGAAAAAATATTTGTGCTCAAACCTGGCATATCGTCGTAAGACCACGTAAATACGTCGATATATTGCTTCAAAAGATCCACAAATTCTTTCTTTTTGGCGGTGCTTAGATGGACACTAATTCTTGTCTCCTTCACAAGTTCTGCGTTTCCAAAATTCACAGCTTCTGTTTCATCTAGATTTGGCGTTGGCCTATTCTCAAAATGTTCCAATTCTTCAATCAATTCTTCCGATTGTGGGTCTTCCCTAAAATCTTCGGAGTCCTATTCGTTGTTTGGATTTTGTTTGCTTGTTTCGCTGCATGTCACATTCACATTATCGACAGATTCATTAGTTTGTATACTGAAAGAGAAAAGAAAATTATGAAATGACACGAATTTTAAAATAACAAAAGCGTAGTGGATTTGTCATTTAAGCTTTCAAAAGATGGAGGCAAAACACATTAAATACATAAATGCGATTCAGGCCTCAATTTAAATCGCCTTGTTTCATTAAGTACTAATATAAATTCTACCAAGCTTCCCGGAGAAACAGGGCCGGGGCACAAGTCCAATTTTCCAGAACTTCTCCTTGCTTTGCATCCCAAATGGTTGGGTCTTCAACATGATCATCCAGAACCACATTACATTCCGCTTCTTCTTCAGTAACGAAAAGATTTTTGAGTCCTTCTACATTGTCTTCCTTTGCTTCCTGGGCAGTGCATGCTTTGACGAATAACTGATTCAGAGGTGGAATGGGCCTAGGCAAGAGAGTGTTTTCTTTCCTTTTGGGGCCAGCTTAAAGTGATTCTTCAGGGGTTGGTTCATACCCAAGATCGAAAGTGTCTTTCTTTCCAGGCAATTGAACAGGTTCTGTGATTCCTTTTAAGTTTGACCCGAGACCTCAGCCGGGTTCGAAATCGTTCTTCAGCATTTCTTGAGCAACCATTGTAAGAGCACGGGGTAATTATAATTGTTTAGCCTGGGCTACACCCCTAATCTTATTCACATGGAAAATAGATGTGCCTAGTCTTTCCATACTTTCCACAATGGGAATTGAGTTTTCGGCATTTATGGGGTTGCTCCCATCTTTATGAATCACGACCTCGTGATGGTCCCAGATGAATTTCAAACTCTGGTGTAAGGTGGAAGGAACTGCACCGGCCATATGGATCCAAGGTCTTCCAATCAGTAAGTTGTAGCAGGCGGATATATCCAGTACCTGAAACTCTACCATGAACTCCACGGGTCCTATTTCTAATGTTAGATCAATTTCTCCTACGACGCCTCTTTGGGCTTCGTCGAAGCCTTTAACTCTAACATGGCTCTCGCGAAGCTTAATAATGCTGACCCCCAGAAGAGTCGATACAAGACAAATATTGACAGCCGAACCTCCGTCGATCAATACTCTGGAAATGAACTTATGCATGCTTTTGACAGTTATGTTTAGTGCCTTTTTATGCCCCAAGACTTCGAATGGCAACTCGTTGTCGTGGAATGAGATTTTATGAGCCTCTAGAATTTGTCCGATCAGGGCTGATAGGTTCTCGCCGGTGGTCTCTGCCGGAATATAAGATTCTTTAAATACCTTTATTAAAGCACTCATGTGGGTTGCAGAATGAGTCAATAATGACAGCAAGGAAATTTGCGCTAGTGTCTTCTTCAATTGTTCTATGACGGAATACTCTTTAGTCGGCATTTTCCTCCAAAATTCTTCCACCTCAGCCTCTGTTACAATTTTCTTTTGAGGCACTTCTCGGACTATTTCTGCAGGTGCGTATCATCGCCCGGATCTTGTCATGTCAGCGATGACAACTTCTATAACTTGTTTTTCTTTTCCTTTGCCTTTTTCTTCGGTCGAATGATGCCAGCCAAGTACTAAGACCGAGAATCTAGGCTTCATGGGAGCTACTTCCACTTCAAATGACGCCTTCATTTGAGCTGTAATAATAGGGATAACGAGAGCGGAAGATTTAATTTTCTCTTCTTTTCTGACCGGCATGATGGTCCCTTCCAAAATGCATTCTTCATCGACGGTGATCATGTTCACACTGCTATGGTCATGATTTGGCAGGGGGTTGTTGTGCACATTGGGGGAGGCTTCCTTCAGTTGGATGCTTCCGTCTTTTATCAGAGCCTCGATCTTATCTTTGAGGGCATATCAGTTTTCAGTGTCATGCCCAGGGATTCTAGAGTGGTATGCGCAACGTTTGGCCTCGTCATACCATTTTTGGATAGGATTATGGATTTTTCCTGGGTCGGTTGGAGTATCCCAGTGGTTTTCAATCTTTCATACAGCTGGGGTAAAGGTTCAACTAAGGGTGTATATGTTTTGGTTTTTCTTTCGTGGATTGTGTTGGGTCTGTGTGCATTTGGCAGTTGGTTTTGTGGTTGGATTGAGTATGTAGGTCGATATTGTGGGGGATAGGCGAGTGCTCAGGGTGTGTTATAGATTGGCTGGGTATGGTAGGCAGGATATGGAGCAGGTGAGTTTTGATAATAATGAGGATGGTTTTGGTTGCTTTGGTTGTAATAGAAAGGCTGGGGTAATGGATTTTGGTAGGTTGAAAACTGGTTTGGCCTACGCTCCTGGGCGGTCACGACAGAGGACATTACATCTTTCTTTTTCTGTGCAGCTCCCCCAAATGAATTTGACTGGATTGCTTTACTTGTCGCTTGCAGTGCTGCCAAGTTGGTGATTCTGCCTGTTTTAATTCCTTCTTCCACGAAGTCCCCCATTTTCACGACCTTCGAAAAACTCCGCCCTGTGACGCTTATCATCCTTTCATAATATGTTGCATCTTTTAAGGACTGTACAAATAGAGTGGTCATTTCATTTTCGGCCATCAGATGTTGAACTTTTGCTGCTTCTGCTCTCCACCTCATGGCATACTCTCTGAAAGTTTTCATCGCTTTCCTCTCTAGCTTCATTAAATAAAATTTGTCTGTGATGGCATCGATGTTAAATCTGAATCTATCAACAAAATCTTGCGCCATTGCGCTCCAATTGTACAACTTTCGCGGGTCCTAGCTTGTATACCAATCAAGTGTCTCTCCTGTCAGTCTCCTGATGAACAATTTTATTTTGATCGCCTGATCCTTCCCCACTCCTACCAACTTGTCACAGTATGATCTTAAGTGGGCACGGGTTTTCCCTTTCCATCAAACATGTCGAATTTCGGCACCTTATATCTGACAGGAAATTCGACATCGGGGTGCATACAAAGATCTTCGTACTTCAACCCTTCATGTCTTTTGCTCGTCTGGATGCTCCTGAATGTTTCTTTTAGACAAAAAATCTCTCTTGCCACACTTTCATTAGTTTTTGCTCTAGCCTGCTTCTCCATTTCTTCGTACTGATCAGTTTCTTGGGGAGGTATGTTTGGTGTTGGAACAACAAAAGGTTGAGCCTCCGTCACATATATTGGTGACACATATTACTTGTTGTGATTAGCGATGTGTGCCATCGGTATGTGTTGGGTAGCCTGGTAGTTTGGGATGAGTGGGGTAGTTTGGATAGGCGGAGGTTGAGATATATATGGAGTTGTGAGGGGTAATGGGTTCATTTTGTAGAGGGTTTTGCTGTGGGTTAGCTTGTGGATTGACGATACGAGGATCAATATGATGTGGGTTAGTGTGTTGCGTATTATTCAGGGAATTTTGGGAAATGTGTCGGGGTAAGGGCAGATTAGGAGGTGGGGAAGTATGCGAAGCAGTTGCGCTCGTTCTTTGTTCCGGGAATAGCGTATTTAGGCTAATGGACAGGTTAGTGAGATTTCGAAGCCTATCAATTTCAGCCTGCATGACTGCCATTTGTTGCAGCAACTGGGCGAGGTACTCGTCCTGAGCTTTGGTATTTCTTTTTTTTTAAACCTCTAGTTCTTCTATAGGAACATTGACAGGCCCCAAGCCAGTCTGCTCAGATGCATCTGAACAGTCATTTCGTCGGGTGATCGTACCTTTGACATCGTAAAGTGCGGGTGTTCTGCCCTTTCTTTAGTCAATACGAACTGACCTTTCTTTGGGGGAAAAGAATAAAAGAACCTTAAAAAATTACAGCAAACCATGTTAGTATATGACATGTAACTATTATTTTTTAAATAATGTGCGCCAAGATATAAGCAACAAATAGCAAGCAGTTTGCAAAAATACACAAAGTTGAGAGCAACAAATCAAACGCGCGTCCTAATATGCAGGGGGGCTCTCTTATGCCAGAGGTGAGCCTAGATGTCAAATATGCAAAATTATGATAGATTGATCCAAGCCGTCAGATTGAAATGCTTTTGTTGGGAACAAAGTTAAAGTTTATTGAAATAGTATTAAACTGACATAAAGATAATCCTAAGATTACACCTAAATCTTGCTCATCAGTCCATTGACAGAGGAAGATGAAACCCCGACCCTGCTAGGTACTGCTCTTGTATCCTCTAAGTAATGCACTATGTCTTGTATTTGGGACCACATCTCAGGAGTAATAACTGCATTTATGAGCTGACAAGTCCTTATCCAGATCGTTGTGTCTATATCCTCGAAACCTTGTACTCCTTTGGGGCTAGGGTCTGTGTCGTCGTGATCTTCTTGAAGCCATACATAGTATTCGGAGGTGTTCCCTGCTTGTCCATCTCCACTGTCCATTTTGTCAACATTGTTCCACTCGTGGAGAATCTGCCTAGCTCTAGGGACAATGAAGTTCGATCTGAATTGAATTTCCAAAACTCTCATATTTGCTCAGAGAGGGATTATCTGCTCTTGACAAAATTGTCGGAGTGTGCGCAATGGAGCATATGGTTGGAGCCCCTTTAATCCGATAAGCTCGATGTAATACAGTCTTCTACATCGTATATAGGCTTTCTTGGTGCTAGGGAGCAGTGGATACTTCTACTGGATCTGATCACTTGTGCGGGATGCTAGAAACTCGTACCAATCCTTGGTGTCGACTGGCGACACGAACTATTTCATCATGTCGTAAAAGCTGGCGGTCTTGTTTGACTCACTGAAGCAAATGTCCATCATGTTCAAACGTTGATAGAAATTTTCTATGGCCCATATCTATAGGATAAGGTTGCAACCTTTGAAGAAATTTATTTTGCCTCTTTTACACTTTCCGAGAGCCTGAAGTATATCTGCTAGTATCATAGGGACCAAAGTGAGCTGCGCATCGTCAACTCCCTCAAAAATTGCTCGAGCCACGGAACATATGCAAGTACTTATTTTCCCGTGCTCAAGTAAGAATGCCAGAGTACCTAGTAAAGTGACAGCAAATGCAATAGGGCACCTGGCTCGCCAATGGTCAGGAGTGCAAGAGAATTTTTTTCTGAACGACTTGTAACCAACTCGACGGTCGTATCTCTCATAAAGGTAATCCAGGGAGACCCAGTTATTTTCAAAGCATCAGAGTTCTTTGGTGTCCTTTAACCCCCAATAGCGAAGGAATTTCTTTCCAGACTGACCGTGAGGGATGATTTGGCATCTGTCTTGATAAATCAGGTTGGTGAAATAATTGATTTCTTCCAAAGTGGGAGTGAGCTCAAAATCTTTATATTTGGGGACAACCCGGTCTGGATCCCAAAATTGAATTAATGCTCTAACCAAATGGTGATCGAGAGAGATGTCAAACAGTGAAATGAGATATCCCAATCTCCTCCTAATTGCCATTTGGCTGCTAAGATCAAAATTCTCCCACCATATCTTCAGCTTACTCGAAGTGCCACTCACCATCCTAACTTCAGAGATTTGCGGAACGTGATCCATCCTAAAATAAAAAATAATAATAAAAAGAAAGAATATATATTTTCCAACTTCGATATTTCATGATTAGGCTTGGATCAGTCTATCATTATCATGCTACACATAATATGATGATATGGTCGTTGGGTTGTGAGACTTGTTGAAAATTTTGGTGGATTTCTTAATTGTGGAGTCGATATCAAGGATCGACCCACCTAAGGTGTATGCATGCATGATTTAAGATAAAGGGTGGTATATCTCTATCCTAAATTTTCTAAGATTTGGCTGACTAGACTCAAGGTTCCCGAGCGGACTGCTCGAGTGAGAAGGCTACGCGGTCACCGGATGGTCCGTACACTCCGTGCATACACCAACTCTCCTACAATTTGGAAATTTGAAAGAAGTTTGCAGGTGCGCGAAACTAACCTCGCGTGCATGTGTGATGGTGTCAATTTTCCAAAGTGGAGGAAATATGAGCGGAATGCCAATTTAGTGAAAGCAGTAAAAAGTAGCTATTAAATCAGTTAAAAAAATTCACAAAGTAAATAATTTAACATACTAAAAATTTCGCAAAATATAATCAAATTAAGGGCACCTAGATGTTAATAATAAATGCTGCAAAATGAACTCCGATTACTGGTCTACGAAACTATGAGATTCTAGGTAAGGTTTCTTTATTATCCTAAAGGGAAGGAGTTAGGCATCTTTAAGATCCGCTAACTCATGGTTATCCGATCAAACTCATGTTAATTATTATGCTAAGGAAAAATGCATGTTTAAAAATATAAAGTTAAAAGGATGTTGTAAGTAAAAAAGAATGCATTTTTTACAATGTAAAGATTTTCACCACTTATTCTTTTGAAGAGTCTCGCAAAAGTGTTTGCGGTTTAGAGAAATAAATTTCCGACAGAAAATCCGAAAGAAGTATGCATGACATTGTTTATATAAAAAATACATGTAAAATTGATTTTGGACAAAATCGTGCATTTGTAAGATAAAATATATGCAAAGTTGATTTTTGAATAAAGGACACGCATTTGTATGTCATTGTTTATAAAATATATACCAAGTATGCATTTGTGTGAAAGTTGATAATATACATGCAAAATTGATTTTTTTTTTTTGAATAAAAGACATGCATTTGCATGGCATTATAAAAATACATGTAAAGTGATGTTTGGATAAAAGTATGCATTTATATGACATTATTTATAAAACACTATTTTGGTAATTGATAGTAAGGAGAATTTTCTTTTTATTCGTAATGCAAAGGAAGTGACTTTTTCGGATAAAACATGCATTTGTATTGCATTATTTACAAAATACATGAAAAGTAATTTTTTGATAAAACATGCATTTGCAATATTTACAAAAATACATATAAAGTTAGTTTTTGGATAAAAGAATGCATTATTTATAAAATACATATTTTTGCAAAAGTAAAGGAGAAAAGTAATTTGTTTATAAAGCAAAGAAGTGATTTTTTAGGAAAGTTGTTTTATAGCAAATCGGATAAAAGACAAGCTTATTTATACGGTTAATAATGTGATTAAAAGATGACCAAATTATTTTGAAAGTTTTAAACATGCATAACGAGCCTAAAATAAATAACTAGAGGCGGGTTTTCAATTTTAAACTTTTTTTTCTAGTTTATTAGTTCTAAGCCTAATTCTTCTAAATATTTGAACAATCACACAAGCAGAGTAATTAAATTACAATACAAAAATAAAGGGAAGGCGAAATTAAAAGAAATTAAAGCGATAATGGCTAAGGTGACTTTGGGCACAAATCCGGCAATCTTGTTTTCTTCACAGTCTCTTTGGAATCCCACTTTGCTATCCCACATTGTTTATATGTACCTCGCAAGATGTAAAAGAAAGTTAGAAATAAATAAATGCGAGTAAAACCTTCGGATCCGTATAAAATAATAGAAGTTTTAATTACGGAAGGCTCAGACTTATGTTTTTTAAGCAAAAGAAATTACATTCATGTCGTAGCTGCGAACTAGAGCCATCGTCAGTCAATCTAGTCGCCTAGTCAATGCATGTTGGTTTCTCGTATGTGATTTTATTATAAGTCTCATCATTGCCCTTTTTTTTAAAGAAAGCAAATCGAGGGACAACATTTCCGGAAGGAGCATGACCTCAAATTAATTATTCTCATCGGCCCCAAGTGTAGTATCATGTTCAAATCAATAAATTATACCCAAAACAGCAAACCGAAATCAGGAACCATTTTTCGAAGGGACACGACCTCAAATTCAATTTCATTGCCCTAAGTGTAGTATTTGTTCAAATCAGTAAAATAACAAAATAGCCGCGTAATGGATATTTAAATACCAAAATAAACCAACAGTCCGCGATCAAAACATCTGACCCGAATTCTGAATTTTGAACCGAAATAGAATCTGCTTCTAAAAATCCGACCCGACGGAATAGTGGCCTGACCCGGACTCGAATATAATTTTTTCCCTTGAATTTTCATATAACCAACAACAAAATATCGAACACAAAAATCAGGAAATTTACTCGACCCGGGCTGACACGACCCGGATCGATGACCCGATCGGATGATCCGGTCCGAGTCAGCAAGTCCCGACCCGAATTAATTTTTCTCAAATTTTCGGATAACAAACAACAAAATATTGAACACAAAAATCTGGAAATTTAATGACCCGACCCGAATAAGCAAGTCCCGACTCGTATCGGTTTTTCTCAAATTTTCAGATAACCAACAACAAAATATTAAACACAAAAATCTAGAAATTTACTCGACCCGGGCTGCCCCGACCCGTAATATTTACGGAATGCTTAATTAGAATAAAGAATGCGATGCAATTTTGTGAAAATAAAATAACATGGAGTGTTAGGGTAAAATTATGATTATGATTTTAAAAGGTAAATGATAGTAAAAAATGTGAATAATAATAATAATAAATAATGATATAAATGAGAATAAACAACGATATTAAAAGCCTATATATATATATATATATATATATATATATATATAGTTACGAGGTGTTAAAATATTAAAAATTACAAATAAATTGAAAAAGATGAGATAAAATTGGGTGTCAACAGTAATGTAGGTGTGAATGTCAATTTGAGTGTTGGAAATTCAATTTAAAAAAAAAACCCCTACCCGACTTGACCCGCCCCGGCCCGCTGGCCACCCCTAGAAAAAACTGATATAATCCGATACGTTCGGCGATATAAATCGAACATATCGGAGTTTTTTTTTAAAAGTTGGATTCGGTTTTTTTTTTTAAAAATTGATTTTTATTCAGTTCATATTTTTCGGATACAAAACCGATATGAAATGATATACGTCCACCCCTAGTCAATGTAACCCATTGCAAAATAGAAGAATAGAATAATTAATGAAGAAATATGTTATCATTGGCCTCCAAATTAAACTAGGGCTGGCTAAGGTCGGACAAAGGACTGACCCGAGCCCGCCCCGAGCCCGTCCCGAGCCCGTCCCGCCCCGCCCGACCCCGCAAAAAAAAATACTGGCGGGACTCGAACTGGGATCGGACGATGTCTCGTCCCGCGAGACCCGAGCCCGCCTCAGCCGCGAGACCCGACCCCGCCTCGACCAGGCGCTTTGCAAAAATGGCCGTTGCACCAACGGCCATTTTAGATTATGGCCATTGCCAACGGCCATTTTAGCCCCCTCCCCAACCCCTACCCCTTAATATTTATTTTTAACCCATAAGTTATTATATTTACACTTTAACCCAATTTTTCAACTATAAATAACTCATTTTCTCTTCATCTTTCTCACAAATCTTCCTACAATCTCTCTAATTTCTCAATATATCTCTCTACAATTCTACATTGTTTGCTAAATATTCAATTTTATTTATTCATTTGGGAATTGGTAGTGAAGTTGGCAACTAGCTTGAGGATCTTCCATCGAGCAAAGTTTCAATTTTCAACCTCTCGATTACACGTCGACGTTTGGTACATTCGTTCCTTCATTAAATTATTATTGTCTGTTTATTTAGTTTAGATCACTTAATTTTATTGTCTTTAATTATTTATTTATTTATTTATTATCATAATTAAAATGGAAGGATTAAAAGGTATGTTTAAGGGTAAGGGTAAGGGTGCTTCTTCTAGTAGGGCAACCAGGGCAAGGGTACTTCTTCTAGTCATCTTATTCCTACACAGGATGATTTTGTTGATACTCAACATTTTCCTACAATACCATTAGATTTAGACCAGGAGCTATTTTCTGGAACTCAAGAAGACTTTAATTTAGACGATGATCTAGATGATATACCCACTAATGTTGATGACAACACACCCACTAGTGCACCTTCAACTGAAATACCTCCTATTCCCCCTAGTATGAGACGAGGTCCAAAGCGACCATTAAAATCAGATGCATGGACATTTTTGATAGGGACGTAGAGAATCAAGTAGCCATATATAAAATTTGTACAAATCTTTTAAAATTTAAACGTGGAAAAGGTCACGGTGGGACGGGGGGTTTAATTAGACACGTAGTAAGTGCTCATCCAGCTAGGTATGCCCAATACCAGGCTTCAAAACCGGGTGCGCAAACGCCCGCTCCATCGGGACAAGGTTCACATACTGATACTGTCCCGGACCAAGTACAGGGTCAAATTAACCCTATGACGGGGGGAATTGTAGGCCCTAAATACAATAAACATAGAGATAGGGAAGCAATATCAAAATTAGTTCTTTGTGGAGGGTTTGCCTTTTCATTTCCTTCATCTCCCGGTTTTATTCATTACATTAGAGATATATATAATCCTGTTTTTAACGGTTTTCCTAGATCAACTGTTAAGAGAGATGTATTTAAATTCGCGCATGAATATCAACAATATTTACGTTATTCATTATATCATTTTAATGGTAAAGTATCTATCACGTCTGATATAGGTCGTAGTACTAACGGCCATGATTATTTAAGCGTAACTTGTCATTGGATAGATTATAAATGGTCTATGCAAAAAGCATTTTTAGCGTATAGATATATAGATGATAGGCACCTTTGGTACTTTTATTGCAGAAAATATTTATCAAGTGTGCGATTATTACGGAATTACCGATAAAATTATGACTATTACATTAGATAACGCTTCTAATAACAATTACGCAATTACAATTTTAAAAAATAGCTTAACTCCGTCTTTTCCAGACCATTTTCATATAAAATGTGCGTGCCATATATATAACTTAATTGTAAAGGATGGTCTATCACTTTTTGAAG
Organism: Anisodus acutangulus; assembly: GCA_029783415.1. Taxonomy (NCBI): domain Eukaryota; kingdom Viridiplantae; phylum Streptophyta; class Magnoliopsida; order Solanales; family Solanaceae; genus Anisodus; species Anisodus acutangulus. The sequence continues at coordinate 10,923,593 of CM056492.1, forward strand.
ACATTCTTAGTAAAATACAATTTGCTATAAACTTTATTTTTAAAAGTAATAAAGTACAACGTAGAAAAGAATATAAAAAAATTTGTCATGATTGTGGACTACCTTTTAGAAAAATTCCACAAGAAGTATCCACTAGGTGGAATTCTTTATACGAGCAACTACTTGTTGCTTATGACTATAAATTACCTATAACTTTATTTTTTAACTCTCATAATAAAAAGCCAGCTGATATGATTTTAAATAGTGATTGGAAAAAATTTCCGAACTTATTGTATTTTTAGAGATAATTTTTCAAGAAAAAAAAGAATTTTCCGTTATATATTATCCTACTATTTCAACTATGTTAATTTATATAACTCTAATATTTTTATTACTTAGTGAATATATGGAAAAACCAGCTTATAAAGCAACTATTAAAAAAATGTTTCTCAAAATAAAAATATTTTATTCCTATTCCCTCTATTTATATTATTGGTTCTCAGATTAAATCCTACTATTAAAATAGACGGTACTAAATCACTAATTGAAACTATTTACGATTGTATAGAAGTACTACCACCTCCAAGTCCCAAAAATCTAAATCACCCACCACCTATTGAACAAACTAAAGAAGAACTATTGTCTAGCGTAGAACACCAATGCAAAAATATATATAGATTTTATCAACAAGAAAATGCTAGTAACTTACCAGCTTCCATACCATCTTCTTCATCTTCAATACAACCTCACAAAAGACATGCTGTTTCTGCGGCTAGTATTGAAAGCCTCATAAATAGAATGTGCGGTCGTACCTCTACTACTAACCAAATTAGCGAGTTGGATATTTTTGTTTTGCAGGGTTACATCAGTATCAAGAAGTTATCAATGAAGATGGACATGAAGACTTCTTTGAAATCTTTGGAGGGAATGAGAAGACCTTTCCGACACTTTCAATGATGGCTCGAGATGTTTTGAACATTCAAGCGTCGTCAGCTGCATCTGAAAGTGCTTTTCTGACGAGATATCAAATAGGAGACCACAGACACTCATTAGCCGGAGCGACTTGGAAATTGCGGTATTATTCGGAGATTGGATACGAGCGGAGCGAGAAGGTGCGGTCAACCTGAGATCAACGAAGAAGATGATGAAAACTACAACGAAATCTTAATGTAAGGTAGTGGAAGCGACGTGGATCAATTTGACCAACAAATACCAATTCCAACCGAAGAACCACATGAAATCATCAAGCAATTAGAACAGGTTTTTTTGAGAATGTAATTTTTTTAATTGTAATTTTATTATGTAATTTGTAACTTTTGGACAACACCACAAAGTTGCAATTTAGATTTTAGACAATTGTATTTGTATTACAAAAAAATCATATGTCTATTAAATAATATAAGAGGCACAAAAACAGCCTTGGGATGTTTTTATTATACTATCTTGTTTTGTTTATTGAGTTTTTTTTATACATATGTTATTTTTTTTTTTTTTTAAAAAAAAAACCGCCGTATCCCGACCCGAGCCCGCCTCGACCCGAGCCCGACGGGATCGGGATCGGGACGGGACTTGCTCCAGTCCCGCCAGACCCGACCCCGCCAGACCCGACCCCGCCCCTTCTCCCGTCCCGCCCCGACCCCGACCCCGCCAGACCCGGCCCGCCAGACCCGAGCCCGGCCCACTGGCCACTCTTAAATTAAACTCTATATAAAGAGGGTACAAAGAAGGGAAAAAAGCAGAGATAGTAACTGGCTATGGCTTTTCAAGGTTCATTTTTGGCAATTAACCTCCTGATCTTCTTGGCCAATTTTTTGGCTAAGATAGAGTTTTCTGTGTCTGCAAAAGTGCTTAGCCGTACTATTTCTACTCCATTTAATCGTACCATATTTCCATCTGATTTTCTTTTTGGAGCTTCCACTTCTACCTATCAGGTAATTTACTAATGTTTTCAACCTAAGTAATCATTTTTTAACATGTTATATATGTGTGTGTAAGAGTTGATTATTTAATTTGTTTTTATAAATTTACAGTATGAAGGTGCATGGAATGAAGATGGCAAAGGGCCAAGTATTTGGGATACTTTCGCCCACACTCATCCTGGTCTAGATCTCTCCTCTTCCATGCTCTGTCTCTCCCTCACACACACACATCAATTTTAATGCATCCCATTTTCACTTAGTAATAATAATCCTTTATCTAATCCTTAACTAATTCTTAGTCATTGAATCTTTATCTTCCATTTAATTTTGTGCACTTCTTTATTTGAGCCATGGTCTATGAGAAATAATATTTCTACCTCCACAAGGTACGGATAAAATCTTTGTACACACTATCCTTCACAAACTTCACATGTGGAATTATACTGAATTTTTTCTTGTTATTGTTAGTTTTGTGCACTAACCACAAAGTTGACTTTAATCAACTTCCAAGCAACATCTGATTAAACCATATAGATCTAGGGCCAGGGCAAAACTGGAAAATGACCTTGCTGTCTTGAAAAATCACTCAAAATCCTCTCCATGCACTACTACTATCATTAATTGTTTTAGAGGGACCATTTTTAGATAGTTAAATATATAGTCAAAAAACCAATCTAGAATTTAAAGTTTAATTTCTGAATTCCTATAAAAAAATTTAAGTTAATATATAATAATAACTTGACATTCACAGTAAAATTAAATATTTTAATAAATTTTTAAATAAATATAGAATTTGAATAAAAACTTCTCAATTTAGGTAAACTCGTAGCTTACGGGATAGATCTACCCCTGCCAGTAGCTACCAATCATCTCATGGTCTATTTGTTATATTCGTACAACATATTTTATCTTATTCGTACGACATATCTTTCATGATCTGGACAAAAGCTTCCTTTCTCCTTTTTGTATGACCTCTTGTGGTTTAGGACCCCCCCCCCCCCCCTTTTTTTTTTAAAAAATAAAAATTCACCAACATGATGCGGGGTTTAACTTTAACCTGGAGCTCTATATGTGTATACCATAAAAGAAGAGTATATGTAAAAGGATATATACCTTTGCCTCCAAAACAAAATATGAAATGAAAGAAACCATCGTTTCGAATAAGAATATATTTGTAACTTCGATTACTTGAAAGTTGAAACATAGAATAAATTTGTAACTTCCATTATAATTGCTCAAACTCCACAAAATTTACCTTTTGTGGAACAAATAGCCTCATCATTGTGATGATAAACTGTAGCAATCTCATAAGAGAGTAATAACTCTTTCTGATAAGACGTCTCCCTGCATGTTTGGTCAACACATATTAAAATGTGTAACGATCTAATCTAAAAGTTTAAAAAGGATAATTATTTTATGTTATATCTCTTGACATTTTTATTTGGGTTAAGTATGTGTATATTCTTTTCAATAACAAGTGGTGATGAAATTTGACAACCTAAAACTTACACATGATTTGCTATCATATCAAATTGTGTGGCTACTTCATTTAAAAGGTTAAATTATTAGATGGGATATATTCATTGATTTGTTATTTTGTATATGCAACAATTGGTCAGTATTGTAGCTCACTTTAGAGAAAAAAACTAAAATATCCTCTAGTTATAGTCGAACATCTAGCAAACTATACAAGAGTTGCTCCTTTCATCTCACATCCGAGATGAATAAAAATTTGTTCAGTATATAGTTGAGAAATAGAAAATGTTAGTTACCAAAAAAACAAATGTTACTCTTGTTTGAGTGAGAATGTGAACTTCACACATTAATCTTTATTGAGTAATTAAAGAGTATACATGTGAACTAAACACATGACTTTGGTTTGATATCTCACGTCGAATTAAACAAAAATCATCCAATATGTTAAGTTTTTCTTTCCATGATCCAATATATAAGGAAGGTAACAAGAAATGGTATCAATACTTGTTACGTGTGGGCATTAGATTAGAGGTTTAAATTTTATACACAGTCAACATAAATAATACTTTCTCCGTCTCAAATTAAGTATCTTATTTTCCTTTTTGATTTGTACCAAAAAGACGATCTCTTTCCATAGTTACTAAGTTTTTGATAAGATTAAGACCATAAAATTTAAATGACCCTGTAGATCTTTAATTAAAGATCACATTATTTAAAAATCTTTCTTTATTTCTTAAATTATTTACTTAGTTAAATTAGAACGGAGGGAGTACTATCTACTGGTAATGTACTATTCAACATTTAATATTATTTTTTTTTCTTTTGAACACTGTTACGCAGTAGTAGATGTAGATTTGTATCTTTCTTCTCTTTTTTTCACTGTAGATTTTTATCTTTCACATTCATTATTAAACGATTACTCCATCAAGAGATTTCATTATGGCCCACTCTGAAAAAGAACATGGGTCTCTATCATCTTCATATATCTATAAATGAATTAAGCTCAGTTTATTGACTTTATCAAATGAGTTTTAATACTACCAGTAGGTAGTACGTATTTTCTTAAGGGTGCCACATAAGATCCATAAATCTTAAATTCTACTCCTATATAAATATCTCAATCATAAAAATGTCAGAAGGGATTGTTGGAAATTTGTCTTTGGTGGGGAAGTTGCGTCCACCAATATTTAATGACTTAAACACTAAGGTTCCGGATGTTGGAGGCTTTGTCTCTTCACACGTGCATAATCTACTAAGTGAGTAGATGACCATAGGGTCAATGATCGTCAAATTTCGTTAAGAAATGAAAGAGATATTGGTCCACGAAGTAAGGTGTTTGAGGCATGAAAATATGGTGTGGGACAAATCTACCACATCGGTGAAAACTTAAGAAGAGTGTCAAGTCAATAAGGACGAAGTAAAATAGAAATGAGGGAGTGTATAGGCTCCATCCGTGTTTACTTTGAAATGAAAAGCCCAGATGGTGGGTTCCAACTGAAAAGCATAATCTGTATAAAATCCATTTTGCAGAATGTGAGCCACTGTTTGGGTGGCATCATCAACGGCCCATGGATAAGCTCCCTCAAGAGTTTGGCCCATGCAAATCCAACTATCTCACCAAAAAACGAACATAAAATCTACATTATCTTTTGGATTTGTTTTCGTCTTCTAGCAAGAAATTATAATCGAGCATTAGATTGTAAACTAGTATCAATATTGTGAACTCTATGCAGAAAAAATATTGGACCGTAGCAATGGAGACATAGCTTTGGACTTTTATCATCGTTACAAGGTACTAATCATTATTGATTTGGTTAGACGGAAATTAAATTTGATGAAGAAATATTTATTATCTTAATAAAAAGATAAAAACAAAAACTAGTATACCAATATTACTGCCTCTCATATGCAGGAGGACGTCAAACTAGCAAAATTCGAAGGACTAGATGCATTCAGGTTTTCTATCGCATGGACAAGAATTTTTCCACGTAAGATTATCTACCCTTATGTTAATTAAGGTTACCTGTCTAAAATGTAAAATCAGTGGCCTGATTAACCTTACTAGAGTTGATTATTTATTTTTCATGATGTTACATATGCATCTTTTACTTTGTGTTTACCAGAGGGGAAGCTAAGTAAAGGAGTAAATCAAGCTGGTATTGACCACTACAATAATCTCATCAATGAGATAATAGCCCTTGGTAATTACAAACACATATTACAAATACCTTTAATTAAAATGAATCGTAAAAACTAACTTTAAATTGTAAATTAGGTATTAAACCTCTGGTGACACTTTTTCATTGGGATGTCCCTCAAGCCCTTGAAGATGAATACCTTGGCTTTCTAAGCCCTAAGATCGTGTAAGTTTACTACCCCTATATATGTCTCAAGATGAAGTCCCATTTCGAATGGTTATAATTATAATTGTTTCATCACTTGGGGGATAGTAGTTTCACCTCAAATAAGTATGGGGAGTAAAAGGTCGCCCGTAAAGTTAAAGTATGTAACTGCAGTTGGGTGCAACTTATGTATTTTTTCTATAGTTTTTTTTTTAAATATATCAAGTAGTATGCAGAGGAGCACTTTCTGCTGTTCTATATTTACTTGTATCAACATGTAGACGTACCATTAATCTTTGTTACTCATGAATTTCACTAAACACCATCTGAATGCACCACTTTCCACCTTCCACTGCCATTATATTCACATCTCTACCAAATTTGTATCAACCAAATAATGAAAATTTGCCTTACAATTTTTTTCCATTACATGAACTTTAATATAATATCTCCCACACAAGAAAAGACAGAAAACATAAGTGTAAGAATAATTATAATATTTTCCTTGATATTCCCCTCTTCACAATGTGGTAAATATATTCCTATTACAAGCTATAATTAAGCTAATGAAAAGATATGATGAGGAGAAAATCATGCCATCTAATCTCCTAAGATATTGCTAATCCTATCTATTTTAATACTAATGTACTTCCTACCATTTACATATGATTCCATACTAATTATAATTATGAATTAATTATTCTATCATTCCCCCGCAGTCGAAGCAGGAGGCAGACGTATGCTGAGATTGTCCCGAAAATCTTCAAATAATACCAGCGAAGACCTTTAGTAAAAATATCTGCAATCTGATAGCGCGATGGGACATGTAAGACATACACTTGTCTACATGAGACTTTTTCACGAACAAAGTGGATATCCAGCTCAATATGTTTAGTGCGTTGGTGATTGACCGGATTTCCATAGTGGTAGATGGCACTAACATTATTACAATACACCAATGTGGCCTTCGGAATCGGGCAGTGGAGTTCGAGAAGAAGATTCTGAAGCCAACACGATTCAGACACAACATTGGTATTTTGCTTCGGCACTGGATCGGGATAACGTTGTCTGCCTTTTTGAGGACCAAGTAACCAAGTTGTCACCAAGAAATATATCATAACCGAAAGTGGAGCATCTGGTGTCCGGACATCCTCCCCAGTCGGCATCCGTATAGGAGACAAATGTGGATGTCGACAATGGGTATAGATTGAGGCCATACTCTAGAGTACCCTTAATATAACGCATAATGCGTTTGAGAGCATGCATATGATCATCCATCGAATTATGCATAAAAAGGCACACATGTTGCACAACATAAGAAATATCCGGCCTGGTGAATATCAGATACTGCAGGGCCACGAATTGGAATAGAATGACCATTTCTGATAATTATACCATTATTTTTTCTCAAATTAAAATAGGTTGAGAGATTACCTTGGGAGGACGTCATATGGGACGTCTCTTCGGTGTATATATACCAATTTGTGTTGGGCGGATTAAGTCTATGAGTGTGCATGACGGACTCTATATCCGTTGGGTTGGGCTGGCCACTGCCAAATGGGCCTCCTGCCACTAATTCGGCAGTGGCCTAGTTGATGGTGTAAAATTTCTGGGCCCGTAAATGGGTTGTTGGCCGGCAGTAGGCATGCCATTATGCCTTGGATTGGGCCTGGCCCAATTTCCTGTTGGAAATGGGCATGGTGGCACAGCCTAAGGCCATGGCCATGCCCGCTGTGGCTGGCCGCCGACCCACTGACCACGGGGCTGCCACTGCTGACCGGAGTTTCCCTGTTGGCCACCATGCCCGACGCCTCTGCCATGATTTTCGCCGCCACCGGAATTTCGATGGCCCCCATTTTTACCATTTCCACGGTTACCACCTTTATTTTTGCCACTATTTCGCCTTTTTTGTCCCCTATTTTGTGGTAGAGGTTCAAAAGACGTATTGGTTTCATTGGTTGTTCCGGTAACCATGGCGGAATTTGAGACGGTTGCGGCCTTTTTGGTAAACTCCGCTTCTTCAAGAATAAGCATGGAGCGGGCTTGATAAAAAAATGGTAAAAAAGTGTTTTGTCGGATGAGTGTTCCCACGCCACTATAAGCGTCGGTTAGGCTGACAATCAATTGTAGAACCAATCGATTGTTTGTAACCGGCAAACCTACATTCTTGATTTGATCCGATAAGACTTTGAGACGTTGACAATAAGCAGATGCATTTGGGAAATCCACCATGTCCGTAGTGGAGAATTCTCGCTCCAACGTGACGGCACATAAATTTTTGTTGTCTTGAAAAATATCCCGTAAACGATTTCAAGCCTCCATTATCGTGGAATCGGGTTCCATTAGTGTGTGCAACAAGTCACTTGATATTGTTGCATAAATCCACAAAAGAACTGTGGCGTCAAGTGTGGGCCAAAGTTCTTTTTCATCATCAGTTTTTAGCACCTTTTCCTTGCCCTTCTCCGGTGGGATAATATGATGAATTACCCGATGAGAGCGACAATAAATTTTAAAGAGTTCCGCCCAAGTTGCGCAATGAACACTTTCCATCTCAAGGGTGATGGAAATGTGAGTTTTGATGTTGGAAACGGTGAGAGCAGGATGAAAAGTGGATTTAGAGTCAGACATTATCGATTAGACAAAAATAAAATTAAGGAAAAATAAGGGTGGCCGACGGGTGGAGTTGGCCGGAAAACTCCGTGGTCGACGGAAATGGAGAAGAAAATTTGGTAGGATATTTTCCCTAATCTTCTGATATCATGTAAGAATAATTAGAATATTTTCCTTGATATTCCCCTCTTCACAATGTGGTAAATATACTCCTATTACAAGCTACAATTAAGCTAATGAAAGGATATGATGAGGAGAAGATCATGCCATCTAATCTCCTAAGATAATGTTAATCCTATCTATTTTAATGCTAATGTACTTCCTACCATTTACATATCATTTCATACTAATTACGATTATGAATTAATTATTCTATCAATAAGTATTTTTTGTTTTTTCCAAAACATAATTACTGCAGCAGCTTACATAGCCTATTTGCGACATGTTCAATCGAACCCAATATTTTTGACACGAAACATGGATTTATCATATGTGGAAAATACCAAAATTTTAACGCTAAGAACTTTAGAGACTTACCCATCAAGTACAAATTCTGAATCCGCCTCTAATAGCTGATTGTGTATACAGGGATGATTACCTAGATTTTGTGGAGATATGTTTCAAACATTTTGGAGACAGAGTGCAGCTCTGGACAACCATGAATGAGCCATGGATTTTTGCATCAATGGGTTATGATGCCGGTTCGTTGGCGCCTGGCCGGTGTTCTGCCTGGAGGAACAACAACTGCTCCGCCGGAAACTCCGCAACTGAGCCTTATATAGTCGGACACAACATGCTTCTTGCTCATGGAGCTGCTGCCAAACTATACAGACAAAAATACAAGGTTCACTTAAACTTTATAGTAGTATTATAAATTACTAGCGATAATCGAGTGGAGTCAATTTCTCATACGATCACTCAACTAACAGTTTTTATCTGAGAAAATCACTCAATTTTATTTTGTAATACAAAAATCACCCAATTAATAACAATTATTTCGGAAAGTCACTAATTTTGTTTTGTATGACACCGGTTTTTTTTAAGATACTTATATTGAAGAAAAATCAAAATAAAATTGAGTGACTTTTTGAGATAATCATAATTAGTTAAGTGATTTTTGTGTTACCGAATAAAGTTGAGAGAACGTCTGAGTAATTAACTCTAATCAAGTGGATCTGACTATGAAAACAAAAAAGTAACCGGCTTTTATGGGACAAATTAAAAGTCGTTCTTTAATTTGGTGTATATGTGAATTATTATCTTTGTTTTTATCTGGTGGTGATGCAAGTGCAGCCAATTCAAAAGGGTGAAATAGGAATTATATTGGTATCACAATGGTTCGAGCCTTTCTCCAACAAACAAGAGGATAAGAGAGCATCTAAAAGAGCTCTTGATTTTATGTTGGGATGGTAATAATACTAAAAGTATATTTCTTTGATTTATTTTATACTTAATATTTTTGTAAATAAAAAATGTGAAATATAATACGGTGACAGGTTCTTGCACCCATTGACTTACGGAGATTATCCAAGAACAATGAGGAAACTCTTGGGGAAGCGACTACCAAAGTTCACCCCGAAAGAATCTAAATTGGTGAAAGAGTCCTTTGAATTCATAGGAATGAATTATTACACCTCAAATTTTGCAGCTCATCTTTCTACCCCACCAAATACTGTGAATATCAGCTCTGGAACTGATAATCAAGTCAATCAAACGAGTAAGCTTTTGGAACTATGAATTCAATACCCAAAATCATGCTTTCTCCTCCTCCTTTTTTTGAATTTTTTTATTATATTGGGAGATTAGAAAAAGGGAGAGGAAATAATGAGAACCGAATACATTCTATTATTGTGAGAGACTTTCACTGATACCACCGGAATATGAGCTAGTATCATCATACTCATGTGCGATGTGCAAAATTGACATCCAGTAAGTATATCTCTCTTTTGTAGACTCATATTTTATGCTTTTGTAGCTTCGCGAAACGGAAAGCTGATTGGTGATCCAGTAAGTATATCTCTCTTAATTGACATCTCATTTTCTTTTCTTTGTTCTTTTTTTTTCCTTTTCATTTGACCTCTTTAATCTCAACTGGTGGTGTATTTTTTATTTTGTTATAAATAATGGTTAAGTACTTGACAACTTGGAAAATAGGAATGTTAAATTTAGGTTCATATTAGCAAATTATGATATTAATTTGAACTACGAGTAATTAGGAAAAACAAAAGGTGGACTTTTTTAAGGCAATAAAATTCTTTAGACGTTTTCTCTTTCACAATTTAGATAATTTTTAATAATGTTTGCAGACTGGTGTCAGTATCTTCTATGTTGCTCCATGGGGACTTTATAAGCTTCTAGTTTACACAAAGAAATATTACAAAAATCCAACTGTTTACGTCACAGAGTGTGGTAAGTGAATTATTTCATTGAGCTTATTATATATATTTTGATTAATTATGTTTCAAGTATTTATTGAATAAACTAATGTCTCTGAATTATACCTTACTTCCTAGTTCCTAAATTGAAATTCATTTGGGATTATTATTAGGAATGGGTGAGTCCGATATTGATGATGTTGCGAAGGGTATCAATGATGCTCAGAGGGTTGATTTCTACAAACGCCATATTAAGGCTCTTTATAGGTCTTTTAGGTGAGTACTTCTTAATTTTGTTTATAGTCGGACTCGGATATATGTCATAATATATGTACATCTTTCGCACGAGGAGTGCGGAAATTGCTCCAACCATAATCAGAGGCCTTGTTTGAGCCTTGTAAATATTATAGGCCTTTCGGGAGGAGAGTGTATACTCTACTCCTCTGTGGACCTATTTGACGCTATTCAGATTAGTTGACCCAGTAGGCTCTTCCTACCGTGTGCTTACAGAAAATATAATCTAAACCGGTCAATTTTTTCCTTTCATATTTGCAAGAATTAATGGTATAATTATTTGTTTTCTTTTTCCAGGGACGGAGTAAATGTCAAAGGCTTCTTCGCATGGTCATTTTTCGACAATTTCGAATGGGGGTCAGGATACACGCAGAGGTTCGGCATCAATTTCATAGATTACAAGAATAACCTAAAAAGATACCCCAAACGTTCTGCTCTTTGGATGAAGAGATTTCTTCTCAAATAAAGTTAGCATGCATGATCGTGTCCTTTAACTTAATTTTGTATCAAATCTTGATGAGGAATTTAAGTGTCATCGGCCTTATATTCATTATCAGTTTGTTATTTATGAAAAGGAGTATGTTCTTGTAATAAAAGGAGAAGTAGTAAAGTTGTAACAATATGAGCCCTTTCAATGTAACTTTCAAATTTAATTAAATGGAGGTCAGACATACTACCCTTCTTCCGGCATTGGAAGCAGAACTATCTGATCGAAAAGACCTATTACAAATATGATATCACGCGTTTATGACTAATTGTTGAAAATGTGTTCAATAGATACGTTTTGAACCTATTCAAATGGTCAATAGATCATATTTTTAGTTAAAGTGGCTAAATATAAAAAAAAGAAAAAAAAGACAAGTTTAAGGGCCTGTATTCTGCATTTGATATATTTGTATGAATGTTACGCACAACATTATGATGTGTTAATGACTAGTGAGTCTTTACGAAGAAATTCATTTTGAATCGATGATTATGTAAGTACATATTGAATTAGTCGTACCGTGGCCCATAACTTTGTATTGTATGGTAAACTTACTTGTTTTTTTTTTATTTTTCATCCGTATTCGGTATTCATTTTAAAATTTGATTAATTTAATTTTGTTTTTGAAAATCTTACTTTGGAGTAAAATATTTTCCATTAAATGTGATTTTGTTTTTAAAACTCAAATTTGAAATCTATAATTAAGAATGGAAGGATTACTTTTGCTAAATACAAACGACAAGCGATCAGACTAGCTATAAATCTGTCAGGAAAATAATTTTAAACAATTCACTGTGAAAATTTCCTTTAGACGGCAAGTCAGACCGTGTTTTTTTTTTCTATTTCCAAATAGATTAGTTATTAAACTGTATTTGCTTTTACCATTTAATTTATTTTTGGGCTGATGTGTTAGGATTTACTTCCAAAATAAAAGAAGGGAAAATAACTTTTTAGTGCATGTGTTATTGCATTATTCTTATTTTAATTCATGTGATATTCAATTAAGTATATTTAACTTTTAATTAAGCAATTTATATGCTTTTAATCGTTCCACTAACGGAACCTACACAAAATAGCGGACTGGAAGGCCAATTCGGATATTTAAAATAGTACTCCGTCAATCCTTTCTTGCATGTGCTATTATACATGGTGGGTTAATAAGTATACATATCAATAAATTGAAAAGCAACACCAAACACTCAAGACTACATTTTACATGTCTTCGAAGTATTAGCATTTGCTTTTGTCCCACATTGGAAAAACATATTTGTATCTCATGTAATAGACCCTATATAAAGGGTTTTACTTGCTTTTCTTTTACTTGCACTTTTAGCTCTGAAGAATAGTATTATTTTATTATCTTGTTATTGCTTTGTAAGAATTCATGTTATGAATAAAAGACTTTCATGAATTCTATCATGGTATCAAAGCCAAGAGCACAAGTTAATATTTTTAGCTCGATCGCGGATCCAACTTCGCGGTGAGTTAGTTGGGGGTTCGTCACGCACGCCCGCAGTATCGATTAATTTTTTGGCTTGTTTTGGAAGCTCGTGCTCGTTTTGGCTGCTCGTGCTCGTTCTGATCTTGACTTCCACATCTGGGTTTCGTCTTTTTGGCTTCCGCATCTGATTGGTGAGATCTGCCCTCTTTTTTTTTTGCTTGTTATTTGGGATTTTTCTGTTTAAAAATCATAATGGCTGGAGGTGATGATTCTTTGCAAACTATTGATGTTCGGTTAGATGGAAAAAATTATTCCTATTGGAGCTATGTCATGGTAAATTTTCTAAAGGGAAAGGGGCTTTGGGATTATATGTCTGGAAAAACCAAATGCCCTAAATTTGGAGATGAAAATTTTGATGAATTATTTAGGACTTAGGAGACCAATAATTCAAAGATTATTACTTGAATTAATAACTCTGTTGAACAAAGAATTGGTGTTCAATTGGCTAAGTTCAAAACTGCTAAAGAGATTTGGGATTATTTGTCAAGATTGTTTGTGCAGAATAATTTTGCTGTTAAATATCAGTTACAATATGAAATTCGTGCACTAGTACAAAATGACTTGGGCATTCAAGATTATTTACGTGCAATGACCACTTTGTGGGATCGATTAGCTATGATGTAATCTATTGAATTGCAAGCATGCGATGCTTATATTAAATGCAGAGATGAAGATCGTCTTGTTCACTATTGATGGGTCTTGATCGAATTTGAGAATTGTCGTTCGGGCTTGTTGCCGCATAAACCCTTACCATCTGTTGAAGATGTGGTAAATGAACTTATGGTGAAGAAACATGTTTGAAGACTCTAAAAGGGGTACATAAGGCTTCTACTTTTGTAATCGGGCAGCCTCCTTCGCTCGCACCTGGCCCTTGCACTCTATACACCAAGATATAGAACATCTATCATAGGTAATTGTAATTATTGCAAGAAACCGGACAACTGGAAGAATCAATGTCCTGAGTTACGAAACGCGTCGGGTTCTAAGCCTTCACATCCGGGACAAGGGCGAAGCCTTCTCAGCGAAGCCATATTCGGGGTCAATTCCGTAACTTGTATCCACCGACTCAGTGCCTTTGTGCCCTCTCTTGATCACCCGGCTTCAGGAGCCTCTGTGAGTCACAAGATCGATTTTGTAGTCGACCAATTTCGTAAGTTCCTCGCCTTCCAACGGTTTCAGCCAATTCTCAGTCTTATGCTCTTTCTGCTCCTTCCGCCATCACCATCTATTGGTTCGTATCATTTCGCTTCTTGGATCTTGGACTCGAGCCGGAAATCATATGTCTCCCGATTCTTCCGTCTTTGTATCTATGTCTTGACTCCCTTCCACTTCGTGGATCACGATGGCACACCTATGCCATTGACAGCATTGGCACCATTCATACATCCACTATATCATTACCGATGTTTATTGCATTCTAAAATTACATATAAATCTTGCTTCTTTGGTCAAATATGTGACTCTGGATGTTTTATTGGACTCTTCCCTAATTCTTGTTATGTGCAGGATCTAAAATCCAAGAGAGTGATTGGGACAGGGCGTAGAAAGGGGAGAGGTCTATATGTTTTGGATGAGCTGCATCTTCCTACTCATGCAACAACTATGCCTGTTAATCTGTCTTCTTTTCATTTAACACATTCCTCTTCGAAGTTTTATTTGTGGCACTCTAGACTTGGTCATGTATCAGGTTCTCGCCTGCGTTTTATGTGTAATACTGATGTTCTTGGTGATTTACAATCCGATGACATTTCTGATTGTAGTGGATGTAAACTTGGAAAATTTTCTGCTTTGCCTTTTAATCTTAGTACTTCTACTTCTTCTGCACCATTTGATCTAGTTCATTCAGATGTTTGGGGGCCAGCACATATCCCTACTAAGGGTGGCTCCAGATATTATGTTTCCTTTATTGATGATTATACTTGTCATTGTTGGGTTTATTTGTTGAAAAGACGCTCTGATTTTGTTCATACTTATGCTGAGTTTCAAGCCTATGTGAAAACTCAACATTCTGCCATTATTAAATGTTTTCGGGCTGATTTAGGAGGTGAATATACTAGTGGGGATCTTTCTGGTATTTTCAAAGCTGATGGTACAATACATCAGTCTTCTTGTACTGATACACCACAACAAAATGGGGTAGCCGAGAGAAAACATAGGCATATTGTTGAGACAACTAGATCCATGCTTTTGTCCGCTAGTGTACCTAGTGAATTTTGGGGAGAAGTTGTCCTTACTTCTGTTTATCTTATTAATAGGATCCCTACCTCTCATAATTTTGGGATTTCTCCGTATGCTAGACTATTTGGTCACACCCCACTATATTCTCATTTGAGAGTTTTGGTTCTAAATGTTTTGTTCTACGTCCACATGCAGAGCGTACTAAGTTATCTTCTCGTGTCGCCATTTGTATTTTTCTTGGATATGAGGTTGGGCAGAAAGGTTATCGTTGTCATGATCTAGTTTTTGGAAAATTGTATGTGTCTCGTAATGTTTCATTTATTGAGCATGTTCCTTTCTTTTCCATCCCACCTACCTCACATGGCATGACAAAATCTGACCTTATTGATATTGATCCCTTTGATGCTGATTGTCCATCTGATTCTACATCTATATCATATGTTCCTTCTCAGTCTTCTAGCAGGTCCCATGATATTGATACTCAGCCCCCTCCTACGCCTATTTCAGAACCTCTTGTGGTTGCAGATCCAGATCCACATCGCTATCCTAAACGCACTCTGCGATCTACTCAGGTATCCGATTTTGATTATTCTTGTTATGCTCCATCATTCGCTTCCTTTCTAGTTTCTATTAATTCTCTCTGTGAGCCTACATCCTACTCTGAGGCAGCTCGTGATCCTCTTTGGCAAGAGGCTATGAATGAGGAACCATTGCTTTGAACAAAACTGGTACTTGGGATTTGGTTTCTCTACCGACTGGTAAGAAAAGTATTGGTTCTCGATGGGTGTACAAGATTAAGACAAAGTCTGATGGTTCTATTGAGCGATATAAAACTCGTTTGGTTGCAAAGGGTTTTGCTCAAGAATATGGTATGGATTATGAAGAGACTTTTGCACCTGTTGCAAAGATGACATCTGTCCGGGTTCTTATTGCAGTGGCCTCTGTTTGTCATTGGCATATTTCACAAATGGATGTTAAAAATGCTTTTTTAAATAGGGATCTTCAAGAAGAAGTCTACATGGTCCTTCCACCTGGTGTTTCACATAGTCCAGGACAAGTGTGCAGGCTTAAGAAAGCTCTGTATGGTCTCAAACAAGCTCCAAGAGCTTGGTTCGACAAGTTCTCCACTGTAGTATTATCTCTTGGGTTTATTTCCAGCTTTCATGATTCGGCGTTATTTGTTAAATCATCCCCTGCAGGTTGTATTTTGCTTTTGTTGTATGTTGATGACATGATCATTACAGGTGATGATATTAATGGTATTGCAAACCTAAAATCTACTTTATCTCGCCGTTTTGAGATGAAAGATTTAGGTCATCTACGTTACTTTTTAGGCATTGAGGTAGCTTATTCTGAGAAGGGATATCTTCTCTCTCAGTCTAAGTACACTGCAGATATTCTTGGCAGCCCGTCTCACAGATACTCGTATAGTTGACTCTCCTCTTGAGGTTAATGTTCGATATACACCTACTGACGGGGATCCTCTTCCTGATCCCACTTTATATCGTTCAGTTGTAGGGAGTCTGGTGTACCTCACCATTACTCGCCCTGACATTGCATATATTGTTCACATTGTCAGTCAGTTTGTTTGCTCTCCTACATCTGTACATTGGGCTGCAGTTATGCGTATTCTTCGCTATCTTCGAGGAACGATTTATCAGAGTCTCTTGTTTCCATCGACCTCATCCTTGGAGCTTCATGCATTTTCTGATGCAGATTGGGCTGGTGACCTAACTGATCGGAAATCAACTACTGGTTATTGTGTATTTTTAGGAGATTCACTCATCTCATGGAAAAGTAAGAAACAAGATATGGTTTCTCGCTCTTCAACTGAGGCAGAGTATCATGCTATGGCTTCTACTACGTGTGAGATTGTATGGTTACGTCGGTTATTGGTTGATATGGGTGTCTGTCTTTCTTCACCAACACCGATGTATTGTGATAAATAAGAGTTCTATTCAGATTGTGCACAACACAGTCTTTCATGAACGTACCAAGCATATTGAGATTGATTGTCATATTATTCGATATCATCTTCAGCAACGCACTCTAACCTTGCCATTTGTCTCATCTTCGATGCAACTTGCAGATTTCTTCACAAAGGCGCATACCTTAAAGCGTCACCGGTTTTTTCTTGGCAAACTCTCGATGCTTCTGTCTACACCATCGCGAGTTTGAGAGGAGATATTAGCATTTTCTTTTGTCCCACATTGGAAAAACACATTTGTATCTCATGTAATAGACCCTATATATAAAGGGCTTTACTTATTTTTCTTTTACTTGCACTTTTAGCTCTCAAGAATAGTATTATTTTATTATCTTGTTATTGCTTTGTAAGAATTCATGTTATGAATAAAAGACTTTCATGAATTCTATCACGAAGCATATAGAGCTCATCTGAGCTTATATTTGATCAAATCCTACATAGTTTTAGAAAAAAAACGATTCATGGCAGTGTTCATGATTGGGGTGTATTCTTGTCCGATATTTTATATTTTTGAAGTACATGGAAGACAAATACAAGGATGAGTTCTTGGTTTTAATTGGAGAATTTACGACAAAGGGAGAATAATGAGTTCTCTATAAGGGCGGAAAACCTAATCAATGGCAGATATGGAGTTCTCTTTTCTTAAGGATTTTGGCGTTGAAAGTAACTTTGAAAATACTGAATTACCGTTTATAGAGTAGACAATTCGTTATTTTTATGAGTATGATTTGATCAATCGACCTACATATTATCAATTTATTAAAAAAAAAAAGAGTACAAAAATATCGAGAAATTTGTTTTCTCCTAAACAACTCATCAACCCTAAAGGACTACATTGTGCATGATGTTGTAAAATGAGAAGGAATTTCAAGTTATAGGAGTCGAAAAATCATTCTTTCAAGAAAAAAAGTTACTCAGATACGGAATAGATTTATATTTTCCTTTTAAAAAAAAATTAAACCAATTAAATGTTTTGCTCTCCTTTCAAGTAAAAAAGAAAATCAAATAAGGTAAAAAAAAAATCAGGGCAACACCTGACAATTCTCTCCTTGATGTGAATTCCTAACAAAATAATATTGGTTCTCCTTCTTCATATAACCTTCAACACATAATCGCTTCTTGTCATGTTTAAAAATAAGTTCAAAATATTATGAATTAAAAATAATTTAATTTTAAAAATATAGCAGCAGAAATATTGAAATTATGATTAAAAATTTGTCTTTACTTCACTTTTGTAGCCAAAAAAACAAAATGGCAAGCCCGTCCAAAAGCTCAAATTTTTGTCCAACATTAATTCTACTTTTAACCTAAAATTAGTTTTCTCTACTTTATTAGTGGATGAAGTTGAAATTCGTCAGAAACACTTGTACGAGGCTACATACCAAATTTGGGTGGTTTGGAATCAAATAGAAAGCTGAAATTGATATGCAAATGCCAATACGACAAGTATATCGTGTGTATATGTATATCACACACAAAATTTGTGGATATGTATACATGATACATATTATATGATATTCATGGAGATAGATATAGATATCCAACAGATATACAAAGATATACACCGCTAGAAAATTCATTTTCCCATACACACCATCCTGATCCAAAAGGAGGAGGACAAAAATGAAGACTCGGTAAAGATAAAATAGGTTGCTTCGTTGAATCTCCATTTCCAATTATGACAAAATTGTTACTTCCATCCCAAACAAATAAATCCGACCCTTCGAATAAAGAGATGAATAAAATATGGGGTTTTAGGGTTTGAACTAGTAGTTGGATATATTTTACCAAAATGGGCTACTGGGATGCCAATAACAAAAAAAAAAAAAAATAGCACGTTCTCAATTATTTATGGACATTTCAGTGATTTCCAGGTCACAATTTCTGGGGCTTGAATAGAGACGAACTGCAAAAAGGAAAGCGTAGTTAGCACTTTAGTCTCTCAAATATCGATAAACTGTGATTTTGATTCTTGTGATATTTGACTTAAGCATATTTATTCTTCAATTAATTAAAACGTGTACTTTTGATCCATTCGCATGTGAATCTTTACAAATTTAACGAATTATTAACCATCACATCATTTAGTTATTCACGTGCCATATGTTAAATTTATATTGTTAGGCCATACACGAGAGTAATATAGTTCTAAAAATAGTGTAAATATGACATTCTTTTTGCTTAAGGTAAATATAACATATTTCTACGTAAAGGGACCAAAAGCACTACCAGAAATTTGGCATTTTCGACTGCCAAAACCGTCTTCGGCAACTTTTAGACTGTTTAAGAGTAGTTGGAAAACTGAACCTCGGAAGGTTAAATATATTTAATCATATAATATAAGGACTATAATTAGAATTTATTAATAAATGAGGGATTAAAAGTGATATACCAAAGAATAATAGAAATTAATTTTAAAAAAAATGAAATTGAAAAAAAAAAGTAAAGAATGGATCTTGCGTCTAACTCAACCCAAAAAGCTAGCTTATAGGGTGAGGATTGTCCAAGTCCATATAATGAGTTCATGTTCCCATTCCATTGCCGTTGTGTGACTCTTAACACTCTCCCGCACGCCTAGACCTAATTAACTGGAGCGTGGACAAGATAATTTGGGAAGAGAGGAGGTAAAGGTGCACGGATTCCGAGAATGAACACGGAAACCGAGGCATCAGAAGAGAGAAAAATCGATAGAAGCAAGACCTAAACTTCTGATACCATGTAAAGAATAGATCTTGGGCCTAACTCAACCCCAAAAACTAACTTGTAGGGTAAGGATTGTCCAAATCTATATAAGGAGTTCATATTTCCATTTCATTTCCGTTGTGTGATTCTTAACGAAAAAGCCAGAAAAATCAATTATCGAACGAAGCACATGTATTAAGTGACAAAAAATAGGGCCAAAGGCACCATTTTTAAGAGAAAAAGTGGCGCCACAAATTGAAAAGAGTGAATTATAACATATAAGGACCCAACCTCCAAGTCATGACTTTGAACTGACAGATCAAAATATATATAGCTAGGTTGTGAATTTTCTGAGTAAAGACAGAATAATAAGGAAAGGAGAAAAGAGAGGGACTAGAGATAGCAGTGGATCCTGGACCCGGTCCGGATCCGGTGGATCCAGATCCGTTTTATAGAATATGGATCTTTAAAATTTGGACCCGACGGATCTGGATCTGGATCTTGTATTTGAGATCCGTATCCGGTCTAGATCCGACCCGTGGATCCATTTTTTATTAAATATATTCAGAACCTAGAATTTAATTTTATAAGTATTTTCTTAAAATTGCTAAGCACATTCTTGCAAGTTTAATTCTCAAAACAAGTTTAATTTATCCCCGCGTTAACTCAAAAACCAAAAAATAAAGAGGTAACTTCGATAATAAAATCAATGTTATATTAGTGAATGACTAACATCTCCATAGACAAGTAGTTAAAATTATATTCACTTCATTTGTGAAGATTCCAAGCACATGCAAGTTCTGCATTGTGGAAATACTAGTCAGCATTTTCCACAACTATCGTCATTGTCCAACATTTTCAATTAATAGCTCACAATTAAAATGAGACAACGAACAAAATATCTCATATGAACATTTCAAATTGAAACACAGTAAACTGTTAGCTACGTAAAAATCGTTTGTCAGTTCAAAAAAAAAATCTTAGCAAGGCAAAATTTTTTACATGTGGATCCGATGGATCCAGATTTGGATTTGATTTTTATGGACCCGATGGATCTGGATTCGGATCTGGATCCATGTATGAAAAATGAATCTGAATCTGAATCTGAATCTAGTAGGATCCGGTCTAGATTCGACCCGTTGCCATCCCTAAGAGGGACCATCGGAAAGAGTAGATAATGCACACATGGGATAGGGACAATATGCCATATAAGAAGAAACATGGGGTTTTCTTTTTTCTAATTTGCGTCCTACACTCATAGCAATCTGAGCTGGAGTTTTCTACTTTTTGTACTCTTTCTAATTTCTCCTCCTTTATCACGTTATACATTAAGCCAAAGACCTGCTACTACTTTTCTTGGAATTTGATAATTCTAATTTACTATAATTGTCTCTTCCATTTTAGGAAATTTAAAAATTTAGGTGGAACCTCTAGGTCACCCTATATTACTAAGAAGCTGTCTGTCCGTGTTAGAACAAGTGAAGTTTATCGAATTCTCACTTAGAAGCTGTTTTTCTGATTTTGCTATCGATACCTCATCGAGAATAAGTTGATTCTTGTCTACGTCATCCTCTCTTCAGCTTTCTCTCTAGCATCACCATGTGCTTATATCCTTACTCAATTTGACTCAGAACATTTGATGCGATAACTCAGTAGTTAATCAACTATTTACAAGGGTGCAAGCTATGATTTGTATATTTTATTCAGATGAAAAAATTGTCTGTCTTTAATATTTTAGATTACTCTTAATTAAAGGTAAGTTTTCTTATAGACGACCCAAACTAGAGCAAATTTGACATATTTTACTTTAATTTCAAATATCTTTTTTGTAGAGATTATTGGATCTTATTGGACATGCTTTTATAATTTACTCGTATAATAGAGATGATTCGATCATTTTGCTTGCACAAAAATATGGCTCTAATACTTAATGTTCAAGACTAATATTACGTCATATATAAAAGGGAAAATAGCATATTTCATTCCCGTGTTATTGCCCAATAGCGCTTTTGATCCCTGTGATATTTGACTCAACACATTTAACCTTGAATTAACTAAAATGAACGATTTTAGTCTAATTACTAATGGAGGTTAGCAGTGCAAACAAACCGTCTACTACTGCGAAGGGCTGTTCTGGTATTACAGCAAAAATACTTGATAAAAAAACTAATTATACAAAAACATTAGAAAGTGTGGGCTACCAATCACGCCAACATGTGAGTACTCCATTGAATTAATCAGACTATAACTTTGATATTGATTGATGAGAGAGAAGTCTTTGATGATGTAGCAATCAAGGCATAAATACATACTATATAAATATGCAGTATAACTTTTCAGAAAGTGTATATGTGTGTATATTAATATACCATGTATTGCTATTACTTAATCCGTCCACAATATTAAAAGTATTTTAGTCTTCAATACTAGTGATACAAAAACAATCTCAGAAAACTAAAACGAAAAGCCAAACTACAAACCAGCACGCAGATGCATTACACTAGTATTAGTCTTCAGTCATAGTGGTATTCAACCCATATCAATGTTTATATCCATACTCTGAATTTGTATGATTACATACATTTTTTGTATTCGTGCTATTTATTAGAGCGACACAATTAAATATTCATTTTCCCTTATAGTAGATAAAAGTGAAAATCCTAAGTAAACACAATTAAGTTTGAAAGTAATCATAAAAAATCATACAAGACAGGTAAACAACTCCCTTCTTTATGAACTTAAGTTGCATAAAAAAAAAGCAGTCCGGTGCATTAAGCTCCCGCTATGCGCGGGGTCCGGGGAAAGGCCGAAAATGGCTTCATAATTCAAATTCAAATATATTCTAAACTTTTAACAAAGTTTACATTTTTTTGTTGGATTTGTGTGCTTCTTTACAATTTTTATGTTGTTGATATTTATTATAATGACACTAAGGATCATACTTTTTCTTTTTCTCACAACAGATAAATGTATACCCTTAAAGTGCATTATAAAGGTCGGTGGGTGTTTGAGCCGGAGATGAACTATGTTGGTGGACTAATAGCCTATTATGACTATTGTAAGGGAAATGAAAATTCTATCATTCAACTAAGACGATGCATGAAAAAATTGAAACTCAATGATAGAAAGTAAAATTTTGATTTAAGTTTGGGCCTCATTTTGAAACAAGCATAAGACTTTTATCAACTGATAAATATATCTATAATCTTATCTACAAAATGCCTAACAATAGAGAGATGGAGATATTTGTTGAGCATACAAATGAAGATTAATGAACCTATGATGTGGTTAATATTGAGGGGGCTCAACTTCAGGGTGAAGAAGGCTTGGTAGATGTGGACGTAATAGAGGAAAGTGATGCCACAAGTGAAGAATGTGAGTCATTCCATGACTCTAATTATTCCTTGGAAGAAGATGACATGATTTTCGATAAAGTCGTTGACTCTACCGCAAAGTGGATTGGAGTTGATGGGAAAATCAGAGGAAAAACTATTTGAGTTTGTAGTTGCCTCCAACATGGCTAAGATTCATAGTGACAC
Source organism: Anisodus acutangulus (assembly GCA_029783415.1). Taxonomy (NCBI): domain Eukaryota; kingdom Viridiplantae; phylum Streptophyta; class Magnoliopsida; order Solanales; family Solanaceae; genus Anisodus; species Anisodus acutangulus. The sequence continues at coordinate 10,946,959 of CM056492.1, forward strand.
TCAAGAAGATGATTGTGCTGCATCAGATGATGAACTAATAAGTATGCATGGAGATTCAGATGATGAAAATTCACAAAAGTCACTATGAATTTAATGAAAGAAGAGATTTGGAGGATCAAAAATTTGAGTTCGCGCTTACTATGATTTTTAGTAATAGTAAAGAGTTCAAATAGGCAGTTGAAATGCATGTTGTGATGAAGAAAAATGACATCAAGTTTTGTTGGAAATTTGCCTTTGGCGGGAGTTGCGACCGACCAACTTTAACGGCTTAAACACTAGTGTTACGTATGTTGGAGAATCCGGTTCTTCACACATGCATGATCTACTAAGTACGTAGATAACCGTAGGGCCAAGAATCGTCAAATTTCATTGAGAAATGAAAGAGATATTGGTCCACGAAGTAAGGTGTTTGAAGCATGGAAAGTGTGGTATTGTGTTCAATTCTCCCTCATCGGTAGAGGAAGAAAGAATTGTTGTGTATTTAAGACTCGAAATTGGTTTGGGGTTTGGGACCCCAAGGGGTATCCCATGTGTTTAAAGGAGGGAGGACCTAGATATGCTTCGGTTCAAGGAAAGACCACACGCGCGCCGCCGCCGCCCGTCCGGGTTCCGGGTCCACGGGCCTTGGGCCTTGGGCCTTCTGATATTATCTTTTTGGGCCAGAAAACTTTGCCAGAAGTACAGTTTGGACCAGAATTCTTTCAGATGTACAGTTTGGTCCCTGAAGTTTCAAGATGTACAGTTTGGTTCCTGAAGTTTTCAGAAAGTTGGAATTTCGACGGTCAAAGCAGAAACGTCCAAGCTCTCAATTCAGCCATTTATTTTGGCTGAATTACTCCTCCTATAATGGCCAAATCCGTTGGTCTTTCACCATTTATGTTGGTGACTTTACTACCTCCATAATGGCCATTATTTGGCTATTATGGAGGCAGTTTTCAGCCCCCTCCATCACCTATATAAACACCCCCTTACACCATTGTTGAGCACCAAGAACACACATATAATATACACGAAATTCAGAAGCTTACACAAGCAGAAAGTTTTCTTCTTCCTACAACTTCCAATGCATCATTTCGTTACTCAATATTCTTCACGGTAGCTCTTGAGTTTCCTTTGCTCAAGTGTTCCATTGCTGTTTTATCTTGGAAGACAAATTGTCCAGGACGTATAAAGGATACATACGGGGCAATATTGTCTTAAGGACAGAGTGCCACACTCGACTCAGCAACACAAGTTTCCAACTTTTCGTTTTCAACAAATTGTAATTTCAGTTTTGTAATTATATTATAATTTTCAGATTACTAGTTGAATTATTGAATCTTTGTTTATCCTTTCGAATACTTGTAATAGTTATATACTTCCCGTACTGCTTTATAAAGTACCATAGAGCAAAAATACCCAAAAAGTTTAAGAAGAATGAAAGAGGGAGGGTGAGGGAAATTTGTAAGGTGTCAAACTACGAATGGTTCATAAACACATCAAAGGCTAATGAAGATGAACCTTTCAAGATCAAGACAATAGGCCTTGATCATTCATGTGACAATCAAAGAGAAAACAAAACTATTGACTCAGGGTTTTTGGCTAAGAAGTATGTAGAAGAGTTTAGAATTAATCCAAGTTGGGGTGTGAAAGAATTTCAAGCTCATGTGATGAGGAACCATAGTTGCACACTTAGTAGGCATCAAGCTTATTGGGCAAAAAGAAAGGCTCTAGATCTGATTACAAGGACTAAAGAAGAGCAATTTGATATGTTATGGGACTGTTGTGCAGAGCTATGGAGGAGTAACTCAGGGACTACATACATTTTGAAGTTGGATGATAATGGTCAAAAATAGAAAAAGGTTTTAAGACTGTGTTTTGCAGCTTGCAAACAAGGATTCTTAGCTGGATGTCGACCTATAATAGGAGTTGATGGATGTCATTTGAAAGGGTGCCAAAAGGGAGGGCAACTATTGACAGCATTAGGCATTGATGCAAACAATAACATGTATCCTAGTGCATTTGTAATAGTGGAAGGTGAATTGAAGGAAACATAGAGTTGGTTTCTTACACTTCTTGACGAGGACCTGAGAATCTCACAAAACTCTTTTGCTTGGACTTTCATTTCTGATAAACATTAAGGTTTAATTCCAGCATTTGATGAGACAATTCCAAATGTTGCACACAGGTTTTGCGTGAGGCGTCTGCACGGCAATTTTAAAACTGAAGGTTTTGGTGGACAAGTATTGAAAGATGTCCTATGGAAAGTTGTCAGGGCAACTACAGAACCTGAATTTTCCAAGCATATGAAGGAAATGTCAAAGATAGATATAGAAACCCCTAAATGGTTCAGCAAAGCCTCTCATTCACTGGTCAAAAGCTTTTTTTTCTTCTTTCACAAAATGTGATATGTTGAACAATATGTGCGAGTCATTCAATAGTGTACTTTTTCATGCAAGAGACCAACATATTCTGATGATGCTTGAATCAATTAGGATATATATGATGTCAAGACTTCAGAAGAACAAAGATAACATGATGAAGCATTGCCATATAATCTGTCCACAAATCTTATTAAAGCTAGAGCAAAATAAGGATAAGGCTGTTGAATGTATTGCCACTAAATATGTAACTTAACAGGGATATCTTGTAATCATGTTATTGCAGCTATATGGGTTGAGAAGGATAAACCTGAAATGTATGTTCATGAATGCTACACAGTTGAGCAGTATAAGAAGAATTATTCTCCATCCATTTTACCAATTAATAGCTCTGAGCAATGGCCTAAAACAGGGGTAGAACCACCACTGCCACCCATATATAAAGCACAGCCAGGTAGACCAAAAACACTAAGAGTAACAGTATGTATTGTGGAAAAACATGGCATAATAGTAGAAAATGTCCTATTCGTATGACAATCAACTAATCTGAAGTTCAACAGCAACAAGTTCATCAGGAAGTCAGAAACGAAGGCCCTCCTACACTAATAAGTTGTTCTCTGTAATCTTTATTAAGAGTAACAGTATGTACTCTTGATATTTACAGTTACTCCCTTAAACAGGCTAAACTAAAAAGTACTATTTTAATGGCAGAACTACCTTCACAGTAACAGACTATTTGTTGGCACCGTTAACTTCCGTTACTAATTAGACTGAAATCACTCACTTTAATTAATTCAAGATTAAATGTGCAGAATCAAATATCACACAGACCAAAACCGCTATTAGACAATAAGACATGACGAAAAATGTCATTTTCCCTATATAAAAAGGAGTGACATACTACCTTATATAGGCTTGAAAGGCAAAAAGTAGAGATTGCAAATTGAACATCGCTGGCATAGGACCAGTACTGGGCCTGAAAATAGCCAAAAAGCTTGATATTTAATTATTACACAATGAGTTGGAATGAATTAAAACATTATAAATTGTAATATATGAAAATAATAAACCTATACAAAAAGAACGAAATCAAAGTGCTTCATACGTTGTTGTAAGGATTTCTTTATGACTTGGTCCATCAGTCTTCTACTATAAAAAAAATACATAATTATGATAAGTTCGGTGAAAAGTGGGAAAAAGACTATGGTTCTGAGGAGTATCTTTTTTTTTTTTTGGTTGCTTAGGAGTTAAGGACAATAATTAAAATAGCTAAACAAACAGATCATTATTAGTTAGTACTCGAACTTGTGAAAGTAACAAACGTACGTCTTAGGATTGTGTATATCGGGTATAAGACCATAATAGTTTTCCTTTTTGTAATTGTAACAAGTGAATTTTATACTAAAATCACTTAATTAATGACATCATTTTGTTTTGTCCCGGTGTTAGATTCATCTCATTTAGTAAAATATTACTGGTATTCTTATGTTCCAATCAGCACAACATTCAGACGAATATTTTGATTTAAGCAGATTGATTCATATTTCTAATGTTTGCTAAAGAAGTTCGATAACGATTTAATATGAACAAATAAAAAAACTAAATATATAAATTTAGAGCGAATAAGTGTGCACAATCCATTACCTAACTTTCACCAATCATAAACACAAACTAAGGTTTCTTTAAGAATAAACAATCAATGTTTGAAAGCATGAGTAAATAAACTCTCTTTACATCCCTTTAGTTTAGTTTAGACTTAGAGTTCTGTCTTTCTAATTTTTAAATGGGAAAAGGACACAATTAATCATTTGGGTGAAACTAATGACTCTCAATGGCCTAAGAATCTTCAAAGTCACTTTTTAGCCTTTTCAAAATAATTTTATTTTTTGGCCATTTTATAACTAATTTCAACATATGTATAGAAAATATATCATTATTGTATATAATATGTATCATATATATATATATATATATATATTGTATATGTATCACTATTGTATATGTATAGAAAAAATATATCACACATATAAAAACTGTATAATTATTGTATAGAATATGTATCCTCACAGTATGTATAGAAAATGTATCATACGTATAAAAATTATATCATTATTTGTTAAACAAAGCAATATACCCGTGATATACACCAAATATACAGAAGTGTATATCACGGGCAAATGATCTTGACAGTCACGACCCGACCCGACGGGCCGCAACTAACCGCCCTAATGACGTCATTATACTAACATGTCACACATAATCCAACTAACACTTAATGAGTCTGAAATCCGGCAAAGATAACGCCAAGAATAGCAACATATGCCAGGGTAGGCAAGCCGACGAGGCTGCCTTTACCCAAGATTGTACCTGTCTCCTGAGGAGTCACAACTAGCCAATATAACATAACAAGCAAGCCGACAAGGCTGCCACCAGATAGTAACGTATATACATGGGAACACCCCAGCACAGAATACAATAACATGACCAGACCAAAAGCGAGTCATAACCCTTACATACGTACAACCCACCACTGTCTACAGGACCTCTATAAGAAGAATAACGACATATGACGGAGACAGGGCTCCGTTGTGCCCTAAATCTGAACATAAGTCTAAAAGAGATTCGGTACCAAAATGACAAAGCCCTGGATCAAAGGAGCTTTCCAACCTGCTGAGTAGGAACCTAGGCCTGAGGTTCACCAAACTGAAAGCATGTACCTGCGGGCATGAAACGCAGCCCCCCGAGGAAAGGGGGTCAATGCGAAATAATGTCTTGAGTATGTAAAACATGAAGTCAGTAAAGAGACCATAATTAGCCAAATGTAAATGTAAGATCAGTATAAAAATAAGGATTCAAATCCAACTGTGCCATAAACCATAAAAGTCAGATGTGTCTTATAAAAATGAGAGTCAAGTCAAGAAAACATGAAGGCATGTCCATAAACATATATATACTTGTAACGTAACCCGACCCACTAATGCGGGACTCGGTGGAATCATATCATAACCCGGCCCATGCTGAGACTCGGTAAAATCATCTCTCATCTATGGATCCATCCTACGTAACCCGGCCCTCTAGTGAGGGTCTCGGTGAATAATGCAAGGCTGTGCACGAGTCGTAACCCGACCCGGGACTCGATGAGGTGAAGTAGTAACACTTAGCACGAGTAGATATCGTGAGTAACCATATGCAAGTAAAAATTATCATCTGACTCTCAATAAAATCATTGTAATAATGTCATAATAAACTCTTTGCTGAAAAATTATAGGCACTTCTCATAACAATCCTCATTAGGAATTAAACTGTATAAGAATTAAGTACGTCCGCCGTACTTTCATTAAATCATGCCAAAAAGAAAGAAGTAAGAGTTTCACATACCTCTTAGACGAACTAATCAACTCTATATTAGAGTACGTCTCGATTTAGAACTTCAACCTATAATAATGGTAATACGTTCGTCAATTCTATGATCGCTAGCATACTTTATATCGAATAACGACTTCTTATTTTATAAAAATTCGGGCAGCACTTCCCCTGTTTATACATGTTTCCACAACTTCCAAACGAGGCTAATAACATCAATAAACAAGCATCAATTAAGGGCACAACCAAGACAACAATAAAGGGAATTTACACACCCACTTCTCATGTAAATTTAGCCTCTTAATCCACCTTAAAACAGCCCACAAAACAGCCTATGTTCCAACAACAACGAGGGTAGAATGTGAAGCCTTTCTATGCCTTTCCACACCCTTATTCCTTTAGGACTTACCTTAGCAATTACCACACTTAAACATGTATAATGGTGACTAAATTTCCAGAATTATAACTGTCGCGCCCTATTTTGACCTGCTCGGGTCAAAGCGGAGCACGGACGTGTTCGGGGTGATTCCTGGGTAAAAGGGTTGAGAAGTCGCCACCTAATTTATTTTTACGGTGAATTAGGACACCTAAATATTTAAACTAAGTGCTGCAAAGTAAACTCCAATTTTAAGGTCTGCGAAACTAGCGCGATTCTAGGTAAGGGTTCTTTATTATCCTAAAGGGAAGGGGTTAGGCATCCTTTAAGATCCGCTAACTTGCGGTTATCCGGTCAAACTCAGTTTAATTATTGCTAGAAAAATGCATGTTTTACAAGTATAATAGCTTAAAAGATGTTTGCAAATAATTAGTAAATGATGCATTTTATACAAGTACGTATTCAGATGACATAAAAAGAAAGATACATGTAAAGTTTTGAAAAATATGTATTTTGTGACAATAAATTATTTATACTATCAAAGAAGTAAAATGTTGGGAATCATTGAATTGTAAATTTGACAAAAGATAAACTTATCCGGAATGATTAATAAAGCAAATAAAGATGACAAAGTTGTTTTTGAAAATTTTGAATACGCGTGACGAGCCTAAAATAAATAAACTAGCGAAGGATTTCTAAGTTTGAATTCAACCGAGCCTACAAATAAATAAGCTAGCGACGGGTTTCAAATCTTAAACTACCTTATGAATTAATCCTAAGTTTGCCTATTCTAAGCATTTCAATAGTTACATACGTGCGATAAATAATATTACAATACAAAGCGGGATAAAAGCTGAATTAAAGAAAGAAATAAAATAAATAAACTCCGAGGAATAATTCGTCGTTATTTACTTTAATCCCTGCAAGCTGTCAAAAACAAACGATTAGAAACAGTTAAATACAAATAACTCCATATCCGCATTCAAAACAGTGAATGTTTTGATCACGGAGGGCTCAGACTTAAATTTTGAAAAGAGCATTCCAATCACGTCGTGGCTGCAAACATATGACTAATGTGGTTATTTTGATTACCTCGCCTACTAAACGTGTCGGTCTCTCGGGTGAAATAGAAAAGATCACTATAATCACGTCGTGGCTGCGAATATATAACTTGTTGGTTATTTTAGTCACCTCGCCTACTAAACATGTTGATCTTGGATGAAATAAAGGTTTAAGTCTTCATCATTGCCCAGAAGTTATATTTCGTCTTTGCAATCGTGGAGGCCTCAAAATCGACGGATATTTTTCATCGGCGGTGTAGCATCGTGTTCAAATCAGCAAAATTAAATCAAAGCGATGCGATGATAGCGATGGCGATGCGATGAGCGATGAGTGATGGCGAGCGTAAAGAAAAAAGAACAGAGGCAATTTCCGAAAAGAAAGACGCGATGTTTATTTTAAAACAAGAAAGCAGTGATATCCGTGGCAAAGATATTTAAAGCGATAAATTGAAAAAGCGATGTCTGAAATCGAGCAATGAACTGAAACAAAAAACAAGACTCGGCAAAGCGGTATTTGTTCAAAACAAGAAACAATGATATCCGTCGCAAGAAATTTAAAACAAGAAACTTAATAAAAACAATAATATATCCGCTGTGCACGGATGTCTAAAACAGTTAAACTAAAAAAAACAGAGAAGCGAAACGAAAGAAAAGCGCGGCCTCGAATTCAATTTCGTTGGCCTTAATGCGATATTAATAAAACAGTAAAACAGTGCCAAAGAAACGAGCACTGAGCAGTGTAAAATAGCCGACCCGAGTTCTGAAATTCGAAATATTCAAATCGGGTCGCCCGACCGGTCGATGATTCAAACCCAAATCGATTTCAAGACCAATTATCGATAACCAAGAACAAGAATACGAAATGCAAGAATTTCGAAAATGTTCAAATCGAGTCAACCCGACCGTCGGTGATCTGACCGGATCGATGATCCAAACTCGAATCGATTTCAACACCAAATTCAGATAACCAATAATAAGAAAATGAAATGCAAGAATTATGAAAATGTTACCCAAACCGGTCGATTCGACCGGTCGATGTGACTGACCGAATCGATGGTCCAAACCCGAATCAGATTTTAACACCAAATTCAGATCACCAATAACAAGAAAATGAAATGCAAGAATTCTGAAAATGTACCCAAACCGGGTCGACCCGACCCGAATCAGTGGTCCAAACCCGAATCAGATTTTAACACCAAATTCAGATAACCAATAACAAGAAAATGAAATGCAAGAATTCTGAAAATGTTACCCAAACCGGGTCGACCCGACCCGGGTCAGTGACCCGAATCAGTGGTCCAAACCCGAATCAGATTTTAACACCAAATTCAGATAACCAATAATAAGAAAATGAAATGCAAGAATTCTGAAAATGTTACCCAAACCGGGTCGACCCGACCCGGGTCAGTGACCCGACCCGAATCAGTGGTCCAAACCCGAATCAGATTTTAACACCAAATTCAGATAACCAATAACAAGAAAATGAAATGCAAGAATTTTGAAATGTTACCCAAACCGGGTCGACCCGACCCGAGTCAGTGACCCGACTCGAATCAGAAATTCAACCCAAAATCAGATATTCACCAATTCAGATAACCAACATACAGGAATATAAAGATGCAAGAATTCTGAAAATAATACCCAAACCCGGGTCAGTGACCCGGGTCGGGTCGGGTCGACCCGAATCATATGTCGAAATCAGAGAATCAAAAGTGGAGAACAAACCTTTTCGGACTTGATTCTTGAATAACAAGGAAGGCAAATGTTTGAAATCAAGAACACAACAAAGATTTATATATTGAATCGTTTTTTCCAAAAATCCTCCCTAAAATGAAGAACAACATGGGGTATTTATAGGTACTCAACCCAACGTTCCAACCCCTCATACCCCCCCCCTTAAAACGAATTCAAATTTCAAAATAAAGGGGGAACAAAATCTGATTTTTGGGGCGTGTTCTTGGGGCAGCGTTAGCGGTGTCGAGGTAGGGTGGTGGCGATGGTGAAGTGGCGGGGGTAGGGGTCTTGAGGCGGCGTAAAGAGCGGGTGTAGGGTGCGCCCGGTTCGAGGGGTAGGGTTTAGGTTTTCTGATTTTTTCTTTTTCGTTTTGTTTTGGTTTAAAAGGGGTAAGGAATGGGTCGGGTAGGTTGGGTCGGTTCGGGTGTGGTAGGGAGTGGTGGGTCGGTCTGGTTGGGCCGACGGGTTAGGGATTGGGAATTTATTTTGGGATTGGGCTTGTGGGAATTTAACTTGGGGATTGGGCTTGGACGAAAAAATGGGTTTTAGTTTAGGTTGGGTAGAAATTGTTTTGGGTTAGGAAATAAAAATGTTATGGGTTGGGCTTGGGCGAAAATGGGTTTTAGTTTGGGTTGGGTAGGAATTGTTTTGGGTTAGGAAATAAAAATGTTATGGGTTGGGCTTGGGCGAAAATGGGTTTTAGTTTGGGTTGGGTAGGAATTGTTTTGGGTTAGGAAATAAAAATGGGTTATGGATTTAAAAATATAAAAGAGGGGTTTAATATTAAAATATATTATATATATATATATTTTTGTAAAAGATGTGAATTATTTAAAATAACATAACGACGTGATAATAATAAAATATAATATTTAAGTAAATGCTTAATGCTTAATAAAAGGGAAATGCGATGCAATTTTGCGAGAATAAAATAATATAGAATTTCGGATAACTTATGATTATTATAAAATATGCAAATGATATAATAAAATGTGAATAATAATAATAATGAGATATATACACACACACACACACACATATATATATATATATATATATATACGCATGTATGTATATAGATTAAAATTGTTTTGAGGTGCTAAAAATAATTAAAACTGCAAAATAAATTGGAAAAGACGGGACAAAATTGGGTGTCAACAGATGCCCCTCTTTGGACGGAGACGATGAAAGAGTTTTCGGCCAAAGAAAGTTGACTGAGTAGCCAATTTTGTCCTGATCAACGGGACTTGAAGGAAGATCATGGGTAGAAATAAGATCCCAGGGGGAGAGAAATTATGGAAAAGTTGGTGTAGATTCAAGAAATGTTGCCCCAGTGTCGAGTTATGATGACACTGGTCGCAGATATAACAAAACTATTGAGAAAGAGCGGATCGAAGTTCGAAGTAGGTCGTTGACCAAATTGCCTTGGTTCGCCGTGAGATATAGTTCCACGTTATGCTGAAAGCTCCGCCGATTCAATTACTGTGGACCAGAGCTAAGATAAAAGTTAGTGTATAACAGTTGCATAAGATATGTATGTGAGAATATGACTTTGTAAGTTGAAATGATGTCGTTGCTTAATGTTGTGCAGATGATGTCGTTGGCGGGCGCCTGTTTATACTTTAAAATAAAGTACCCGCATTAGAAGGTGGGCGCCTGACTTAAATTGAAATACCCGCATTAGAAGGTGGGCGCCTGACTGAAATTTAAATACCCGCATTAGGAGGTGGGCGCCTGACTGAAATTTAAATACCCGCATTAGGAGGTGGGCGCCTGATTTAAAACATACCCGCATTAGAAGGTGGGCGCCTGATTTAAAACATACCCGCATTAGAAGGTGGGCGCCTGATTTAAAACATACCCGCATTAGAAGGTGGGCGCCTGATTTAAACATACCCGCATTAGAAGGTGGGCGCCTGATTTAAAACATACCCGCATTAGAAGGTGGGCGCTTAATTTAAAAGATACCGCGTTATAAGGTGGGCGCTGATTTAAAACATACCCGCGTTAGAAGGTGGGCGCTGATTTAAAACATACCCGCGTTAGAAGGTGGGCGCTGATTTAAAACATACCCGATTAGAAAGTGGGCGCTGATTTAAAACATACCGCGTTAGAAGGTGGGCGCTGATTTAAAACATACCCGTTAGAAGGTGGGCGCTGATTTAAAACATACCGCGTTAGAAGGTGGGCGCTGATTTAAAACATACCGCGTTAGAAGGTGGGCGCTGATTTAAAACATACCCGCGTTAGAAGGTGGGCGCTGATTTAAAACATACCGCGTTAGAAGGTGGGCGCTGATTTAAACATACCAGATTAGAAGGTGGGCGCTGATTTAAAACATACCGCGTTAGAAGGTGGGCGCTGATTTAAAACATACCCGCGTTAGAAGGTGGGCGCTGATTTAAAACATACCCGCGTTAGAAGGTGGGCGCTGATTTAAAACATACCCGCGTTAGAAGGTGGGCGCTGATTTAAAACATACCCGCGTTAGAAGGTGGGCGCTGATTTAAAACATACCCGCGTTAGAAGGTGGGCGCTGATTTAAAACATACCCGCATTAGAAGGTGGGCGCTGATTTAAAACATACCCGCGTTAGAAGGTGGGCGCTGATTTAAAACATACCGCGTTAGAAGGTGGGCGCCTGATTTAAAACATACCCGCATTAGAAGGTGGGCGCCTGATTTAAAACATACCCGCATTAGAAGGTGGGCGCCTGATTTGTGTCGTCGTGTTGACGTAATGTAAAGTGGGGCCCTATTGCCATGCCAAGTTAGTTAATGTGTAGACATAAGCGATGCAAAAGTTGAGTAGATGAGAATGCGACCCTGTAAGTCAAAATACCGTTCTTCGCGTGGACACAACACGGTTGGGAACATGTAGTTTAGCATGACGTCTTTGTACAATCTCCAAACATGAAAGTGATTCTTGTAGTGAGCTGCGATGCGGAGGCCCTTGCGAATCTGCTCATAAATGTTGCAGATTCCCTGCTGTTTTCGACCTGAAGAACCTGTACTCAAATAAATTTATGAGTTTTGGGAGGGGGAGTTGATTCGCGTTGACTTTGTAGCTTCGGCCTTGGTATTCGCATGTCCTGCTAACTCGGACCCGTAGCCCCTCTCTGCTTCCCAGTCTTGGCCAGCTGTTAATGAAAACATTCGAAAACAATTTGTAGGAATGCATCTTAAAAAATAGAAACATAAAAATTCTATCGAATTTTGATGGAAATGTTTGTTGAAAAATAATTTGCTTATAAGAAATACTGCATATATATATATATATATATATATATATATAAATGTCTGTCGAGCAGTGACATGCGGTGAAACAAAGCAAACGTCCTATCCAAAATTCTTCTGGCTGAAGACTTAGTTTGCCGATGCTTTTCCATGTTTATCGGCGTCCTCTGGCAGTGATCCCTTAAAAAATGCCCCAGTTTCTGATATGTGAGAATGACGATCTTTTGAACGGATAAATGAGTCTTGTGTAGATTGCTTGTCTGCCCTATCAGGGTGATCAGATGGGTGCATTTTGTCTTTTGTGAGATAAAGGAGAAAGTATTTCCTAATGGTGGGACCGAAGCCGATTTAGGCCGCCTACGTATCCCCATGAGGGAATCAGATCGTGACGTAGTTCATTACAAGCAAAATGGGATTGTAAGGATTTTCTAAAATGGGACCGAAGCCGATGTGGCCGCCTACGTATCCCGCCGAGGGAATCAGGTCATAACGTAGTTCATGTTACAAAGAAATGTGTTTCTGGGAAATTTGCAATCTAGGAAACGGAACCCGACATGGGTTCTTTGCGTATCCCGCCAGGGAGCGCAACTTTTACAACATAAGAAATGCATTACATAGAAAAATCCTAAATGTAGTATCTTTTCACTGCATCCGCGTTGATAGCTTTTGGCCATACTTCACCGTCCATTTCAGCTAGAATTAATGCTCCTCCAGTCAACACCCGGTGAACCATATAAGGCCCTTGCCAGTTAGGTGCGAATTTTCCTTTAGCTTCATTTTGGTGCGGGAATATTCGTTTTAGCACCAATTGCCCCGGTTCGAAAGTCCTTGGTTTTACTTTCCTGTTGAAAGCTTTGGCCATTCTGTTTTGATAAAGTTGTCCGTGGGCAGACTGCGTTCAATCGCTTTTCATCAATCAAAGATCAATCGTTCGTATCGATTCTCAGATCCATTTCGCCGTTCATTTCGACTTCTTGGATAATTCTCAAAGATGGTATTTCCACTTCTGCTGGTAACACAGCTTCTGTTCCATAGACCAATAGATACGGCGCGTTGCCCGGTAGAAGTCCTGGCGTAGTGCGATATCCCAAAAGTGCCAAGGACAAATGCTCGTACGGTGCTTGTAATTATCAATCATCTTTCGTAGTATTCTTTTGATGTTTTTGTTGGCTGCTTCGACTGCTCCGTTCATCTGAGGTCGGTATGGAGTGGAATTGCGGTGAGTAATCTTAAACTTTTCGCATATTTCATTCATCAGATTACTGTTGAGATTAGCTCCATTGTCTGTTATAATCGACTCAGGGATTCCAAATCGACAAATGATGTTATTGCGGACAAAATCAACTACCACTTTCTTTGTTACTGACTTGTGGGACGATGCTTCTACCCACTTTGTGAAATAGTCAATTGCCACTAGAATAAATCTGTGTCCATTTGATGCGGCAGGTTCGATAGGGCCAATGACATCCATGCCCCAAGCTGCGAATGGACAAGGAGAGCTCGTCACATTGAGTTCGTTAGGAGGCACCTTGATTAGATCGCCATGAATCTGACATCGATGGCATCTTTGCACGAAGTGGATGCAATCTGTTTCCATGGTCATCCAAAAGTATCCTGCTCTCAGAATCTTCTTTGCCAAAGTGAAGCCATTCATATGAGGCCCGCACGTGCCTCCGTGTATCTCTACAACTAAAGCGCTTGCCTCTCGAGCATCAACACATCTTAACAAACCGAGATCCGAGTCCTCCGATAAAGGATTTCTCCGTTTAGGAAGAAATGGTTTGCTAACCTCCTAAGTGTCCTCTTTTGTATACTGGTTATGCCTTCTGGATATTCACATATCTTGAGATATCTCTTAATGTCGTGGTACCAAGGCTTTCCATCCAACTCTCCATCTATATTGAAACAATATGCCGGCTGATCCGATAAGCTCACCTTGATGGGATCAATGTAGTTCTTATCCGGATGTTGAATCATGGAGGACAGTGTTGCCAGAGCGTCAGCGAACTCGTTTTGAGTTCGTGGGATATGCTTGAATTCTATCTTGCTGAATTTTTTGCATAATTCTTTCACGCAATGCAGGTAAGGAAGTATCTTCCCGTTCTTGGTCGCCCATTCGCCTTGCACCTGATGAATCAATAAGTCCGAATCACCTATAACCAATAGTTCTTGAATGTTCATATCAACGGCCATTCTAAGTCCGAGTATACAAGCTTCATATTCCGCCATATTGTTGGTGCATGAAATCGGAGTTTTGCCGAAATTGGGTAGTGTTGACTGATTCAAATCAAAAGCTGCTCCAATACCAACCCCTTTGAAGTTTGCGGCTCAGTCGAAGAACATTCTCCAATCCGGTACTCTTACGAGATGTCTTCTCCAACAAACAGTACCTCGTCGTCCGGAAAATAAGTCCGGAGAGGCATGTATTCTTCATCCACGGGGTTTTTCGCAAGATGGTCGGCTAGTGCTTGTCCTTTGATAGCCTTTTGGGTGACATATATGATGTCGAATTCACTTAACAAGATTTGCCACTTCGCTAGCTTCCGGTGGGCATGGGCTTCAAAATATATTTGAGCGGGTCCATCCTTGAGATGAGATAAGTGGTATATGCAGATGATAATGCCTAAACTTTTGCGCAATCCATGTCAAGGCGCAACAAGTGCGTTCCAAAGAAGTATACCGAGCTTCATACGGCGTGAACTTCTTGCTTAAGTAGTATATGGCTTGCTCCTTCTTTCTGTTTCATCGTGTTGTCCCAAAGACGCATCCAAACGCGTTCTCTAACACAGGCAGATATAATAACAAAGGCCTTCCTCTCTGGAGGTACCAAAGCAGTGGGTTAGACAGATATTCTTTGATTCTATCAAAAGCTTGTTGGCAATCCGTCGTCCATTTGGTAGCAGCGTCTTTCTTCAAGAACTTGAATATCGGCTCACATATCACGTTGATTGTGCTATGAACTCTTTGATGTAATTGAGGCGACCAAGGAAACTCATCACGTCTTTTCGACTCTTTGGAGGAGGCAAGTCTTGAATAGCTTTTACCTTCGATGGGTCTAATTCAATACCTCTTCTACTCACGATGAAACCTAGCAGCCTTCCCAAATAGGGACACCAAACGCACACTTTGCAGAGTTTAATTTTAGGTTATACCGCCTCAGCCGATCAAAGAACTTCTCTAAATCCGTCAAGTGATCCGAAGTCTTTCGCGACTTAATAATAACGTCATCCACGTAGATCTCTATTTCTTTGTGGATCATATCGTGAAAAATGGTAGTCATGGCCCTCATGTAGGTGGCACCTGCATTCTTGAGTCCGAACGGCATTACCCGATAACAGTATACTCCCCAAGGTGTAGTGAATGTTGTCTTCTCTGCATCTTCCTCATCCATCAAGATTTGGTGGTAACCAGCAAAGCAATCAACAAATGATTGTAATTCATGCTTTGCACAGTTGTCAATGAGTATGTGAATATTTGGAAGAGGGAAGTCATCCTTCGGACTGGCCTTGTTGAGATCCCGATAATCCACGCACACTCGTATCTTTCCATCTTTCTTTGGCACCGGTACAATGTTGGCCAACCAAGTGGGTATCTTGTGACTCGAAAGACCTTTGCATCGAATTGCTTGGACACCTCTTCCTTGACCCTTAAGCTCAAATCAGGCTTGATTTTCCTTGGTTTTTGTTTCACCGGAGGGTAGGATGGATCGATAGGCAATCTATGCGAAACAATATCCGTGCTCAACCCTGGCATCTCGTCATAAGACCAAGCAAATACGTCGATATATTGTCTCAAAAGATCCGTCAGTTCTTTCCTTTGTGGGGCGTTCATATGGACGCTGATTCTTGTTTCTTTCACATTTTCTGCATCCCCCAAATTTATTGCTTCAGTTTCTTCTAAATTTGGCTTTGGTTTATTCTCAAAATGTTCCAATTCCTCTGTCAATTCTTCTGGTTGCGAGTCTTCCTCATACTCTTCGAAGTCCTGTTCATTGTTTGGATTTTGTTTGTTTGTTTCATTACATGTCACATTCACATTATCGACAGATTTATTAGTTTGCATGCTGAAAGAGAAAAGAAAATTAGTAAACAAAACAAATTTTTAAATAGCAAAAGAAATGTGGATTTGTCATTTAAGCTTTCAAAAGAGGGAGGCAAAACACATTAAGATGCATAGATGCGATTCAAGCCTCAATTAGAATCGCATTATTTCAAAAAGTACTAAGGTAATTTCTACCAAGCTTCCTGAGAAAGCAGTAGGCACAGGTCCAATTTTTCAAAATATCTCCACGTTCTGCATCCCAAATAGTTGGGCCTTCATCAAAATCATCCAGAATTACATTGCATTCCATTTCTTCTTCTGCAATGAAAAGGCTTTTGAGTCCTTCCGCGAGGTCGTCTGCATCATCTTCATTCGACTCCTGAGCGGCATATGCTTTGACAAATGACTGATTCAAGGGTGGAACAGGCTTTGGCAAGGGAGTGTCCCTTTTCTTTCGGAGGTTGACTGATAAGACTTCTTTAGAAGTGGGTTTGTATCCGAGACCAAAAGTATCATTCTTACTGAGCAAGTGAACAGGCTCCACCATACCTTCTAAATTCAATCTGAGGCCTCGACCGGGCTTAAAGCCATTCTTCAACATTTCCTGGGCCACCATTGTGAGGACCCGGGGTAACTTCAATATTTCAGCTTTGGAGGCACATGTAATTTCTCTAACATGGAAGACAGACCCATCCAGTGTATCTACGCTTTCAACAAACAGGATCCGCCGGGACATATTGAATTGCTCCCTTCTCCGTGTACCACGACCTCGTGATGATCCCAGACAAACTTCAAACTCTGATGTAGGGTGGAAGGAACTGCACCAGCCACATGGATCCAAGGTCTTCCCATTAGTAGGTTATAGCCGGTAGATATGTCTAGCACTTGGAATTCCACGACGAACTCTACGGGCCCCACTTGTAATGTTAAATCCATTTCTCCCATAACGCTCCTTTGGGCTCCATCAAAACCTCTAACTCTCACATGACTTTCGTGAATCTTTCCAATGCTAATTCCCAAGGCTCGGAGAGTCGCCGCGGGACAAATATTGACGGCTGAGCCTCCATCAATCAATACCTTAGAAATGAACTTGTTCATGCACTTTACTGTTATGTTCAAAGCTTTGTTGTGGCCCAAACCCTCAGGTGGCAATTCTTTGTCATGAAAAGAGACTTTATGGGCCTCTAAAATCTGTCCGACCAAAGCCGAGATTTTCTCGCCCGTGGTCTCTCTCGGAACATAAGCTTCTTTGAGTACTTCCAATAAAGCGCGTCCGTGGTCCGGAGAATTCATCAACAATGATAGCAAAGAAATCTGAGCCGGTGTTTTCTTCAATTGCTCTACAACGTAATACTCCTTGGTTGGCATTTTCCTCCAGAACTCTTCCACTTCAGTCTCTGTTACAACCCTTTTTGGATTGTCTGCAGGGGCATAACATCGTCCAGATCTGGTCATACCAGCGATGACAACTTCTACAATTTGTTTCTCATTTCCCTTGCTCCTTTCCCCAATCGAATAGCTCCAAGGGGCGGTTTTGGTATCAGCAGACGGCGTCACCATCCGCGATTTCGGAGGAAGTACTTCCACTTCAAACGGTGCCCTCACTTGAACTGTAATTATAGGGGTGATCAAAGCCGATGATTCAACCCTTTCCTCTGTTCGGATCGGCACAATGGTCCCTTCCAAACTGTTTTCTTCATCAACGGTAATCATGTTTATATTGGCATTGTCATGATTTGGCAAAGGGTTATTATTTACATTAGGGGGAGGTCCTTTCAGTTGGATAATTCCCTCTTTGATCAAAGCCTCGATCTTGTCTTTGAGGGCAAAACAAACTCCAGTGTCATGTCCGGTGATCCCCGAGTGGTACGCACAATGCTTAGTTTCATCATACGACCTGGGAATAGGATTGGGGATATGCCCTGGGATGGGTTGGAGTATTCATGCGGTCCTCAATCTTTCGTATAGTTGGGCTAGAGGTTCGGCTAAAGGTGTATATGTCTTGACTGGCCTTCTTTCGTAATTTGCCCGGGGTCTGGGAGTATTTGGTGGATGGTTTTTCTTGGTGAGGCGGTTGTGTGGGGTGCTCCTGTAGGGACTTTCTTTAGGTAGGCGCTCGTGGTGGGCTATATATTGGTTGGGTATGATAGACAGGGTAGGGAGTAGGCGAGTGTTGATAATAAGGCTGAGGGCTTTGTGTGCTTTGGCTATAGTAGGAGGGCTGATGATTTTGGGTGTTTTGATTATAGTAGGGAGGCTGGGATGATGGGCTTTGGTAGGTTGGCATTTGGTTGGACCTATGTTCCTGGACTGCCATGACAGGAGATGCTCCGTCCCTCCTCTTCTTAATTGCTCCTCCAAATGAGTCTGACTGAATGGCCTTACTTGTTGCCTGCAATGCTGCTAAGTTCGTGATTCTCCCTGTTTTGATACCTTCTTCTATGAAATCTCCCATCCTAACCACTTCAGAGAAATTCCGTCCAATGACGCTTATCATTTTTTCGTAATAAGTTGCATCCTTCATAGATTGCACAAAGAGTGTGGTCATTTCACTTTCTGCCATCGGAGGTTGAACCTTTGCTGCTTCCGCCCTCCACCTCATGGCATATTCCCTAAAAGTTTCTGTGGATTTTTTTTCCAATTTCATTAAATAAAATCTATCCAAGACTGTGTCGGTGTTAAACCTGAACCTGTCCACAAAATCCTGTGCCATTGTGCCCCAGTTATGCCATTTTCGCGGGTCCTGGCTTGTGTACCAGTCGAGCGCTTCTCCTATCAAACTTCTTATGAACAACTTCATTATTATGGCCTGGTCCTTACCCACTCCAACCAGCTTGTCACAATACGATCTCAAATGAGCGCGAGGATTTCCCTTTCCATCGAATAAGTCAAATTTTGGCACCTTATACCCGATAGGCAACTGAACGTCGGGATGCATGCAGAGATCTTCATACTCGAGTCCATCATGCCCCTTGCTGGTCTGAATGTTTTTAAATGTTTCTTTTAGGCTATGAATTTCCCTTGCCATACTTTCATCATTTCTAATCCTTGCTTGCCTTTCCATCTCTTCATATTGGTCTATCTCCTGATGATGTATGTTTGGTATGGTAGAAGTGGAAGGTTGGGCTTCCGTTGCATATACCGGTGGCACATACTGCTTGTTAGTGATGTGTGCCATTGGTATTTGTTGGGTTGCCTGGTAATTTAGTGTGGGAGGGATATTTTGGACAAGTGGGGTAGTTTGGGTAAGTGGAGCTTGATGTATATATGGAGCTGTGAAGGATACTGGGTCATTTTGTAGCGGGCTTTGTTGTGGACTGGCCTGCGGGTTGATAGGATGCGGATTGGTACGTTGTGGGCTGGCGAGTTGAGGATTGGTTCTGCTTGGTAAGGGATTTCGGGGAAGGTTCTGGGGGAATGATGGTTCGTGAGATGGAAAGGTGTGTGGTGCAGTTGCGCTCGTCTCTTGTTCAGGCAGTGGAGTGTTGATGCTGATGGAAAGATTGGTAAGATTTCGGAGCCGTTCGATCTCAGTTTGCATAGTTGCCATTTGCTGCAGTAGTTGGGCGAGGTATTCATCCGGGACGGAAGTATTTCTCCTTTCCGATGTCTCTGGTTCACCTCCCGGAAGAGCGACAAGTCCCAAACCGGTTTGTTCGGCTGCCCCTGAATCAGTCATTTTGTCGAATGATTGTGCCTTGGATCTCGTGAAGTAATGGTGTTCCGCCAGTTTCAATCAACGCGAATCAACTTTTGGAAAATAAAGCAGGCAAAATAAACCTTCTCTAAAAAATGAAACA
The DNA here is from genome assembly GCA_029783415.1 of Anisodus acutangulus. NCBI lineage: Eukaryota > Viridiplantae > Streptophyta > Magnoliopsida > Solanales > Solanaceae > Anisodus > Anisodus acutangulus. The sequence goes on from CM056492.1 coordinate 10,966,930, forward strand.
AACCAAGTTAGTATGAGACGAATAATTATTGCTTTGAATAACATGTATAGAGTGGAAAACAGTAAACAAGTAGCAGACAGATTATATGGAAATTAAATGCGCGTCCTAAAGTGCATGGGGCCTCCTTTATGCCGGAGGTGGGCTTAAACGCAAAAATATGCAAGATACTGATAAATTGATCCAAGCCAAAGATTGTGATGTCTTTTGTTGGAAATAAAGGTTGACTTTTACTGAAATAATAATGCGTACAATAATAAAGCTGATAACATAAGATATTTATGCTCAGGTTCTAAATCTTGCTTTTGATCACCGAGATGAAGATGGAACCCTAACATTGTTGGGTCCGACTCCTGCGTCCTCTAGATATTGCACTATATTTTGCATTTGCTGCCACATTTCGGGGGTAACGACTGTGTCTCTGAGCCAGAAATTCCTTACCCAAATTGTCGTGCCGATATCTTCAAAACCTTGCTCGCCATCAGGACTATGGTCTGTACTACTGCAATCCTCTCGTAGCCACGCTTGATATTCGGGGGTACCTCCTGCCTGACTACCTCCAATGTCTATTGTGTCAATATCGTTCCATTCATCGAAGACTTGCCTAGCTCTGGGGATAATGAAATTCGGCCGAATGGGATTTCGTAAATCCTCATATTTGCTCGGAGGGATTATCTGCTCTTGTCCCAACTGTCGGAGTACGCGGAGTGGAGCGTAAGGTTGGAGGCCTTTCAACCCGATAAGCTCAATATAATAAAGCCTTTTGCATCTTATGTAGGCTTTTTTGGCATTCGGGAGCAGAGGGTATTTCCATTGGATCTGTTCACAGGTGCGGGACGCCAAAACCCCATACCAATCATTCATGCCGACAGGCGATACGAACTGCTTCGTTCTGTCGTAAAAGCTGACGATTTTGTTCGACTCGCTGAAGCATATGTCGACCATATTCGGGCGCTGATAGAAGTGTTCCATTGCCCACATCTGCAAAATAAGGTTGCAGACTTCGAAGAAACCTGTTTCACCTCTTTTACATTTCCCTAAAGCCCGAAACATTTCTGCTAAGATCATAGGGGCCAAAGTGAGTTGTGCTCCGTTTGCTCCTTCGAAAAGTGCCCGTGCTACGGAACATATGCAGGTACTGATCTTTCCATACTCAAGCGGGAATATCAGAGACCCTAGAAAGGCGACAGTAAATGCAATGGGTCGTTTGGTCCGTCAATGATCGGGGGTGCAAGAAAATTCATTTTTGAATGTCTTGTAACCGTCTCGACAACCGTACCTCTCATAAAGATAATCCATCGAGACCCAGTTATTTTCAAAGCACCGGAGTTTCTTAATGTTCTTTAGCCCCAAGTAGTGGAGAAATTTCTTTCCGGATTGACAGTGCGGGATTATTTGTCCTCTATCCTGGTAGATCAAGTTGGTGAAATAGCTGATTTCTTCCAAAGTAGGAGTCATCTCAAAATCTCCGAATCTGAAGACAACCCGATCTGGATCCCAAAAATGGATTAGTGCTCTGACCAAATGTTGATCGGGGAAGATGTCGAACAACGAAATGAGGCAACCTAATCTTCTCCTAATTGCCATCTGGCTGCCAAGGTCGAAGTTTGTCCACTATATTTTCAGTTTGCTCGGAATTCCACTCACCATCCTGACTTGCGGCACAGACTCCATCTATAAAATATAAAAAAAATGAATATACATTTTCCGATTTTGGCATACTGTTTAGGCTTGGATCCGTCTATCAATATCCTGCTACACATAATATGCTGATTGGTCGTTGGGTTGTGAGACCCGTCGACAATTTGGTGATTTTCTTAATTGTGAAGTTGATGCCAAGGATCAACTCACCTAAGATGTATGCATGCATGACTTAAAATAAAGGGTGGTATAGCTCTATCTTAAATTTTCTAAGATTTGACTGACTAGACACAAGGTTCCCGAGCGGACTACTCGAGTGAGAAGGCTACGCGGCCACCGGATGGTCCGGTCACTCCGCACATACGCCAACTCTCCTAAAATTTGGTACATTGAAAGAAAATTACGGGTGCGCGAAACACACCTCGCGTGTAGTGTGTGATAGTGTCAATTTTCCAGAGTGGAAGAAATATGAGCGGAATGCCAATTTAAGGAAAGCAGTAAGACAATATAGCAATTAAAGCAGTTTATGCAAAAATCTCATAAATGAAACACATCAAAGCACTAAATCAAATAAAGAACAAAAGTAAAGCAATAATTAATCCGAACTTGCTATGGTTTAAGAACCTGATGCTCCCCAGTGGAGTCGCCATGCTGTCGCGCCCTATTTTGACCTGCTCGGGTCAAAGCGGAGCACGGACGTGTTCGGGGTGATTCCTGGGTAAAAGGGTTGAGGAGTCGCCACCTAATTTATTTTTACGGTGAATTAGGACACCTAAATATTTAAACTAAGTGCTGCAAAGTAAACTCCAATTTTAAGGTCTGCGAAACTAGCGCGATTCTAGGTAAGGGTTCTTTATTATCCTAAAGGGAAGGGGTTAGGCATCCTTTAAGATCCGCTAACTTGCGGTTATCCGGTCAAACTCAGTTTAATTATTGCTAGAAAAATGCATGTTTTACAAGTATAATAGCTTAAAAGATGTTTGCAAATAATTAGTAAATGATGCATTTTATACAAGTACGTATTCAGATAACGTAAAAAGAAAGATACATGTAAAGTTTTGAAAAATATGTATTTTGTGACAATAAATTATTTATACTATCAAAGAAGTAAAATGTTGGGAATCATTGAATTGTAAATTTGACAAAAGATAAACTTATCCGGAATGATTAATAAAGCAAATAAAGATGACAAAGTTGTTTTTGAAAATTTTGAATACGCGTGACGAGCCTAAAATAAATAAACTAGCGAAGGATTTCTAAGTTTGAATTCAACCGAGCCTACAAATAAATAAGCTAGCGACGGGTTTCAAATCTTAAACTACCTTATGAATTAATCCTAAGTTTGCCTATTCTAAGCATTTCAATAGTTACATACGTGCGATAAATAATATTACAATACAAAGCGGGATAAAAGCTGAATTAAAGAAAGAAATAAAATAAATAAACTCCGAGGAATAATTCGTCGTTATTTACTTTAATCCCTGCAAGCTGTCAAAAACAAACGATTAGAAATAGTTAAATACAAATAACTTCATATCCGCATTCAAAACAGTGAATGTTTTGATCACGGAGGGCTCAGACTTAAATTTTGAAAAGAGCATTCCAATCACGTCGTGGCTGCAAACATATGACTAATGTGGTTATTTTGATTACCTCGCCTACTAAACGTGTCGGTCTCTCGGGTGAAATAGAAAAGATCACTATAATCACGTCGTGGCTGCGAATATATAACTTGTTGGTTATTTTAGTCACCTCGCCTACTAAACATGTTGATCTTGGATGAAATAAAGGTTTAAGTCTTCATCATTGCCCAGAAGTTATATTTCCGTCTTTGCAACTGTGGAGGCCTCAAAATCGACGGATATTTTTCATCGGCGATGTAGCATCGTGTTCAAATCAGCAAAATTAAATCAAAGCGATGGCGATAGCGATGGCGATGGCGATAGCGATAGCGATAGCGATGAGCGATGGCGTAAAGAAAAAAAGAACAGAGGCAATTTCCGAAAAAGAAAGACGCGATGTTTATTTTAAAACAAGAAAAGCAGTGATATCCGTGGCAAAGATATTTAAAGCGATAAATTGAAAAACGATGTCTGAAATCGAGCAATGAATCAAACAGAAAACAAAGACTGAGCAAAGCGGTATTTGTTCAAAACAAGAAACAATGATATCCGTCGCAAGAAATTTAAAACAAGAAACTTAATAAAAACAATAATATATCCGTTGCACGGATGTCTAAAACAGCTTAAACTAAAAAAATAGAGAAGCGAAAGCGAAAGAAAAGCGGCCTCAATTCAATTTCGTTGGCCTTAATGCGATATTAATAAAATAGTAAAGCGATTGCCAAAGAAACGAGCGTTGGCGATTTAAAATATCCGACCCGAGTTACGAAATTCGGAAATATTCAAATCGGGTCGCCGACCCGGTCGATGATTCAAACCCAAATCGATTTCAAAGACCAATTATCAGATAACCAAGAACAAGAATACGAAATGCAAGAATTCTGAAAATGTTCAAATCGGGTCAACCCGACCCGGGTCAGTGACCCGACCCGGATCAGTGATCCAAACTCGAATCAGATTTCAACACCAAATTCAGATAACCAATAATAAGAAAATGAAATGCAAGAATTCTGAAAATGTTACCCAAACCGGGTCGACCCGACCCGAATCAGTGGTCCAAACCCGAATCAGATTTTAACACCAAATTCAGATCACCAATAACAAGAAAATGAAATGCAAGAATTCTGAAAATGTACCCAAACCGGGTCGACCCGACCCGGGTCAGTGACCCGACCCGGGTCAGTGACCCGACCCGGGTCAGTGGTCCAAACCCGAATCAGATTTTAACACCAAATTCAGATAACCAATAACAAGAAAATGAAATGCAAGAATTCTGAAAATGTTACCCAAACCGGGTCGACCCGACCCGGGTCAGTGACCCGACCCGAATCAGTGGTCCAAACCTGAATCAGATTTTAACACCAAATTCAGATAACCAATAATAAGAAAATGAAATGCAAGAATTCTGAAAATGTTACCCAAACCGGGTCGACCCAGGCAGTCGATGTTTACCGAATCAGTGGTCCAAACCCGAATCAGATTTTAACACCAAATTCAGATAACCAATAACAAGAAAATGAAATGCAAGAATTTTGAAATGTTACCCAAGCCGGTCGACCCAGGCCAGTCGATGTTGACCGAATCGAAATTCAACCCAAATCGATATTCACCACTTCAGATAACCAACATACAGGAATATAAAGATGCAAGAATTCTGAAAATAATACCCAAACCCGGGTCAGTGACCCGGGTCGGGTCGACCCGACCCGAATCATATGTCGAAATCAGAGAATCAAAAGTGGAGAACAAACCTTTTCAGACTTGATTCTTGAATAACAAGGAAGGCAAATGTTTGAAATCAAGAACACAACAAAGATTTATATATTGAATCATTTTTTCCAAAAATCCTCCGAAAAAAATCCTCCCTAAAATGAAGAACAACATGGGGTATTTATAGGTACTCAACCCAACGTTCCAACCCCTCATACCCCCCCCCCTTAAAACGAATTCAAATTTCAAAATAAAGGGGGAACAAAATCTGATTTTTGGGGCGTGTTCTTGGGGCAAGCGTTAGCGGTGTCGGGGTGGGGGGGTGGCGGTGGTGAAGTGACGGGGGTGGGGGTGCGGCGATGTAAGGGGCAGGGGTGTAGGGTGCGGCGCCGGTTCAGGGGGGGTAGGGTTTAGGTTTTCTGATTTTTTCTTTTTTTTCGTTTTGTTTTGGTTTAAAAGTGGTAAGGGGAACGGGTCGTGTAGGTTGGGTCGGCTCGGTGTGGTAGGGAGTGGTGGGTCGTCTGGTTGGTAGACGGGTTAGGGGGTTGGGGAATTTATTTTGGGATTGGGCTTGTGGGAATTTAACTTGGGGATTGGGCTTGGGCGAAAAAATGGGTTTTAGTTTAGGTTGGGTAGAAATTATTTTGGGTTAGGAAATAAAAAATGTTATGGGTTGGGCTTGGGCGAAAATGGGTTTTAGTTTGGGTTGGGTAGGAATTGTTTTGGGTTAGGAAATAAAAATGTTATGGGTTGGGCTTGGGCGAAAATGGGTTTTAGTTTGGGTTGGGTAGGAATTGTTTTGGGTTAGGAAATAAAAAATGGGTTATGGATTTAAAAATATAAAAGAGGGTTTAATATTAAAATATATTATATATATATATATTTTTGTAAAAGATGTGAATTATTTAAAATAACATAACGACGTGATAATAATAAAATATAATATTTAAGTAAATGCTTAATGCTTAATAAAAGGGAAATGCGATGCAATTTTGCGAGAATAAAATAATATAGAATTTCGGATAACTTATGATTATTATAAAATATGCAAATGATATAATAAAATGTGAATAATAATAATAATGAGATATATATATATATATATATATATATATATATACGCATGTATGTATATAGATTAAAATTGTTTTGAGGTGCTAAAAATAATTAAAACTGCAAAATAAATTGGAAAAGACGGGATAAAATTGGGTGTCAACAATAACACCACAAAACAGTCCCTAAAACAACCCATATACATCACAACATGTCCAACAATTTCATGCAAGTTCTTGGCCACAACATGTCATAATTCTATAACTCTTATCTTAATTTCTATAATCCAATTTCGGATTTTAATACTTCCAATTTAACTAATTCCAACTAAATCTCCACGTTTCCTTTCAATTTCATCATGTAATTAGTGATAATAATAACAACAATAACCAACGAATCCAACAACACCAAAATTTGTCCCAAATAGGCAACTAGCCCAAAATGGTCACATGCAATGCTTAAATTCCAATTCTTCCTTAACACAAATTCATTACCTTAATTCTAACAACATGCATTCCAATTATATCATAGAAAGAAGAATTTTTATACCTCAAATTCGTCAAAACAGTCCGCAATTTTCTGCCACTGTTTTTCCGGAAATCCCCACTGTTTTGTAATTTTTCTCCTCATTTTTGTTCACTTCTTCAACTCCATTTGACATGCAAGTGTTCTACAATGTTAAGCCATCATCCCTACACATTTTTCTTCTAAAATTTCATCCCAAAAATCACAATTTTCTGGGCAATTTTCGGCCAAGCAATGGCTGTTTTGCCACTGTTTTCGCCACGGTTTTTGGTGTTGTTTTGCTTCTAATTTTTGGTGAAGAATGTAGTCTAGGAAGAGAAAATAACAACCTTAATTTTGGTTATGGGTGGAGGGTGATTTTCGGATTAGTGTAGAGGAGAGAATGAGAGGAGAATTATTTTTTTGTTCAAGTGTAGAAGAAAATGAAGAGGTAAGAGTAGGTTTATTATAAAAAAAATATATGATTTTTCCTTTTTACACTTTGGCCCCCAAGTTCTTCAATTAATAAATCTCAAACCCACTTCTTTTAATTCTCGAGAATTTCATAAGCCTCGTATCCTCAATGTCATAATTTTATAATACAATACTATTCCATAACGGAAATATACAATTATTGCTATAAGTATCCAACGTCACCCTTATTGTGACCAACATCTTTCCGGAATCACATCCTCTTGTATACTAATTTTCGGATTATCATATATAAATATACTCTATATCCAAGATTCGAATCTTACCTCCTTAATTACGTCTTCTAATTATAGTCTTAAAATTATGAGGTGTAACATTCTTCCCCCCTTAGAAATATTCATCCTCGAATGTTCATACTATTGGGCACATCTTATACAAATTGATTCAAGGATTCACAAGCACACAAAAATTTGCATATTAGGTCATCTTAGACTCTATGATACACGTTTCTGCCAACAAATATCCGACTTACAAACAACTCAACTCTTGCCATTATCTAACAAAAGGACTCAAATAAACAAGGAAACAACCTACGTCCTAGCTTATTCGTAATTTTCTAAAAGTGAAGTATACTAAAACTAAGGCTAAGTAGAGTCATTATTCCCGCAGTACCACATTATGTACATAAATACAAGAACTTTAAGCATAATCTATACCTTAATCTTAAACTTGAGAACATATATCATCTTCACAACCAATGACTAATTCCCATTTTATATATTCAGATTCCTGGTCCTATTTTAACCAGTAGTTAAGTACTTAAATGAATGTTTTAACTCAAAATCGACAGTTTCAACTAAGCACATAAGGATCGGGGAAGACATAACTTCAAAATGGTGTAATAGCAGAGACTAAAATATATATATATATTTTTTCCGAGTTCCCAAAAGCCTAATATCCTCTACCTGGATCAAGATGCAAGCGTTCTATATAATAGAATCCAAATATACATAATAGAGGCGTTGTTTGATCATGCAGGGTACTAAGGAAAAACACACAAGCTACCCTAATGATGATATACATATGAACATGCCCAAGACACCAACATGGCATAGACACTAGTTACCTAGTCTGAACCATAAACAAGGGATCACAAGGCAGGTGTAAATAAGTGACATATGCATACAGACTACCTTAGACCGTCCCAACCACACATATATAATTAGGAACACAAGAGATGCTAAATGAATATCTAATCCATCATTACCATGCCTATGATCAGGTACTAAGGCTAAACAAGTCTTAAAGTTTATATTAGACCTACATCAAGCCTAAATCAGAACAAGTGAACACATAATAGGCATATAATGAGCTAAGTTTTCCTGTCTAGATATTAATCACTATCTCTCTAATAATTCAAATAGCAAGTGTTATCCATATCGTGTTATTTGAGCCTAACATATACTTAATACCCATATTAAGAATAATTTTAAACAATGAGCATAAATTGGAAGCTTAAGTTAATCAAATCAGGTTACTCAATGTCTCATTTTTAACAATGATTAGCAAGACTTTATCTATTACAAGTCGATACCGTATTGAACTTACTAATCCAAAACTTACAGATATATCCAAATCATATTAACATTAATTAGGCATGCTTAGTCATATCTTCTAACATACCCCTAAATCAATAAAGCAGGCTCGGAATTTAGGTAATATTCATAATTCACAATCATCACATAGGCTACCCTTTATCAATTCCCATCATAAATAACATCATATAACCTCAACCATATCAACTCACTTAACTCATTCTCTTCTAGTTTTAAATTATCATATCAGACGATATAAGACAAGTTTTGTTAAATAGGACAACTAATCTTGTTCTTAATTAGTGGCGCTTGTTTTAGGTAGATAATATGACCAAACGACTTACAGATAGCCAAACGAGTTTCCAAAATAATATATTGGTCATCACATTAATTTAAATAACCCATACATGCTAAACCCAACTTCAATCCAACCTGCCAATCTATTAAATCAAATCTAGGTGTTTCATATATCATTAATATCTTTAAATTAGCAATATTAAGCATTAAATTAACTAGGTAGCCCATACACGACTAGACAAATCTAAAATTAACATGTTTCGTTCTATTTCAATTGTACAGATTATTCTAAATCAGCATGGAACATTTACACTCTTTTGTTGATATCTACTACTACTTTCAATTTGGTAACAATGCCCCTTTTTCTTCCTATATAAAGCTGATGGTGACCAGTACAATCCCAAACTCTTAAAGGGACAGAACAAGAATCTCTCTGCTTACTGTTTCTAAGTTTGGTATTACCTAAAGCTACAATCTTGTAGGTACCATCAAGAAGTGGATTGGGAAACATAAAATTCAAGATACCCCTCCCTCCCCCCCCCCTTTTTTTTTTTTGAATTTCACATCTTGGAAAATGGACAATGTCAATCAAAACATAAAGGAATCTATAACTATACCAAACTAGATATTCAATCCCGAGTGGTAACAGGTAAATCAATTATCCGGACATGAGTAGGCATAAACAAGTATATATAGACAGACCAAACATATGTGAATTGCCTATCCATGCCATGCTAACCTCATCACTACTCACTTAATAACTTAACCAAATCTGCAGAAGCAATGGAATGCACATAGTTGAGGAACTACTCAGATATTCATTTCTTTTTTTTTAACATGTGATTTAGATACCTATCAAAACTCAAATGATCTTATATTATCTACCAAATTTACATAAAAGGAGAAGGGGGTAGACATATCTGCGATGTGAGACATGGAAATAGGTGGACTTAACAGTTTGATTTAATCAACACATAGATACAAAACATGGGCATATACAATCAAACCAAACTGGATGCAGAGTTATGCACATGAGGAAGATACAAGGTTATTTTAAATAGTTATGTTCAGATGAGTATTAGACCACCTAAGACTGTTGGGACATGCCAAGGATAGATATGACCCTTTAACAAGCAAAACATACACCAAATAGGCTCCTAAACTATCCTTCAGATCACGACAGCACTTAAACAAGACACACATCCATTTCAAAGTCATTAGGTGATCCTATCATAATTATAACAACATTCTTATGCTAAATCTTAGTTCCCTTATTATAGGCAGATAAATAAATAAATAAAAACATTAAGCCCTTCAATCATTTCCATACCAAATGTGACCTTTACAACCAACATAGTCATTATGTAAGCATAATTTTTAACTTCAACAATTGGTGTTTAATTGACATAACCTGTGTATTGAGTCATGGATTAATCGAACATAGTGTCTAAGAGGTTTAATATACTTCTCAAGCCACTATAGCAACATACCGAAATAATTTGTTCAGTTAACCAGGGGAACAAACCTCATGTTCATGTATTAAGCATACTAAATTAGTACATGTGCTAATGATGGTTTGACCTAACATACTATGGACACCACAGGACTTAAACAATCCAAGAGGGGTTACAATGGACTAAAACTAGTATACCAATTACTTCAAAGTCATTTAAACAGATCATACAAGGTCAAATAACCCTTAAACTTAACAAGACAACCACTTAACACACAAATAATCGTCACACAATACTCTAACAGTGTTTTCATCAACTGAACATGTTAGACATTAATAGAGTAGTCATAAATAGCCATAATATTCACATATATTACATAATGCTTGGCATAATATATTCACGGTTTAATAGTTAACTAAATAAGTAAACCGTTTATTGCAGCAACAAGTCATTCCTGGAATTATGTAAATACTCAATTTTCCACTCCCTTAAGCAACTACTGACAACATGTTTAGCATACGAATCTATTCCCTATTTAAGAGATAAAACGCAGGCTTGGGTTATTAGAACATTTTGCATTCTACATTATGATATGCAAAGACAATTACGGGGGAAATTTTAATCAAACATAAAAGATATCTAGGCAAGTCTAATTAACTGTTTAGAGGTAGTCCCACTTAGCAAAATTGGCAAAGATAGGTCCTAACACAAGTGATTTATACTCAACCCACATACTGTACAGGGACATTAACAGACCACCCTGTTCCGAAAGAAGTATGACCAAGACAGAATACATTTATACATAATATGGATAGCATAACTCATAAGAAAAGCTGGAACACATCAACTTAAACAGGGTATATTACAACATGTAGAGGACCATCTACTCCTAAGCCCCATCCACAAGTAGGACAACCCGTTAACGACTATCAACTACTTGCTGAACTAATTTCAAGGACTTATCCAGACAATTTGCTCCAGAGACAACAAACCTTATATGTACAACAGTAGCAATTCCAGTTTTTGGCATATCTCATATCCCTTTTCATATAAACATAAGCATACCAAGGAGTCATCACAACTAATAGACTTCACATATACCATGTACTTTAACCCAGATCAAACATAAAATATTTTACTCAAGAAGGCCTTGTATATCTAAGGTCTCAACGATTATCTAATATTCTAAGAGTCTCAAATATTCCATGTCCCAAGCTTACATTATTTCTTCCCGTATACGAGTAAGATAGTTTCTCATAACCTCGAATTCATATTTCCCTTCTGGCGGCTGTCGCTTTCTTCGGAGGCATAGCTATAACACATTAATACGTCAGAGAGGAAATAATCTAATAACATAGCTCTATCACACAATCTTAGAGTAAGAAGAATAGAAACCAATCCTAAATGTCCGGCCCATCTCGGCAGTGGCTTCAACCCATCTCGGACAGTGGCTTCAGCCCATCACGGGCAGAAGTAGTGTTATATATATGGAATGTATATTGTTGGTATCTTGTAGTGTAAAGGTTACCTTAATTAGTCTTATACACTTACCATAATTGTATAGTTAGAATTATGGTAGAATAAGATTTTAGGAATAGAATAGGAATAGGATTCTCCTATTTGTAACTTGTATATATACCTTTCAATTAATGAAAATAATCAAGTGAATTATTTCTTTCATGGTATCAAGAGACTAGGTCTAAACAAATTTTTTTCTCTCCCAAATTTTGTGCCCTTTCTCGGCCGAAACCCCCCCCTTGGGTTATCCACAGCAAATAGGCATTGACTTAGTTGCTTTTGCAGTTGATTTTAATCCCGATGTTGATCCGACGCAACTTACCGGTGATAGTCGCAGCACCAGGAGCTTTCAAGGGAGGGGGCCAGGATCTCTAGTTCTGTTCTGGAATCAAAACCAAAAATGTAACTAAATAGGCAGCGAGCCGTTCAGATGAGACCCGAAGACCAGGAAGAATAAATAAGCAAAGGAAGGGGCTTCTTCCTTCAACAGAGGTAATGCTTATTCTTCTCCTTCCTGGTACTCTTGAATAAGGCAAGGCTTTTTCCTATTCCCTATCAAAAGCACTTTCAGTAGAAAAATGAATTCGTCTCAAATCAAAAGAAGAAGACTCCGCACCTTCAACTAATTCAAGTAATTCAGTCAGTAGGAAAGTCATATCACTGAACATTGGATTATATACAACCTCGTGAACATTACAACCAATCAATCGAGAGTCTTCTATACATTTAGAAACTTTCTATTTATTCCCATTCCCGAACGCACAAGAAAAGGTAGAACCTTTGGGAGGTACTTTCGTTCTACTTTACTATAGCAGTTTTAGATCTACCGCTCGCTCTCTTGCAAGTGCTCGTCTAGCTCTCTCTCCTTGATCTCTTCTTTTTCTTTTTAGCCGGATTTGGCCTTCCCTTCGATCAATCCTACGTTTTTCTTTTTTCCCACGATAGCGATATGTCCAAAATTCGTCTTCCGCTCTAAAAAATCTCTCTTACTATTCCCAAATTTCCCCTCCTTTGTTCTTTCAATATGTCTAAGAACAACTTTCATCCTGCCCTCATGGTTTCTAACGTCAAGAACATTATCCCTATTGTGCTTGAGATGGAAAACGTCCAATATGCGACGTGGGCAGAATTGTTTAAAATTCACGCTATCTCCCATCAAGTTATCCATCACATAATTTCTCCCGCTACACCTATTCCCGCGGAGGATCCTCAGTTATGGATTACTCTTGATGCTACTGTTCTTTACTGGATCTATTCCACTATTTCGATTGACCTCTTACAGACGATTATTGAGCCGGATACCACGGCTATGGCTACTTGGAATAGATTGCGTGACATATTCCAAGATAACCAACATTCACGTGTTGTCACACTCGAGCAGAAATTCTCTCTAGTTCGCATGGAAGAATTTCCAAACGTGTCTGCATATTGCAAGAAACTCAAGGAGTTGGCGGACCAACTCCGTAATGTTGGTGCACCTGTAACAAATAATCGTCTAGTTCTACAACTGATTGTCGGTCTTTCTGAGGCCTATAATGGCGTTGCGACTCTCCTTCGTCAAAGCAACCCACTTCCCGCTTTTTTTATCAAGCCCGTTCCATGCTTACTTTGGAAGAAGCCGATTTGGCTAAAAAGGCGGCTACCGGAGCAAGCCCCGTCGTCCTAATGACATCCTCTACAAATTCTTCGGATTTTGTTGATAATTCGGGCCAAAACCATACTCATGGTGGCGACAAAAATAATCGTAAGAATAATAACAAAAATCGTGGGGGCAAACGCGGCGGTTACAGTGGTGGTTTCGGTGGTCAGCAGGCCGGCAGTGGGCCCCGTCCAGTGTACAGTAGCCCTCCACCTTACTGGTCTCAGCAGTGGGGCCCATGGCAGTGGGGCTATGGCAATGGGCCGTGGGCGGCAAGAACCCTATTTTCCGGCGACTTCCGGCGGCGGTGGGGCCGCGATCTTCAGGCCCAACAATCAGCGATCCACGGCCCATCGGCGCTGACCCAATAACGCCCGATTCAGCGGTGTGGCCCGATTCGGCCCGGATTACGGAATACTTAGGCCCCGGCCTCCGCAAGCTCACCATGCAGCAGGCCCCACACAGACCGATATCGAGGCCGTAATACACACATTGGGTTTGACTCAATCGGACCCAAATTGGTATAAGGACACTGATGCCACTACCCACATGACATCCGATTCAGGTACTCTCTCATCTTATTCCAATTTGAGCAAACCTTGGGGTATAATTGTTGGTACTGGAAACTCTATTCCAATTCAGGGTTATGGTCAGAAAACGTTGTCTCCCCCAATCCACCCCTTATCTTGAAAAATACTTTACATGCCCCCAAATTGATTAAAAACTTAGTGTCTGTCCGAAAGTTCACCACTGACAATTATGTTTCTGTTGAATTTGATCCTTTTGGTTTCTCTGTGAAGGATTTCAAGACGGAGAGTCCTCTCATGAGGTATGATAGTATGGGAGATCTTTATCCTATCACGCCTGGTTTCAGTCCATTGAGTCAAGTTTTGCCATCAGCCTTTGCAACCATTTCTCCTTTCTTGTGGCATGCTCGCCTTGGTCATCCGGAATCCTCTATTTTATCAGTTTTAGATAAAATAGTTTTATTTCTTGTAAGGGTATGAGTCGTACTCTAATTTGTCAATCTTGTTCGTTAGGAAAAATTGTTAAGCTGCCATTTGTAGACTCAAATTCTCATACTTCAATGTCATTTGATATTATTCATAGTGACTTATGGACGTCTCTTGTTCTCAGTTCGTTAGGTCATCGGTATTATGTTCTCTTTTTGGATGATTATTCTAAATTTTTGTGGACGTTTCCAATTGCAAATAAATCTCAAGTGTTTTCCGTCTTCATAAAATTTAGAGCATTCATTAGTACCCAATTCGAAAAAGAAATAAAAAATATTCAATGTGATAATGGGAAAGAGTATGACAATAGAGTGTTTCGGGAGTTCTGTGCTAATAATGAGATCAATTTTCATTTTTCTTGTCCTCATACATCTTCGCAAAATGGGAAAGCCGAACGCAAAATTCGTTCCATAAATAACATTCTCCGCACTCTCTTAATTCATGTTTCCATACCCCCATTTTTTTGTCATCATGCTCTACAAATTGCCACATATCTGCTAAACATAATTTCGTCCAAAGGTCTGACATATTCTTCCCCCCCTTTAAATTTTATATAATAAGAAGCCTTCTTATTCTCATCTTCGGGTTTTTGGGTGCTTGTGTTATCCGTTATTCCTGTCCACCACAATTAACAAACTTCAGGCCCGGTCCATTCCGTGTGTGTTTTTGGGTTATCCGTCTAATCATCGTGGTTACAAATGCTTTGATTTATCCTCCAAAAAAATCATCATTAATCGCCATGTAATTTTAGATGAAACTCAATTTCCCTTTACTAAAGTTCATACTCCCGAGCCTAGTTCGTATAATTTTTTGGATGATGGTATATCCCTGTATATTACTCACCATTTTTCGGACATATCCCGCACCCAAAATTCTCCAGCGGGCCCACTGCTCGCTGGTCTCACTGTTCTGTCGCCAGTTCCCGTCACTGGAACAATTCCAGCGATTGGGCGATCGGCCAGTGCAGGGCTGGTCGATCCACCTTTCGGTTTCCGAGTTGGGCCAGCAGGCCCACTATCTGCTGGCCAGTGCATCCCGAGCCTAGAAAATTTCCAAAATCCGCCCACCTCTTCCTCGAGTCTTAGACCAGTCACTCATAGTCAACGAGGTATTTTTACACCAAAAAGACATTTTAATTTACATTCGAATGTCTCTAAATCCCCTTTGCCCTGTAATCCTGTGTCTGCCTTAAACGACCCGAATTGGAAAATTGCTATGACTGATAAATATAATGCTCTTATTGATAATAAGACGTGGGAGTTGGTGCCCCGTCCTTCTGGTATTAATGTTATCAGGTCTATGTGGATTTTTGCTCATAAGGAAAATTCAGATGGTTTATTCACTCGACATAAGGCACGGCGTGTGGGTGATGGTAAGACTCAGCAGGTTGGGATAGATTGTGGTGAGACATTTAGTCCGATGGTCAAGCCGGCTACCATTCGCACTGTGCTTAACTTGACTCTTTCAAAGGCATGGCCTATTCATCAGTTGGATGTCATGAACGCTTTCCTCCATGATGATCTCAAGGAAACAGTCTATATACATCAGCCGTTAGGGTTCAGGGATCCCAACCATCCTCATCATGTCTGTTTGTTGAAGAAGTCCTTATATGGGCTTAAGCAGTCACCACGGGCCTGGTATACAAGGTTTGCTGACTATGTGTCGACTATTGGGTTCACTCACAACCGGTCAGATAATTTATTGTTCATCTACCGTCGTGGTTCGTCCTTGGCCTATATTCTGTTGTATGTGGATGATATCATTTTGACTACCTCTTCCGATGCCTTACGTCAGTCTATCATGACCACGCTCAGCTCTGAGTTTGCTATGAAAGACTTAGGGCCCTTGAGTTATTTCTTGGGGATTGCCGTTAAGCGACATTCAGATGGATTGTTTTTGTCTCAGCGAAAGTATGCAGCTGAGATCATCGAGAGAGCCGGGATGTCATCTTGTAAGTCCACTTCCACTCCAGTTGATACTAAGCCCAAGCTTGGTGCCGCGGTCGGCGTCCCTTACGAGGATCCGACCCGCTATCGCAGTCTTGCAGGGGCCCTTCAGTATCTTACATTTACCAGACCGGATATTACGTATGTTGTTCAGTATGTGTGTTTATTCATGCATGATCCCAAAGTTGAGCACATGAATGCAATCAAACGCATCATTCGGTATATTCAGGGTACACTGGACTATGGTTTGTATTTGTATCCTTCATCGATATCCACACTTGTCTCATACACAGATGCGGATTAGGGTGGTTGTCCGGACACCAGACGGTCTACGTCTGGCTATTGTATGTTCTTTGGAAACAACTTGGTCTCCTGGTCTGTGAAGCGTCAGGCGACTCTATCCCGCTCAAGTGCTGAGGCAGAATATCGAGAGGTAGCTAATGTGGTCTCAGAATCATGTTGGTTATGTAACTTGCTTTTAGAGCTTCATTGTCCCATTCAGAAGGCGACCTTAGTGTATTGTGATAATATTAGTGTCATCTACCTGTCAGGTAATCCGGTTCAACACCAACGCACTAAGCATATCGAGATGGACATTCACTTTGTCCGTGAAAAGGTTGCTCGGGGACATGTACGTGTATGTCATGTCCCGTCAAGATATCAAGTTGCAGACATCTTTACAAAGGGTATTCCCTCGGTACTCTTTGAAGATTTTAGGGACAGTCTCAGCATTCGAAAACTGCCCGCTATGATTGCGGGGGTGTGTTAAATAAAGCAATATACCCGTGATATACACCCAATATACATAAGTGTATATCAAGGGCAAATGATCTTGACAGTGGGCTTCAGCCCATCTCGGCAGTGGCTTCAGCCCATCTCGGGCAGTGGCTTCAGCCCATCACGGGCAGAAGCAGTGTTGTATATATGGAATGTATATTGTTGGTATATTGTAGTGTAAAGGTTAACTTATAGTCTTGTACACTTACCATAATTGTATAGTTAGAATTATGGTAGAATAAGGTTTTAGAAATAGGATTCTCCTATTTGTAACTTGTATATATACCTTTCAATTAATGAAAATAATCAAGGGGATTATTTCTTTCATTATTATACATAATATGTATCCTCACAGTATGTGTATAGAAAAATCAAAAAAGTATCATTCTTGTAGAATCAACGTATAATTTATAATGTATACACACAAATGATACATATATTATACGGTCATTAGACACTATTTACGCACATGCAATGATTATCACAGAAAAATTAGAGACCGCCAAAAAATTTTATCTGCCCTATCGGTACCAAACGACCATAAATTTGATGATTTCACAGCGTTTACATGAACTCCGACGAAGCAGCAAAACTCAGGCGACACAGATCTGGTCGGAGGAGTTCTAAAGATCGTGTATCATCCACTACAACTTGTGACTCTAAGCTATTGGCAACTACTTGCTCCATTTTTACCACTTTGACTGCAACACCACACTCTGTATACCAATACACAAAATGGGTCATCAATTAAACAGGAAAAAAATCAAGAAAATTGGTTACATGCATATAAAACAGACAAATGTATTGTAATTCGTGTGTTTTAGTGTACTGATAACATTAGGCGTATGTGAGTGTGAAAAACTAACCTGGGATTGAAGCGAAAAGAGAAAAGGTGAGGAAAAGAGTTGGAAAATGAGCTCCTGGAAATGGAGAAAAATGGAGAGAGAAAGAAATGGCTCTCCCTACCCTCCGGTTCATCCGTTAGACCGGTCCGCTTTAACATTCAAAAAGCAAAAACGATAACCAAGCACCAAATGTCAAAATCCTTGCCCCTGATTTATTCCCTATCATTCTATTAGTTTTAGTCGTCTTCTTTATAATAAGAATCTAAAAAAATCTTGACATTAATTTGGTTCAAAAATTCAATTCGGGTACTTATTATTGTTTAGGGCTAACTTTGTGTTAGATATACCTTAAAGATCAGATGGTGTCATTTTTCCTTTTTATTTAATTAATTATGTTTTCGTAACATCCTTTTAAATGTTCGGCCTCGTGGATCAATCGAACTAAACTTCATCGGTGTAAAGCCTCTGTTTAAAATGGGCTGCAAATTCTTTAGCCCAACAGTATCCAACAAACGAGTTAGGTTGGGCCGACCTCAACAGCTCTTTTTTTGGCCCATAAATTACTCAAGAAAAAGAATGTTCTTTTAATTAAATTAGAAAATTACTTATCAATATCAATCCTAATATTCCAATTACTTTATTATCTGATCTGGAAAAATGCATTTAAGAAAAATATTTTACGATATCAGATAGCTTAATAATAATAATAATAAGATGTGGGGAAGAATGACGCAGTCTGATATTTTAAGTAAATGATTATAGTAATGAATGGAAAGATTAATAATCTAACTTTGCCAAATGATTGAGCTGTCAATCAGTTTGTGCCAAAAGAAGCAAGTCACTATTCTTCCGATTGAACTAAGGGAACCCCAAAAGCAACCATCTTGTTCTCCTATCATTGACTAAATTAAAATTAAATAAAATGAAATAAAAAATTTGACATGATTTAAAATAAAAGGAATTTCATTCTTAAATGAAGCATATGTATTACTGATTGAAGTGACAAAAAGTAGGCCCAAAGACACACAACTTTTAAGAGAAAAGGCATTCCAAAAAGGTAATAAAGTGAAGAGCCCAATCTCCAAGTCATGACTTTGAATTAATATAGCTGAATTATAATACAAAAAGATTAAGAATTGGGTGCCTTTACCTTTAGATCCCGTCTTTCTTGATTATGAATCAGGACGAAAGATCGGAGGTACTTGTTCAGGTCAGGTCTACTTTTAGTCAAGGTTGTGAAATTTTCTGATCATAGAAAATGAATTAAAGGGAAAAAATTAGGAGGAGTACATAAATAAATGCACATGGGAAGGGGACATTACTCACATGTTACAAACATGGGGTTTTCTTATCTTTGCTTCCTAATTTTGTAGCATTCCCTGCTTTGGTTTTCTCCTTATCTTATCACTTTATCACTCAAATTAACACAAAAGAAAGAATTAATTAAACTGTAGTATATTGATTAAGAGATCATCCAAATTCAAATTGGTGATACTATGTGTTACCGTTTTATCGGATGACAAATTAATTCTATAACTAAGCGATTTGGGTCGGAAGCGAAACTCTAACTTCCAGCAATGGGTTCCTCAACTACTCCAGAAAGCGTTAGGATGGTGAGTGTGAGTAAACTAAAAGATAAGAAACATGAATGTATTTGAGTACAGTAAAGTAAAAGATAAATAAAGTAAAGGATAAAGATAGATAAAAATTGAGTTGTTTGATTGATTGGGTGTGTGTATATACAGAGAATGATAATATTTATTGTACAAGAAGGAAAAAAAATGTACAACATGATCCCCCCCATGCCAGCCATCAAGTAACCCACTAAGTTCAATGTTCAACTATGGGGGAGGTGGTGCCGATTTTCTCGCCCTCTACTCCTCTTGCTTGGATAATGGCCCTTTCTTTTAGCTGTTGTTGGTTGTTACCGCTTCTAGGGGTCCAGAAACCCTTTTGACTTGATCGTTGAGGGGTCTGCATCTGAGTGGATCTCAGTCGTACCTCTAACTAACAACTCAGTTAAGATGTCATAGTCGCCGATGAAGTTTTGGTAGTCGAGGGCTAGGAGTAAATTCGGTCCTGGAACAGTTCGGCTGCCACTGAATTTGACTAAACACTTAAATTACTTTTGAGTGTTAACAATTGCCCCCATACATTAACTCGAGTGTGACTGTTGAGTTGATGTATCCGAAAGTAGCCGTCGTTTCAGTCTGACAGTCACGCGTGTCACTTCAATCGTCTCATCTCCAGTGCATGCAATGATGATTACTTCTGAATTGTGTTTCCCTTTTTACCGTGGCGTCTCCATTACCACGAATTGGCTCTGATAATTTTCGGTCGTGCTTTTGAAAATAATAAATTAATCTCAGTCGCGCCTCTTAAGGTTAATTAAGGAAAGGGATCTCCCCCTCCCCATAGGTTTCTCACCTAATCTTTGGCCCTTTTCTTAGTCGGAAACCATGGCTTCATCTTTTTCGTCTCGAAGATCAGGAAAAATCATTCTAGCCGATAGTGACCTGACCCCTGCCTTAGCCTTCATTGATGAACAGCTGGTTCTGACTTAGAACGGTGGACCGGAACAAGGTGATTCTCTATTGTTTCAGTACCTCAACCCGATAAACCATGACTTTCTTTCTACTTGTGACTGGTTCACTGGCGGCCGTTGTTCAGCTAACCTTCGTACTTGGCTAACTAAGGTCGCTCATTATTCGGGTTGGTTGGACCGAGTGAAGTTGGTCACATAAGCCGAATGGAGGTGCATGTGTCCTTTTGATGCGACCGCACTGTCTGATTTTGATTTCCGCTGTAACGCCGGGCTCGGGTATGTGCGGCGCCTCTATTTTTTATGCTTGGTTTACTTGGATGTGGGAATCCATATCCCACCCTTTAACCCCAACATTGCCCTCAGCATTCTTGAGCAAATTTAGAATAAATCCCGCAGACTTGATGGGCCATTATCTTTGACCAATTGGGATGGCATTTCTTATGACACATGCGTGTGAAAGAAATGGCTTTCTCTGTATTTTGTGACCGGGCAGCCGGTCTGTGGCTGTCATTTAGCCATACATCTCCCGTCGGAGGGATTAGCATATTTTGTGCGACTAGGCAGTCGGTCTGTGGATGTCGTTTATTCATGCATGCCCCAAATCGAAGGATAGTATTTTTTAGATATTGTCCGTTTACATTCATGTCCATTTATTCGTCATACATGTTTATTAGTCGATATGCGTTGCCGGTGATCCGTTGGCTTACTACGAAAGGTCCTTCCCAATTTGGTGACCATTTGCCGAATTTACGATCTTTCATCCCAATCGGCAAAATGGTTTTCCAAACTAAGTCTCATTCGGCAAACCTCTTAGGCTTAACATGTTTGTTGTATGCTTTAGCCATTTTACGTTTACCGGCTTCGATTTTCTCTAGGACTAACAGTCGATCTTCATGTAGCTGGTCTAACTCTATTAGCATGGCGTGTTGATATTTCTCTAAACTTAGAGAGTTCTTCTTGGCCACCCGTAAGGATTTGACATTAATTTTCAAAGGTAACACTGCATCTTGGCCATAGGTTAGCCGATAAGGTGTCATCCCGGTAGCTGTAGATTTAGAATTCCTGATCGCCCAAACGGTTTCATGTAGAGTGAGATGCCACATTCCTGGTTTATCCTCCACGTTCTTACTAATTGTGTTCACAATAAGTTTGTTGGTTGTCTCGGCTTGCCCATTCGCCTATGCGTAATAAGGCAAAAATGTGATCATATTGATACCGAACTTCTCAGCAAAGGCTGACACCTTAGAACCAGTGAACATCGTCCCTTGATCGGTGGTAATCGTCTTAGGAATACCATATATGTATATGATCTGGTGTTGGATAAATTGAATGACATCTGTATGATGGACCCTCTTCATCGGCCGAACCTCCACCCATTTAGTGAAGTAATCGGTAGCCACGATAATGAAATTGTGGCCGTTAGCCGATTGTGGATGAATCTTGCCAATGAGGTTCATAGCCCATCCTCTGAAGGGACAAGGTTTTATGACTGGGTACAATAATTTGGCTGGTACCCACTGGATTGGTCCATGTTTCTGACATTCTCTGCATCCTTTTGCATACTGGAAGCAGTCAGCTGTGATAGTAGGCCAATAATAGCCGTGGCGGTAGATCAACCACTTCATCATTGGCCCCGCTTTGTGTGATCCACATACTCCTTCATGGACCTCTCCCATGACCTTCAAGGCTCTGCTTTGGCAATGCACTTGAGTAGTACTCCATTCACGCTCCTTTTATAGGGGTCATCGTCAATTAGCACATATTTCAAGGCTCTTGTTTTAATCTTGAGGTCCTTGCAACTGGAGGGATCTTTTAGGTAGTCAATTAGTAACTGCCTCCATGAGTCGATTTGATCAACGACTAACACTTCGGCTAGTAATTCATCGTGCTCTGAGTAGAGACTTCCTAAAACTTGAAGCTTCTTGTGCTAAGTCATTAGCCTCAACATTTATGCCTCTGGGAACATAACTTAACGTGGATGATGCGAACCTACTAAGCAACCTGCTAGTCGTCCTGTGATGGGCCAGCAAATTTGGGTCTTTCCAGTCATATTCCCCGGCCAGCTATTTGATCACCAGCTGAGAGTCTCCTCGGATCTCGATGCACCTCGCCGTCATAGAAACTAGGAGTTTGAGTCCCATGATGAGAACATCGTATTCGGCTTGGTTGTTTGTCAATTCAGGATCTAGCCGATAGGAGAACCTCCACGTTTTATCTCTCGAATTTGTTATCATCACTCCGGCTCTAACTCTTTTCTAGGTTCTAGACCCGTCAAAGGTTAGTACCCACGGCACAACGTCTATACATGCAGTAGGAGGGGCACATGGATCCTTCATATCTACACAAGGGTGTTCTACCAAGAAATCGACTACTGCTTGACCTTTGATGGCCCTGAGTGGCCTATACTCGAGAGAAAATGTGGTAAGCTTGATGGCCCATTTCATTAATCGACCATGCAAGACAGGTCTATTCAGTAAGTACCAGATAATATCAACTTTGCACATAACGTATATAACGTGAGGCACTACATAATATTCGAGTTTTGTGAAAGCATAGAACAAAGACATACAAAGCTTCTCCAAATGAGTATATCTAGTTTCTGCATTGTTGAGCATTCGGCTAAGATAATAAATCGCTCTTTTAGTTCCATCATCGGCCTCCTGTGCTAGCAAACATCTGATAGACAATTCTGCAGCCGATATATACAATTTCAACGGCTTCTCGGGCATAGGAGGCACCAGTACGGGGGAAGTAGCTAAGGCCTTTTTAATTTGATCAAAGGCCTCTTGCTATTCCTGACCCCATACTAGCTTTTCTGACTTTTTAAGTCTGAGAAAAGGTGAGAAAGCCTTCATCTTGCCATTCGAGTTAGATATGAACCTCTTTAAGAAATTGATCTTTCCCAATAAGCTTTGTAACTCCTTCTTTGTATTGGGTGGTGCGGATCCTATTACTTCCTTGGCTTTGTTACAATATATCTCAATGTCTTTCTTGTGTACCAAAAAGCCAAAGAAGTTGCCAGCCGATACTCCGAACACACACTTGGCTGGATTCATTTTGAGATTATGAATCCTCATTCTTTTTAATGCTTGTTAAAGATCAGCTAAATGATCCTTGAAGTCCTTAGACTTCACTACTACATCATCGATGTAAACCTCCATAGGCTTGCCGATCAAGTTATGGAAGATGATGTTCATTTCCCTTTGATAAGTGGCACCAGCGTTCTTCAGACCAAACGGCATAACTACCCACTCGTAAATGCCCAACGCTCCTGGACATTTAAAGGTAGTTTTGTGAATGTCGCCATCGGCTACCGATATCTGATTATAGCCAGAGTATCCATCCATGAAGGTCAATACACCATTTGCGGCTGCTGAGTCGACTAGCATGTCAGTTATCGGCATGACGTACTCATATTTATGAGTGGCTAGATTTAAGTTCCTGTAATCAATACATACGCCAACCTTGTCATTCTTCTTCTTGACTGGTACGACGTTTGCCAACCATTCCACATACTTAGCTGTTCTGATAAACCCAGCTTTCAGCAGTCGTTCGATCTTGGATTTGATTTGAGGCATCAGCTGAGGGTGATACCTTATGAGTGGCTATTTTTTGGGTTTGAAACCCTCCTTGATTGGCAATCTGTGTTCTACCAAAGTACGTGCCAACCCATGCATCTCATGATAATCCCATGCAAAACAGTCTTTATACTACAATAGAAGGGCCGTTATGCCTTGTTTGTCTTCTTCCTTCAGTAAACCACTAATATGTGTTAGCCGAGGGATTTCTTCAGTTTTCAAGTTGATATCTTCCAGAGGATCTTGAGACTCAAAACTAGGCATAACCCTTCTTATGGGTGATTCAAGTTTCATCGGCAGCTCAACTTCATCGGCTGCAAGAGTTGGTTCATTGTCATGGTTCCCCATCTGCGAAGTCTCAGCTATTCTTGCCTCAGAACTTAGAGCGGTCAGCCAATGCCACATGTCACGTATGATTTGGGTTTCCTCAACCATTTAAATCCTCCAAGGTAATTCGTGGTTCGGCTAATTATTTTATTTCAAACCCTTGCGAGGTAAGATTACATGATTCCCAAGATCCTTCTTCATATTGTTCCGTGACGGCTATAGGAGCCACATAAGGTGAATAGAGGACATCATTTATGTTCTGAACCCCTGGTCGAAATGGGTTATCATCCGCTGGGACGATTTCTATCTTGTGTCCTTCCTAAAAGATGAGCTTTTGATGCATGGTAGAAGAAAGGCATCGGATGGTATGAATCTAGTCCCTGCCTAGCAGAATGGTGTAGGACGGCTTGCGATCTATTACAAAGAAGGCAGACCTGACCGTCTTAGGACCTACAGTGATTTCTGCAACTAGAATCCCCATTACTTCAGAGGCTTCTCCCATAAAGCTAGCCATTTTCATGTTAGTTGGGATAAGATCCTTCTTTGTTTTGTTAAGATCCTTCAAGGTAAGCAGCGATATCACATTCAGCACAGCCCCATTGTCGACAAACACCCGACTAATAATTTTGTCGTTAATGTAAGCCTTGACGTAAAGGGGTTTGAGGTATTTAACCATATCTTCTGTAGGTGCGCCAAATACGGTGCTCAAAGTGTCCCTAGCCGGGGTATTGGCTATTGTTTCCCATTCTGCGTCTTCTACGCACACATCACCTTCTAGGTTATCCAGCGCAGAGAGACTAGCCCAAAACTCATATGGAATTAGGCTGACCATTTCAATATCTGCCTACATCTCATCAACCAGGTAATGGATAAATAAATCGAGGATGGAGTGCCCTTCTTCATCCAATTTGCCTGACCAGAAGCTCATATCTTCCATTTCTTGGAGACAAATGGGAATCGGCTGGGGATCCTTTAACTGATTCCTCTGCACGATTTGTGGGATTGTCTCGGTTAGAGGTCCATCCAGGGCCACGTTCTCTTGTCGGGGTTCCTCCATCGGGTTGTCGGTAGGCTGTCCATCCAGCTTTGGTTAACTCGACATCTCTCCTTCAGGTGACATTTCCCCTGAAGCAACAGAGTTGAATGCCCGCTCGATAGCCTCGGCTACGACAGAATTAGGAATCTCCTGATTTTTGGCTGCCTTAGTATTGGAAATTAGATGCAATATCTGTTGCATCTTACGCAAGGCCATGGCATGTTGCATCTTTCTTTTCTGAGTCATGGATGCGACTTTCGGTGGTGCATCTTTCTTTTCGGGAGCCTGATTGACAA
The DNA here is from genome assembly GCA_029783415.1 of Anisodus acutangulus. NCBI lineage: Eukaryota > Viridiplantae > Streptophyta > Magnoliopsida > Solanales > Solanaceae > Anisodus > Anisodus acutangulus. The sequence continues at coordinate 10,992,755 of CM056492.1, forward strand.
ACCACTTCCCCTCTTCTGTGTTGGCGGCTGGTTTAATCATTCTTCGGGGTCTCATCTGGTCCTCATCTCTCGCCATGATACGTAAGGACGAAACACCCTCATTTACATTAAACTCGACCACCCTCTGTTTGATTTTAGGGAGTGGTTCTTTATCTATTCGAGGCATGATTGGCTGCCGAATGGTCGGCATCCGTACTTGCCCCCTAGGCCTATGCCTGATGCCGATAGGGACCCTCCTGAACCTCATGGTTTGTTCCTGAAGTTCTCGTTCAACGTCCCTCGAGTATTTAGGATAAAACTGCTCCTAGCTGGCTGCCTGTCATCGCGAATGTCATGTAGGTTACCTAACATGTTGAACACAGATGTCCTTGCGGCCTTCTCCCCTTCGGTAGGTTTCTTTAGGACCCACACCCTTTTCATCGGCTTTCTCCCTTTGGTGTCCCTTGACTCATCGGGCTTAGCAAAAGATACCATAAATATTGGTACCGCGGGAAAGGGATCGGAATCAATGGACATTTCTGTCATACTTTTGTCGGCTAGCTTGAACCTCCCATCTTTGATGCCCTTTTGGATCGCCTTTCTGAAGACCACACAATTAGAAGTAGAGTGGTTGTATGAATTATGCCACTTGCAGTACTTCTTATCTTTGAGTTCCTCGGCAAGCAGAATTCTATGACCATCAAGCAGCCGAATCTGCTTATCTTTGAGCAGATGATCAAAGATATGATCTGCCTTTGTGATGTCAAACGAGTAACCGACCCTGTCATCGGATGAACTCGTCTCCTTGCCTTTTACGACTTTTAAGGATGGGCAAAAGTAAACCTTACCCCTAACAATCTCGGCCACAATTGCGTCTGCCGTCCAATTGGCTGACTCTGAGTCAGACTCATCCGCTTCAATGATGGATACCAAGTGGGAGCCTCGATTTTGGCTGGCTCTTCTCTGCTCCTTCTCCTGGATGTACTGCTCTATTTAGCTAGCCTTTTCGGCTAACTGACTCAGGTCAGAGCAGGATTGTCCCACCAACTTCTCCTTTAACTGAGAGTGCATATTGTTGATTATTATGTGGGCACACTCAGACTTAGGGAAGTGTACGTTGCATTTTCTAACCTTCTTTCTGAATCTCTCGATAAAATCGGCAGCCGATTCAGCGACATGCTGCTTGAGATTCGTTAGATCAGTCATGGTAACCTGAGGTTGGGGCCAATCGAACCTATCATGGAAGCAACCCTCCATGTCAGCCCAGTTCTGTACGGAATCAGAAGCCAAATAGGAGTATCATGCGAAGGTTGTTGCCGTTAGAGAGAGAGAAAATAACTGCAACTTGTGATACTCATTCTGGCCAGCCTTGCCGCATTGGGCAGTAAATCTACCGATGTGATCGATAGTGGATTTGCCGTCATCGCCAGAGAAGATGGCAAACTCCGGTGTTTTGAAGCCCCTCGGCAAAGGTGCTATCCGATCTACCCAATCGGGGTAAGGCTTCTTACAAACAGGCATGTCCAAAGGTTTCAGTTGGATGCCGAAGTACCTTCGCATGGTATTAGCGATAATTTTTGGGTTTATCAGTTGTGACGTCCGCTGCCGATTCTCGACTGGATTCGGCTGGTAGGCGTTCTGCACTAGCGACCTCCATTCTGCACTTTGTTGGACAGGGTTTTGAAGATTGTTGGTGGTCTGCTGGCCATTACCAATAGGTGGGGTAATGCCCCATTGCTGCTGTTGGGTATGGCCGCCAAAGCCTGCAACCTGAACTCCTGGAACGGCTAACGGAGCCTGAGGGTAAGGTGAAACAATATTCCATGGATGCTCTCCTCGGACGTCGGCCGTTCTTAGAAAATTTACGCTTCCTAGAAGGTATGGATTGGGTACTGGCAATGACTGCTGGAATGGTATTCATCTGTAAGAAACGTCACCAGATAGCCGAGCTAAGTCATAGCCAGGGACCATCACCTGCCAATTCAGCTGGCCAACATTGTTCGCCTGCCTCGTAGGGCCGTTTGTAGAAATGTACATGCAGTGACTAAATTTCCAACAATATATATCTTCATCACTTACAGAGAACGTTGGAATTGAATTGGTCAGCTGTCACATGGATGGCTTTTACCCACCATGTGAGCAGGATGATGGTTTTCTAATTTTAGTCGCAGAAACAATTAAGAGGATTGAAATTTACTGACATACCCAAAAAATTAATCACGAGTAAAAAATACTACTAGTATGATTCTCAAGCATAAGATTCTCTTTTTATTTTTTATTTTCGTGCTTAATGTTCATTGCTGTATTAATTACCTTATCCTATTCTAGTAGCTTTCTTAAAATACACATAATTTCATTGCACGAAAGTGGAATAGTTCATTATTAGTTACCTTATCCTATATGTATCAGTTTCAAGATCCAATGGACCAATTGCTTAGCTAAATTAAAATCATCAGCATATAGTACTACATATATAGTTCAGTCTATATATTGAGTGCTCACAAATAATCAATTTTCCCTTGAAGAATTTCCTCATATAAGTACACCAATGATTAAAATTTGAAAGGTACTCCATCTTTGGTTGCTTCTTAATTAACTTATTCTATGGAAAAAGAACTACAGTATCTTTTTTCTTTCTCCTTTTCCTCCTTCTGCTATTCTTGTTTATCGATTTGGATATAGCCCACTGAATAACAAGAAGGTGCTCTTTTTCTTGCTCTTTAGATTTTTAATGTATCATGGTAAAAATCTATAAATTAAAAAATAAGTATTTAGAATTTCAATCATCGCAAAAGCCATATAAACTTCTTAATCTTACCATGTTCAAATTTTCTCTAGTTTGTTGTTCTTCTTCTTCTCTTTTTTTGGGCGCCTGGTCGATAAACACCACTTACCCGCATCCGATGTTTATACCAATTCAATAGATAGATGATATGTATTTACAAATATAAACCTTTACTAATTAATCAAGGTTAATTAACATACATTCTCACCTCATTAAATCAATTAAGTATAGCAAATTTACATGATTTTATATAAACACGGGGATAAGTATTTCCCGTGCTTGGTCCTCGTTCATTTGTTAAATTAGGGTCTAATATTATTTTCTTCTTGAATTCGTCATCTTTAATTGTTTGTTTTCTAAGTTGACATCGTGGAAGAAATTATAAGGTCATCATCATAAATGTCACTAGTTATCAAGCATTTATTTTCTTGCGTTGAATAGAAAGCATATACTATATATAAAAGTCCAAGAATGAAATCATTTGAAATAGACATTGATCATACAAATATTAGTTAGGGCTTTTAGTAGTAATTATATATACTCCTATAATATTGATCATACGTAACAAATATAGCAACTGCATTTGATTATAACACACCCTTCTAGATTATTTCTTTATATTAGCTTCAGAATGAAGAAAACAAAATTGTTAAACTAAGATCTTAGTCTACTCTTGTTCTATCTGCTAAAAAATTAATATAAAAAATTATGGTTGTTGATCTAGTCATACCAAATCAACTATAGTAGTTCAGTAGTTGTAAATTTATTCAGCTAAAAAAAAAAGTATACATAGAATATCAATTTTGATTATAACACCTCATTCGTATATATATAGAAGTTAAATATTAAAATTTCGGTTGTTGAACTCCTCACAAATTCGATTGACTCATTTATTTTAATTTTCTTTCAGCGAATTAAATAAACCATTCAGTAGCTTCTTTTAGGTTTACAAACTTGTTCAAGAATTAGTTTTGTATTGGTTTCAAATCGAAAGATTGAACAAGAAAAGTATGAATGATGACTAATTTCTTAATGACACTGACTTATATGTAAGGGCAAATTGGCTTCTCAGTAATACTTCCTCCTTTCAATTTTAACGGCGGTTTTAGTTCTTTCACGTCCATTAAGAAAAATAAATTCAATGAATTTCTGTATATCTTTTATATTATGTAAATTTATGTTTTAATTGTAATTATGAAGATTAGTTATCTAGTTTGTAGCCATGTAAGTAATCATGTAATACTACATATATTGTACACAATAGTCAATGAAAAGTAGAAAATATATTCCTTTATGGTATCAGAAATCAAACCCTAACTCTTTCTACCCTAGTCGTCCCCACCCCTCTCGGCCGCCCACCCGCCGAAGTCCTCCCTTTCCCTTTCTCTTCTACTTCTCGACAAACCTCTTCCCCTCTTCTTTCCCAATTTTCAATGGCTGAACAACCTAAATTTCATCCTGCTCTTATAGTCAACAACATCAAAAATTTCATTCCCATAACTCTTGAGATGGAAAAAGTTCAGTATTCATCTTGGGCAGAATTGTTTAAGATCCATTGTCGTGTCTACATAGTCATCGATTACATCATCCCTCCAAAATCAAAGCCCACTTCTGAACCCATGGAGAAACACGATGACGAAATTCGATCACGTTTAGATGCGGTTGTTCAACAATGGATCTACGACACAATCTCGAACGACCTATTGCATACAATCATTGAAACTGATGCCACTGGACAACAAACTTGGGAGTGATTGGAAAGTATTTTTCATGATAACAAGACACAACGTGCCTTGTATTTGGAAAATCAATTTAAGGATATTCAGCAGGACGACTTTCCTAATGCATCCGCCTATTGTCAAGAAGTTAAGATGATTGATGATCAACTCTCAAATGTCGGTGCACCGGTCACGAATCAATGATTGGTGATGCAACTCATTGCGGGTTTGAATGAAAATTATGATAGCGTCGCTACTATCCTCCAACACAGCACGCCATTGCCTCCATTTTATGAGGATTGTTCTAGACTTATCTTGGAAGAAACTCAAAAAACCAAGCGAGCAGCGGCTAACGCCAGCACTGTCGACGCCTTCCTCTTGACCACCGGCGGCCTACCTGCCAACATGAGGGGATCGGTTTTTGGCCCATCTCACCGGAAAACCACTGACCCGAAATGTGGTTAAAATTTTCGGAATAACAAAAAAGGCAGAAATTCCGGCAAAAATCACGGTGGTCGCGGCGGTAACAGTAGCAACAGCGACAAAGGACAGCCCTCGCTGCCGAGCAGTGGTAGCAGCCTCCGTCTTAGGCTGCCTACCTATCATGGCCTGCGTAGGCCCATTCGGCTTGGGCTGCTCCACCGTGCCCCTACCCAACATCTTTCTAGGCCCCTACCCGACATCGTCCACAACAGGCATACAATGCACAAGTCTCTCATCCTTCAACCTACATACCGACGGATATTGAGGTGACTATGAACACGATGTCTCTCAATGTTCCAGACGATAGTTAGTACATGGATACTGGCGCCACATCTCATATGACGACATCTTAAGGTACTCTCTCATCTTATTTCAATATGAGAAATTTAAATCATAATATTATTGTTGGTAGTGGACAAGGCATTCCCATTCGAGGTTATGGACAATCATCCCTCTCCCCACCACATCCACCGTTAGTTTTAAACAAATGTCATCCATGTTTCGAAACTTATCAAAAATCTAATCTTTCTGCGTCGTTTCACAACCGATAATAATGTTTTCCTTGAATTTTGAACCTTTTGATTTTTCTGTGAAGGACCTTATGACAGGGATGCGAATAATGAGATGTGACAACACCGAATACCTTTATCCTATCACCAGCACAATTGGCCATCCAGCCTCATCTCCATCAACCTTTGCAGTTATTTCATCTCTGTTATGACATAATAGATTAGAACATCCGGGAGATTATGTTTTACACTCCCTTAGCAAAAATGAATTTATTGATTGCAAACATGTCTCTTATCCTCCTATTTGTGAATTTTGTATTTTTGGGAAACATGTCAAATTTCCATTTTATTCTTCATCCACCTGTACTTTAATGCGTCCACAGTGATATATGGACTTTTCCTATTTTAAGCACGACCGGGCATAGATATTATGTGTTGATTTTGGATGATTATTCCAACTTTCTGTGGACTTTTTCCATTGATAATAAGTCTCAAGTCTATTCTATTTTTTCTTCCTTTAGTGCTTTAATAAAGACACATTTTGAAAAGAATATCAAATGTTTTCAATGTGACAATGGGAGGGAATTCGATAATCAACAATTCAAACATTTCTGCGCCAACCACAACCTTGTCTTTCATTTTTCCTGTCCACACGCCTCTCCACAAAATGGAAAAGCCGAATGCAAAATTAGAACCATAAACAACTTAATTCGTGCCCTCCTTGCCCACGCCTCCATCCCCCTATTTTAGGCATTACTCCATCTCAATGGTAACCTATCTCTTGAATATTCTCCCAAATAAGTCTCTCAAACACAAGTCTTCCACTCAAATTATCTACCTTCGGGTCCTTCCTATAAGTATTTACGAACATTCGGATATCTATGCTACACTCTCCATCCATCCACTCAAATCAACAAGTTGCAACATCAGTCATCCCCGCGTGTCTTTCTTGGTTACCCCACCAATCATCGAGGTTACGACTTGTCAAGTCAAAAATAATCATTTCTAGATATGTCATATTCGATGAGTCCCAATTCCCCTTTGCCAAACTCAATTCTCCACATCTGGATTTCTATGACTTCTTAAATGATGGCCTAAATCTCCTTCTCATTCATCACTTGTAAAATCAGTCGCTACAATCACCGACACCCATCCCGAGTCAGTCAGTCCAGGCAGCCCCGCAACGGGAGCCTTGGAACAACTACTCTCATCTTTCTGATTCGATCGCCGCCCCTCAGCCAGCTTCCCCGCCGTTATTGCCTCTCTGCCCCACCCCTTCACTCCCGATCTTGTTCCCGATCCTGCTGCCCGCCTCAGCAACCCCTAGCCGATCCCATCCAACCTTCTGCGGCACCCCGACGGACAATGGAAACTCGTGCTATGCATGTCATTTCAAAACCCAAACGACTATTTAACTTGTCCAATTTAGTTTCTCATTCACCTCTTCCTCGCAACTCGAAAGATGCCTTGTCCGATCCTAATTGAAAAAATGCAATGATTGACGAATATAATGCTCTTATTGACAATAAAATGTGGGATCTAGTACCCCGTCCTCTTGATGCTAATATTATTTGTTCTATATGGATTTTTCCACATAAAAAGTAATTTGATGGTTCTTTTAAGAGACACAAGGCACTACTTGTAGGTGATGACATGTCTCAACAGGTGGGAGTGGATTGTGATGAAACTTTCAGCCCGGTGGTGAAACCGATGACCATTCGGACCGTCTCAGTATTACTTTGTCCAAATATTGGCCTATTCATCAGCTTGAAGTAAAAATGCTTTCTTGTATGGAGACCTTCATGAAACTGTACATATGCATCAACTTATAGGATTCGGGGATCCGATTCATCTTGGTTATGTGTCTTTTGAAGAAATCACTCTATGGACTCAAATAGGTTCCTCGTGCATGGTACCAACGGTTTGCTGATTTTGTATACTCTATCGGATTTTCACATCGCAAATCTGACCATTCACTGTTCATCTATAGCAAGGGTAATGACATGGAATACATCCTACTATATGTTAATGATATCATCCTCACCACATCTTCTGATGCACTTCGCTGGTCCATTATGTCACTATTTGCCTCTGAGTTTGCTATGAAGGATTTGGGCCCCCTAAGCTATTTTATGGGCATTGCTGTTAGGAGACATGCATGTGGCTTATTTCTTTGTCAAAGGAAGTACGCCGAATATATCATTGACCGAGCAGGCATGACGTCTTGCAAACCACCCAACACATCAGTGGACACTAATTTCAAACTCAATGCCTCTTCAGATTCTCTGTATGTCGAACCGACTCACTATCGCAGTTTAGCAGGATCATTGTAATAACTTACTTTCACGAGACCAGATATATTATATGTCGTTTAACAAATATGCTTACATATGCACAACCCGATGGATGCACATATGAATGCACTCAAACATATTTTGCGCTATGTACAAGGTACTCTTCACTTCGGTCTACACATGTACAAGTCCACATTCTCTAGTCTTACCTCTTATTCTGACGCTGACTCGGATGGCTATCCGGGCACTCGTCGTTCCACGTCAGGTTACTGTGTTTTCTTCGGAGATAACTTGCTTTCTTGATCTTCTAAAAGACAACCAACTTTGTATCAATCCAGTGTCGAAGCCGAGTACAGAGGAGTAGCGAATGTTGTCTCTGAGTCTTGTTGGATACGCAACCTTTTGCTAAAACTTCACTGCCCAATCCGCAAGGCTACATTGGTCTACTGTGATAATGTCAGTGCGATATATCTCTCTGGCAATCACGTTCAACAACAACGCACTAAACACATTGAAATGGATATTCACTTTGTACGTGAAAAATGGCTAGTGGACAAGTTCGTGTCCTTCATGTTCCTTCCCGGTATCAGATTGCTGATTTATTTACTAAAGGAGTTCACCGCTTACTATTTGATGATTTCTGAGTCAGTCTCAGCGTACGAGAACCTCCCGCTTCGACTGCGAGGGTGTGATAGAATATTCTCGTATCTTTGTATATCTTTTATATTAGGTAAATTTATATTCCAATTGTAATTAGAAAGATTAGTTACCTAGTTTGTAGCCATGTAAAAAAACATGTAAAACTATATATATTGTACACAATAATCAATGAAATACAGGAAACATATTTCTTTAAAACGACAGTTAGAATGAAATAGAAAGAGTAATATTTCTAGTTATTATTACTTATTAAGATTTTCAACAGTAAATTAATTAATTAAAAGTAAAAATATTAGACCATTAAAATATGATATGTCCAACCTGTCCAAGTTCTTTTAGCTCAACTTGATTCGCCAAAAATCAACTCATCAAAAAGTTGGGTTGATTTGGATAAATATGTAGCACAATTGATCCATGTTATTTGATATGTTACGTTGCTATAATAAAGAAGAATAAATTTTCTATTTGTTTTGTTTGATAATTAAGCAAATTATATGAAAACAAACTAAGAAATTGAATAGAGTTGGATGGCTTAGCCATTTTTACCTAACTCATCTCAGTAGTCCGTCCAAGTAATTTTTGGCAGGATTGGGCGATAACTCAATTATTAATTATCATATTTTGATCCGCTCAAATTTAATCCAAAATCAACCATTTGCCAGCTTAGAATTAAGGGAGATAATTGTAGTTAAGCATCATGTAGAGCTAAATTTGAAGGCAAATGTATGTATTAGCGAATATTCTCAGAATATTCGTCGTATATTTTGTAATTATGATAAATGTATATTTAAGGTAACTTAGGATTCTAATTGTATTAGGAATCAACCTTTGTAAGGTAAGTTAGGATTCGTACCATATTAGGAATCAACCTTTGTACAACTATATATATTGTGAATAATGAAAGAAATTCCCAAGGGAAATTATTCTATCTTTCATGGTATCAAGAGCCTAAAACCTAAATCCTCATTCCCGGCCGAAATCCGATTTTTTTTCTGCTTTCACAGAAAAAAAAAAAAAATTTTTTTTTCTGGTTTCTTCCTCCATATTTCGGCCAAACCAGAAAATTCCCTTCCCTCGACAGGCGGCAACCATGTCTTCCCCCACAAATTCCGTTTCAACCACTGGCACACTTGAAAACCCCTCTCAACGTTCAGTAACTTCTTTTCATCCGGCATTCGCCGTTAACAACATCAAGAATTTTATCCCTATAATTCTTGACCAAGAAGACTGTCAATATTCCATGTGGATGGAACTATTCTACATTCATGCATGTGCATACAACGTGCTCGATCACATTGACGAATCTGTTCCTCGTCCCACCGATGTTACAGACTCAATATGGCGTCGTCTTGACGCCATCGTCAAACAATGGATCTACGGCACCATCTCCAAAGATCTGTTATGCACTATCATGAAAACAGGTGCTACGGCACGTGAACTTTGGGTCCGGCTAGAAGAAATCTTTCAGGACAATAAAAATACTCGGGCTGTGTATTTGGAAGAGCAATTCAACAATACCCGCCTCGAGAATTTTAACAACATGTCCGAATATTGTAAGCAACTGAAACTCATAACCGATCAACTATCCAACGTCGGGACTTCTGTTTCAGAAACCAAGATGGTGCTTCAACTTGTTGCGGGTTTACCGAAAGGTGAATATGACACACTCGCAACAATGATTCAACAAGCCGACCCTCTCCCAAGTTTCAACAAGGCACGTTCACAACTATTGTTGGAAGAAACTAGACGTGCTAAACAAGAGGAACATAATCAAAAGGCGTTAGCCGTTGACGGGATGGCGACACCTGCGGCCAGAAGAACTGCCAGCCCAAAGCGAAGAAGAAGCAGCAGCAGCAGGAACAGAGGGGCGGAGGTCGTGGCGGCAGAGGTCGCAACAATAAAGGCAAGGGTCGCGGAAAGGGCCAACGCAACGATGGGTGGACAACAACGGCCGGCTGGGCGGCAAGCAGCGATGGTCTAACTGCGGCGCGATGGCCCAACCAGCAGAATCGGGCCTCGCCGCATGCCCGCACTCGACCGCAGGGCCCGGCCCAGCGGCCTTGGTCGATCGGCCTGTTGGGCCTGCCCAGCCACCAGCAGCCCACCAGCGGCGAGCCCACTGACATAGCCCAAAGAAGAAGAATCGGCAGCATTGCGATCATAGCCCAAAGGCGAAGACTGCAGCGGCCAGCCACTGGCCCCGATCGATTTGGGCCAGGCATACACCACCGTGAACCTTCAACAGCCCGGCGACAATTGGTACATGGACACCGGAGCCACATCTCACCTCACCGCGTCGGGTAACCTATCTCAACTACGTCGGCTAAAGTGTCCTCAATTTATTACCGCCGGCAATGGTAATCGCATTCCAATTGAAGGTTACGGTATACACACACCAAACATCCACATCCACCTTTCTCCCTAAACCACGTCCTATACACACCTAACATCATTAAAAACTTAATTTACGTTAGAAAATTCACTAGCAATAATTACGTATGCATCGAATTTTACCCTTTTGGTTTTTCTGTGAAGGAACTCAATACGGGGAAAATTCTTACACGCTGTAATAGTGTGGGAGACCTTTACCCATTCACTCAATCTAACGCTGTCAGACCGCAAGCACCTCTATCCCTTGCGGCGATCTCTCCCTCAACTTGGCACAACAGACTCGGACACCCCGGAGACCCAGTTTTTACTTTTCTTAGGACTTCTAAGCCTATTCAATGTAATAATGGGAAAATTGCCCAACACTATTTTTCTTGTCCACTAGGCAAACATATTCGTCTTCCCTTTATGTCATCAAACAGTGTTACTTTTTCTCCCATTGATATTGTTCATGCTGATTTGTGGACATCTCCGATTGCTAGCTCTTTGGGTCATAAATTCTATCTAGTATTCTTTGATGATTTTTCACATTTTATCTGGATTTACCCACTGAAATTCAAATATGAAGTTTTTGCAAAATTCCTCGAGTTTCAAAAATTCATTAAGACACAATTTGAAAAACCTATTAAATCATTCCAATGTGATAATGGACGTGAATTTAATAACTCGGCATTTCACAATTTACATTCTAAACAAGGCATGGTTTTCCGCTTTTCTTGTCCCTATACTTCTTCCCAAAACGGAAAGGTGAAAGAATTATACGTACCATCAATAACATGGTCCGCACACTTACATTTCATGCACGCCTACCACGCCTTTTTGGGTCTATCTTTGTCAAAATGGTAGAATCCCTTCTAAATATTTTACCAACTAGCACACTCCAAAACAAAACCCCTACAGAAATCTTATACCGTAGGCAGCCATCATATGATCACCTACGTATTTTTGGATGCTTATGCTACCCCAACATAGCCTCCACTGCACCCACCAAACTTGCCCCTCGCACTCTTCCGTGTGTCTTCCTTGGTCTATCTCCTAATCATCGGGGCTACTTGTGCTATGACATTGCTACTCACAAAATCATCGTCTCCCGTCACGTTACCTTTAACGAGACAACCTTTCCTTTTTCAAATCTTCGGAAATTTCAGACCACCGATTACATCTTTCTCGATGAACCGAGTTTGTCTCCGGTCATCCAAAATCTGTACCCAGAAGCTCATCGTTCGACGCCACTGCCGCCTCCAGCGATGTCATCGATCCTCCGCAAAGAATGCTACCACCCAGTCCAGCTCCCACACCACCTATGCTGCACCCTGTTGAGTCTAATGCACCACTCACACTGCCTCCAGTCCAGCAAAACCAGCAACCTGTCGAGTCTCCTGCTTCTGCAGCAACACTGCTGCCAACCAGTCCCGCAACCCAGCTGCCTACCAGTCCCGACCTCCCACTGCAGCCCCCTCACCGCATGGAGACTCGTGCACAACACGGGATCTTCAAACCCAAGGTTCACTTCAATCTCTCCACACAAACCTTATCACCCATTCCAAAGAATCCAAAACTAGCTAAACTGGACCCCAATTGGAATGCGGCCATGTGCGAAGAGTTTAACGCTTTAACCAAGCAGAACACTTGGGATTTGGTACCTAGACCGGTGATGTGAATGTTATCCGGTGTATGTGGCTATTTCGTCACAAGTTGAGACAGTGGTGACTTAGAGAGGTATAAGGCAAGACTAGTTGCAAATGGCACTAATCGGCGGGAGGGTATTGATTGTGGTGAGACATTCATCCGGTTGTTAAACCGCCACTATTCGGACCGTTCTCGGTATTGCTATGGGCTTGCATTGGCGATTCATCGACTTGATGTCAAGAATGCGTTTCTTCATGGGGATTTGAAAGAGACTGTGTACATGCGTCAGCCTCCTGGTTTTGTTCATCCGGCTGCTCCACAGTTTGTGTGTCGTCTCAGGATGTCACTGTATGGACTGGAACAGGCCCCCGCTTGGTATGATCGGTTCGCCAGGTATCTTACGCAAATTGGTTTTGTATGTAGCGGTGTGATACCTCTCTCTTCACTTTTCACCGAGGTAGCGACCTTTGCATATTTGCTATTATATGTCGGCGATATTGTTCTTCTTGCCTCATCCGACGGGTTGAAGAATGAAATCATTGCTCTACTCAAAACCGAATTTGCTATGACCGACTTGGGGAAGCTAAGTTACTTTTTGGGTATATCGGTGACTAGATCTGCGCCAATATGTTCCTGTGTCGTAAAGTATCACGAGAAGAGATAGTGTCTGAGGCCAAGATGGCAAATTGTAAAATTATGCCAACTCCGGTGGACTCAAAATCCAAGCTTAGTGCCAATGACGGTGCGCCCAGTTTACGATCCCACTCTATATCGGAGTCTAGCGGTGCTCTTGATATCTTACATTCACTAGGCACGATATTGCATATGCCGTTCGGCGGTGTGTCTGTTCATGCACGACCCCAGAGTCCCATTTTGCCGCCCTCAAACGTATTATCGGATATGTTAAGGGCACACTTGACTTTGGATTACATCTATACCCCTGCCCCAACCAAATTGCTAGCCTACACGGATGCAGATTAGGCGGGATGCCGACACACGTCGCTCCACCTCTGGGTCTTGTGTATTTCTTGGGGATAATCTTATCTCATGGTCCGCCAAGCGGCAGCCACGTCTCCGTTCGAGTCTTTGAGCGAATATCGCGGAGTTGCTAATGTAAATCGTCCGAGATCTGTTGGCTCAAATCTTCTTTTGGAGCTCCGGTGTCCATTCCAAAGGCGTCTATAGTTTATTGTGACAACATATCTGCTATCTATATGTCTCATAATCCGGTCCAACATCGGCCGAACTAAGCATATTGAGATGGATATCCACTTTGTGCGAGAAGGTTGCTCGTGGTCGTCAAAATTTTACATGTGCCTTCCTCGTATCAGTATGCAGATATTTTCACAAAGGGACTACCGCGACAGCTCTTCACCGACTTCCGATCCAGCCTTAGCATTCGGCCTCCTCCCGCTCCGTCTGAGGGGGAGTATTAGCGAATATTCTCAGAATATTCGTCGTATATTTTGTAATTATGATAAATGTATATTTAAGGTAACTTAGGATTCTAATTGTATTAGGAATCAACCTTTGTAAGGTAAGTTAGGATTCGTACCATATTAGGAATCAACCTTTGTACAACTATATATATTGTGAATAATGAAAGAAATTCCCAAGGGAAATTATTCTATCTTTCAGTATGTAATTAGTCCCCCAAAGCAGCTATTTTCACAGAGAAATCATCTAGTAAAGTAAATTTATCGCTTAATCTTTCATAATTGCTGGCTTAAAAATATTAATAAGACATATGCAAAAGTTGGTGTGGTCGCTGGCCAGCATCCACCTAAGAACATACCAAACATCCACATAAGAAAAGGGATTATGCATGAAAAAAATTAGGTTTAGGCATCAATCATTTTGGAGAATATTATTGAACATTAATTTAAATAATTATTTTATTAAACAACTAAAAGCCACAGATTATTGAAGTGGTTAAGGAGCTGGGTTTGGCTCTGAATTCTAGCTCCAGCTCCTTATGAGAAAAATATGAAAACTTTAATTACGTAACATTTATATTGGTATATTCTAGCATACCATGGATCTTATCAAGAAAAGATTGCATACCTAAATGTTTCGAATAATTTTCAGTTAATCACTACGATTCAATATTGTTCTTGGAAAAATCGTTGCTTAATTATCAACAAGGTTATCTCAGTTTTTAATTTTGCTGACAAATCGTAGTTTTGTTAATAATTTGTACCTTAATTGTTCTATGTTTTTAAAAATCTGGTTTGATCTTTTTAAGTGTTACAATTCTTCTTCAACCCTAATATAAAAAGTTCTTGACGTCTTTTCAAAATATAAATGTTCGTCAATTAAAAACCCATAGATAAACAAGCTTTAAGACATTATTTGTCGTAACTAAAACGAATACATTTGTGGGGGGAAAGGCATCAACTTTGTATGACGTGCTGTTTTCAAAAGCTGTTATTTACGATTTTTTTTTAAAAAATGTATAGTTTACAATAAGCCTTAAAAATTCATATGGTTATAAATCATTTCATTAAAAATAAATTGAAAAAATATTTAATGATATAATTATTTTTAAATATTAAAAAAAATCATTCTTTTTTTTACAAACTAATAAAAGAAAAACGTCAGGTAAACTGGACACATAGAAGTATATATACTCATGTCACAATTGAGAATGAGATAAAGGATTCAAAACCCATCAATAGTGTAGCATCCCTTTCTCTTTCAACTTCTCACCATTTATGTGAGGTTTTTTTTTTCTAGTCTTTCCGAAAAAAGAGAATATGAAATAATTGGTGATTATTGCGACTGCCAGCTCTCAAATGAAATTTAGTTAGAAAGACACTTTTCAATTTATTTTATTTCAAAGGAATAATACTGCACGTCCAACGCATACGTCCACTAAGGATAAGAATTAAACCTATGAAAAAAGAAAATACTAGAGAAAATATTTTTCCACATAAGGGCTACAATAATTTCCTCTTTTGTTAATTGCAATTTGCATGAACGGAGTTAATCACATGCAAGATGTTGTTGCCCTCAACTGAGCTACTACTCATGTAGTCTAATCAGAATCTGTTTCTTTTTTCTTCTAAATTTTTATAGTAGGAATTGAGAATTCCTTTTTTTAGTCGACATATGGAGGGAAATTAAAGTGGAGTATCGAAGCAACAATAAACTTATGTTTGTGTGATTTATAGGTTACGAGTTTAGGTTCAATTCGTGGAATCGACTACTAATATTTACGTCAGAATAGACTGTTTATATTACGCCTCCTTTTATATGTAGCCCTTCCCTCAATCCTAAAATGATAAGTTCAGTCCTGGAAAAGGTGAATATGCTGCCAATAGTATAAAGTTGTCAAGTAAATATAGCAATTTCCCCACTTCATGATTCACGTTACATAATATTTTTATAGTGAATATATTCCATGGGGACGATCACGGGTTGGGGTTGGACAGTGGGACGGGTAGGGGCTGGTTGCCGGGTAGGCAGCTGTTTGGGGCAGTGTGCCTTGAGTATTTTCGGGCAGGAACGGGGCAGGATTCAGGCAGTTGGGTGGGGTTGACGGGACGGCCTAAGGATGCGGATTTTGTAGTGCATTTTGGACTAGAGGTGAGGTGTCCGAGTCATCAAGGAATTTGTAATCAGTGACTAAAAAATTTTGGATGTTGTCAAATGGGAAAACGTACTCAACAAACGTGATATGACGTGAGATTACGATTTTGTCAGTGGATAACTCATACCACAAGTACCCCCTATGGTTCGACGGAAAACCTAGGAAGATGCACAGTGTGGAGCGAGGTGCTAATGTGTGAGGGACCGTTAAGACAAGATTTGGGTAACACAAACAACAACAAATTCAAAGGTGATCATAGAAAGGGATCCGACGGAAGAGAATTTCAGTGGGTGTCCTATTTTGGATCGTATGAGTAGGAAAGATGTTAAGAATGTGTTCTGTCATTTTTAATGCATATACCCAAAAGGGAGGGGGGAGAGACACATGAAAAATAAGGGTACAAATCATATTATTAATGGTGCGGAGAATTCTTTCGACTTTACCATTTTGAGGGAAGTATGGGGGCATGAGAAACGAAAAACCATGTCATTAGCCGCACAAAAATTATGAAAGGGGGAGTTATTGAACTCACGACCATTATCACATTGAAACGTTTTGACTGAGGTTGCTAGTTATAGGGGACGTCCATAAATCCGCATGAATGATATCAAAGGGAGAGAAAGTAATACTTAAAGAAGACGTAAATGGATGTCTAACATGTTTCCCTAGATGACAAGAGGAGAAACTATGGGAAAGTTTCCTTTTATTACAGTTGATTAAATTGCGGTTTCTAAGGGATTAAAAAACATGAGCTCCCGGATGACCAAGTCTACTATACCACATTGATGGAGATATTGCAGATAAAGCGGTGGGTGGAGTGACATGGGCAGTGGACGTGGGTAGGAAAGGATAGAGGTCCCCCACACTATTGCATCTCGTAAGAAGTCTCCTCGTACGTAGGTCCTTTACAGAAAAATCAAACGAGTCGAAATCAATGGATACAAAATTATCAGTGACAAATTTTCTAACAGAGATTAGGTTCTTGATAATGTTAGGGGCATATAGGACGTTTTTAAGGGAGAAGTGGGGATGTGGTGGTGGAGTTAGTGTGTGGCCAAACCCTTGAATTGGAATGCGATGACCATTTCCGACCATAATAGATTAAGGAGAATTTAAATTGCACAGTTGAGAAAGATTACCAGAATTGTTGGTGAGGTGAGACGTGGCGCCCGTATCCATATACCACGTATTATCGTGTTGTTGTTGGACTGTTGTGTAGTGGGTCGCGATAGTGTGCTGGGTAGTGGGCCTTGTCATTGCCCACTGTTGCTGATGGGCCGCTGTGTAGTAGGCCTAGTGGGTAGACAGTGGCCCGGTGGTGCTTGGCTGCTGGGCAGTGGGCCTCGGCAATGCCTATTGTTGCTGTTGTGCCTGGTCTGGAACGGGCCTGGCTGACTGGGCCCACTACCTGAACGGTTGCCAAGGACGTGGGTTGGCCCACTGAGTTGGGTACTGGGCATGCGGCGGATAATTTATGACGCAGGATGTTGAGGAAGATGAAATGTGGGAAGCTACATGGGCTGCGGGTGACGCCATGAGGATATCAGAAATTTAGGAGAGAAAGAGGGTGTATACTGCCTGTATACTTGATGTATACGGGCTATAAAGAGGGTTGCTTAAGTGATATGTGTCTCTGGTGGTGTATACTGCATGTATACTTGATGTATACAGGCTATAAAATAGGGAATAGAGAGGCTGGGTGTTGTATATATCACGGTATATCACAGTATATCTGGAGTATACAAGTTTGTAGGTAGATGGGAGGCAGTATATCACTGAGAAGCAGGGTATATCGCAGTATATCAGTGGTATGCAGGCTTGTTTAGAAAAGCAAAGGAGTATATCCCGGTATATCTGTAGTATACTTGTTTGTAGGTAGAGGAGAGACAGTATATCACTGAGGAGCATGGTATAAGGACTGTATATCATAAAGGAGCAGTGGTATACGGGCCGTTATACTGCTATTTTTCCGTTGGAAGAACGATGCGGATGAGAGGGGTACGGCGGCCAAAATAGGGTATTAGGGTAGTGAGGTATTTTTAGCTCTTGATATCAGTGATCAGATCCGCACATGCCATGTTCTTGTGTCAGCGTAAGTATGCAGAAGAGATTGTCTACACGGCTAAAATGGCTAACTGCAAGATCATGCCCACTCATGTCGACTCAAAGTCCAAACTCAATGCGGATGATGGGGATCCAGTCAGCGATCCCTCTCTATATATGAGTCTCGCAGGTGCTCTTCAGTATGTCACCTTTACTCGGCCAGATATTGCATATGTTGTTCAGCAGGTGTCCTTGTTCATGCACACTCATAGGGAACCTCACTTTACAGCTCTTAAGCATATCATTCAGTATGTTAAAGGCACTCTTGATTATGAACTACATTTATATCCCTCTACACCGAATAGGTTGCTCTCCTACACAGACGTCGATTGAGCAGGTTGTCCAGACACCCGTCGCACTACGTCCGGCTATTGCATATTTTTAGGAGATAATATTATTTCATGGTCTGCTAAGCGGCAAACCACGCTTTTTCGTTCGAGTGCAGAAGCAGAATATCGAGGCGTTGCGAACGTTGTTGCCGAGCTATGTGGGCTCCGAAATCTCCTTCTTGAGCTTCATTGTCCCCTACGTAGGGCATCTTTCGTTTACTATGATAACATATCTGCTGTCTACTTGTCTCATAATCCGGTTCAGCATCAGTGAACCAAGCATATTGAGATGGATATTCACTTTGTTCGTGAGAAGGTTGCAATGGGTCACGTTAGGGTGCTGCATGTTCCTCCTTCGTATCTGTACACATATATCTTCACAAAGGGGCTTACTCGACAATTGTTCCTTGACTTTAGATTCAGTCTCAGCGTACGGCCTCCTCCCGCTCCGACTGAGGGGTGTGATAATGAATATATTTCATATATATTCATAATATATTCTGTAATTAATATTTAGTGTAATTAAGGTAATTAATGTAAAATAGAGATCATAATTCTATTAGGACTACAATTGTATACTCTATATATATTACATTAATAAGAGAACTCCCTCAAGGAGATTTACACTATTCTTTACATGGTATCAGAGTCAGACCCATTCCAATTCTTTGTTCACCGATGTTGGGCCCCCAAATTATATTATTCACGCTCCAGTTAACAATGTCTGGACGTGCGGGGGAGTGCTAAGAGTCCCACATCAGATATGGAATGGAAACATGGACTCCTTATATGGACTTGGACAATTCTTGCCCTACAAGCTAGCTTTTGAGGTTGAGTTAGGCCCAAGATCCATTCTTTACCATATTTGTGTAACACAATTTAAAAGAAATTTATTTTGCAACCCAGTCTAATATCGATGCTTTTCAACATGTTTCCACATCATGATTTTATTCAGTCTGCAGGAAACTAAATTTTAATTTTCAATTGATATCTTGTGGATATTATGTAAGTTGTTTGCTAAAGCTCATTATTTTGTTTGTGACTCAACATAAATCTTCTAACTAAAAACACTTGGAGAAAGTTCAAAAATGTTTGATTGCTACTTTTATAAGATATTGCAACCTTTCAATCATGGAATCATAAAAGGAAATAACTTTTATGTTGTTATTTACGTATAATTTCTACATTTCTTTCAGTTTGAGCAATTTTTACGAAAAGAGAAACGTATAGCTAAAAAAACTACTACGAAGTAAAGCAAGAAATTTGGAATTTACTCCAACTTTCATGCAGTTTGGTCCCAAAAAGGCAGCATAATCTATAAATCTTTACAGTTTCATTTGAGATTGAGAGCTTCTTTAATGGATCTTCATGATTTTGAGTCATAATTTCTCAAATATATAAATTTATTTTGCTTGAATACAAATCAATCTACCATGAATAATGGTCCACTACAAAATTATACTCCCTCCGTCTCAAAATATTTGTCGTGGTTAAAAAAAATAGTTGTCTCAAATTATTTATCGTTTTAGAAGTTCAAGGCACAATTAATTAATTTTTTTCCATTTTACCCTTTGTCATTAATGAAGATGACACATAAATAGAGCAAATATTCAATGGAAATAAATTAAAACTTAGACGGTAAAGTATGTCAAATATCCCTCCTAATTAATATTTCTTAGGGAACGTATAAATTAAAAAAGTCATAAATAATTTGAGACGGAGGGAGTATTACCATTGACTTCTTGCTAGCAGGGCAATCACCATGTGGAAAAATGAAAAGTAGGAAGTCATTTTCCTTGCAACCTAATTCACATAACTAATCATACTTGCTTCTCTGTTTTAACAAAAAATTGTTTTCAAAGAAACATGAAATATAAAATGGGGTCTCATGATAGTGAAATCTAATTTTTTTTTTTTTGTGCTTTTCTGAAAGTAAACTCAACTGATAAATGGCTACAATTATATCATACATCTTTTCCTATCAATATAAATTTTAAGTTTTGTTTTGAAATAGTTTTTTTCCGACCATTATCTCCACTTGGTGAGCTCATAGCATAGGATGAACGATTGGCCATCATCAAATTATGTGGGTTGTCGTGGGATGAATATAGTCTCTTTACTCTTATTCTTATTAGAAATTTCCGGTTCGAATCTTGTGAACAAAAAGAATTGAAAGAAATAATATCTTGATTATTTTCATTAATGAAGAGGTCTATATATACAATACACAATTTCTAATTATGAAAAATCATATTCCTACTATAATACTAATATCCTAATTACACTTGTACAAGAATTCTATAAAGTATGGTAAAACCCCTAAATATCCTAAATATACACTTTGTCCATGTGGGATACACGATGGTTTCTATCACACTTCCGCAGTCATAGCGGACGGTTGTCGTACGCTGAGACTGTCCCTAAAATCTTCAAACATAATCAAGGGAAGACCCTTAGTAAAGATGTCAGCAATTTGGTACCGTGAAGGGACATGCAAGACGCGTACTTGTCCATGAGCTACATTTTCGTGAACAAAGTGAATGTCCATCTCGATGTGTTTATTGTGCTGATGTTGGACAGGATTCCCAGAGAGATAGATGGCACTAACATTATCACAGTAGACCAAGGTAGCTTTTTGAATAGGAAAGTGAAGCTCTAATAAAAGGTTACACATCTAACATGACTCAGATTGGCTACTCCTCGATACTCGACATCCGCACTGGATCGTGATAAAGTAGCATGGCATTTTGCCAACCAAGAGACCAAGTTATCACCAAGAAATATACAAAACCAGAGGTTGAACATCTGGTATCTGCACATCCACCCCAATCAACATTTGTATAAGAGACGAGAGTAGAGACTGATGATGGATATAAATGCAACTTATAATTAAGTGTGCCATGTATGTATCGTATAATGCATTTTAGCGCATGCATGTGCTCAGTCCACGAATCATGCATAAATAAACACACTTGCTGAACTACATAAGCAATATATGGTCTCGTGAATGTAAGATACTGAATAGCCCCTGCAAGACTATGATATTGGGTGGGATCCTTAAATGGTGTGCTAGACGTAGCACTCAGCTTCGGTTTGGTATCAACCAGAGTAGACGAGGACTTACAAGATGACATGCCAGCTCTCTCAATTATCCCAATCGCATACTTTCTATGTGACATGCATGACCAGTGACAACTATTTCCAAAAAATAACTCAAGGACCCCAAGTCTTTCATAGCAAATTCTGAATTGAGAAGGGTCATGATAGACTTGCACAAATTATCAGATGAGCCAATCAAAACAATATCATCCACATACAACAGAATATATGCTAGAGAAGTAACACGACGATAGATGAACATAGAATGATCATACCTGCTGTGAAAAAACCCAATAGTAGACACATAATCTGCAAACCTCTTATACCATGCCCGTGGGGCCTGCTTAAGCCCATATAAGGACTTCTTCAGCAAACAAACATGGTGGGGATAATTAGGGTCCTTAAAACCCAACGGCTGGTGCAAGTATATTGTCTCCTTAAGATCACCATGTAAGAAAGCATTTTTTACATCCAGCTGATGAATGAGCCATGCTTTCGAGAGAGCCAGACTAAGCACAGTGCGAATAGTTGCCCGTTTGACCACCGGACTAAGTGTCTCTCCACAATCCACGCCAACATGTTGTGTTTTACCATCACCTACAAGACGGGCCTTATGCCTTTCAAAAAAATCGTTGGAATTTTTCTTATGAGTAAGAATCCATATAGAACGAATAATACTGACACCAGGCGGACGGGGCACCAACTCCCACGTTTTATTTTCAATAAGAGCATTATATTCGTCATCCATGTCCAGTTTCTAATTTGGGTCATGAAGGACAGACATTGGGTTACGTGGTAGGGGTGATTTAGTGACATTTAAATTAAGATTAAAATGTCATTTGGGTTTAAAGATACCCCGTTGGCTACGAGTAACGGGCCCTTGACTCGAAATAGAATTGGACGGAATTTAGGTATTGGTCGGGTAGGCAGTGGACTGGCCAGTAGGAAGTGGGCCTGCTGGCCCAACTACAGGTACATCACAACGTTGAAGTGGTGAAGAATTAACTGGGCCAGAAATTGGACCCAGACCGAAAGTAGAAGCTGGGCCGCTAGGGGCACTGAGAGGTGACTCGGGAACAGTCCTGAGACTGGGACTGGGCCGAGACATAGGAACAATGCCACTACCTAGCCCCACAGAATTTGGGCCAGGGATTGGCAGATTTTGGTCACAGGATAGCATAAACACTCAAACACCCTAAGATGAGAATACAAGGGATCTTTATTGTAAAGAACTTTAAGTGGGGATTGATATGCTAAACATTTGCTAGGAAGAATGTTAAGGAGGTAGGTAGTCATTTGTAACGCATGATGCCAAAAAGATGGGGGAAATGAACCATGGGCTAGTAAGGTTCGGACAATATTATTAATGGTACGAATTTTTCTTTCGGCCTTTCCATTTTGTGAGGACGTATGAGGACAAGAAAACCGAAAAGATATGCCATGTAGTGTCAAAATTCTCGAAATGGCCCATTATCATATTCCCTCCCATTATCACATTGAATATGTTTAATATCCCGTTCAAATTGGGTACGAATGAAACTCTAAAGGTTAAGAATGTGGAAAACACTTGAGATTTTTTAGACAAAGGAAAGGTCCAAAAAAAGTTAGAATAATCATCCAAAAATAAAACATAATAACGATGGCCCAAAGAACTCAAAACGGGAGATGTCCATAAATCACTATAATGGCAAAAGGCATCGACGTGAGCCACCTTGAAATATCAAAAAAGTCTTTTCAATTCCATTTGACTCGGGGGAGAGGCTACAAACGGTAATCTAACATGTTTCCCTAGAGGACAAGAGGGACAACTATGAGTACTACGCGTACTCTTACAATCAATGGAATTATTATTTTTAAGAGAAGAAATAATAGACGACCCGGATGTCCTAACGTGCATGCCACAAAGAAGGAGCAACATCAGCAAATGTTGAAGGTATGGCTTGACTCGTGGAAATGGTGGTGGTGGTGATTGGATAAAGCTCTCCCCGGCTATTACATCTCATTAGAGGTATCCCCGTCTTGAAATCCTTCACAGAAAATCCAAAAGGGTCAAAGTTAGCATACACCCAATTATCAGTTGTGAATTTTTGGACAAACACCAAATTTTTAACTAAGTGAGGGGCATGAAGGACATTTTTAAGGACAAGAGGTGGGTCTGGGGGGGGGGCAAACTTATGTGATCATAACCACGAATTGGAATCGAATTGAAATTACCAACAACTATGCCACGATTATTGCTCAAATTGAAATAAGACGAGAGATTACCTTGTGCGGATGTCATAAGAGACGTGGCTCCGGTATCTATGTACCAATTTACGTCTGTGGGATTAATTCCAAGTGTATGCATCACGGCCTCAATATTCGTAGGTGTCGAACTAGAAATTGGGCCCGCAGCAGTGAAGGCCTGCTAAGGCCGAGGCCCAAGCAGGCCAGCCTGCTGCCTGGGCTGTGCCGACTGGAACGGTGAATTGGGCCTCTTCTAGCCACTGGCCCAGTTCACCGGAGAAGCTGGAAAGGGAGCATAGGCGGTGTTGGGCCACTGTCCTAGGAGCCCCACGGCCAGTTGGCTTGGGCCCAAGGCTGCGGCTAGTGGTATTGTGGTCCAGCTGGCCCACTGCCACTGCGTTCGCCACCGCCGTCGTTGTTCTGACCACCGCCACTGCCGCGGCCACGATTCTTGCCATTGTTTTTTGATTTTGACCCTTTTTGCTGTCGTCGTTGTTACGATTTTGGCTAGAATTATCCGAGAACGAGTGAGGGTCATCGGATGAGGCCATCATCATGACATAATTTTCTCCGGTAGACGCCTTTTTATCCAAGTCGGTCTCTTCTAATGAGAGCATGGAACGAGCCTGGTAGAATGGTGGGAGAGGATTACTTTGATGAAGAAGCGTCCCAACTCCATTATAGGCCTTGGATAGACCTGCAACCATCTGCAGAACAAGACGATCATTTGTGATGGGCGCACCAATATTTTTGAGTTGATCCGCTAATTCCTGCAACCTTTTACAATAGGCGGAGACATTCGAAAAATCCTCCATGTTGACATGGGAAAATTCCTGCTCAAGAGTGACAACACGAGAATTTTTGTTATCTTGAAATATATCACGCACCCGATTCCAAGTTTCCATCGCTGTGGCATCGGGTTCAATAATCTGCAAGAGGTCTGTAGAGATAGTGGATTAAATCCACTGAAGAACAGTAGTATCAAGGGTTGTCCATAACACAGGGTCATCCTCGGGGGTAGGCACATTCTCTTTTGTTGTTACTGAGGGAAGATGTGATGAAGGACTTGATGCGAGCGTGCGTGAACTTTAAATAATTTCGCCCACGTCGCGTATTGGATGTTTTCCATCTCAAAAATAATAGGGATGTGGTTCTTGATGTTGGAGACTGTAAGGGCATGATGAAACATGTTCTTTGATGTAGACATGACAAAAACAATAGGAGAATTAGGGATTTGTAAGAAATAATTTGGGAGAGAAAATGAAAAAAAAAACTATAGTAAGCGGCTTTGATTCTCGCTTCAGGAAGAAGAGCGTGAAAGGTTTTTGGGAGAAGGTATTTTTTCCCTAGACTTCTGATACCATGAAAGAAATAATCCCTTGATTATTTTCATGAAAAGGTCTATATATACAATATACAATCTCTAAATATGAAAAATCATATTCCTACTATAATACTAATATCCTAATTACACTTGTACAAGAATTCTATAAAATGTGGTAAGAAACCTAAATATCTTAAATATACACTTTGTCCGTGTGGGGTACACGGTGGTTTCTATCAAGAATCTATTAATACGCATTCCACCTTTAATAGCTAACGTGACATAAATCTGAATTAGTTGGGATTTAAAATAAATAACGAACGTTGAATGAAAAATAATAAAATAATTATTGACCTATTTTCTTATTGGCCTGTAACTGGGTAAGGCCAAACACTGGAATTGGTCAGCATAGGACCTACTGCAGTCCTGGTGGCTGGTCGAGCAATAAATCAGCGAAAGAGCTTCTGACTTTCAATAATTAAAATAATGAGTTTGAATTAAACGAAACATCAGAATTCCTACATTAAAATAAAAGCAACTAAATAAAAATGTTTCAGACTCCCTCGATCTTGATTTATTTGAAAGTAATTAACTGAGCATGAAGTTCATAAATAAAATTTGTGGATCAAAATAAGCTATAGATATTTGTGTGATTAGAAATTATATCATTAAATGTAAAATGAGAAGTTTAAAGTTCAGTTATTACTATATATATAAAAATGTGTCATTACTTTTTAGACTGATTAAGAAAAAGAATGTCAGTAAATTGGAACCGAAAAAGCAATTGAGTTTTTAGAAAGATAATGGATTGTGCCTTTTTGGCTTAGTCTAATCAGAATCTTACTTCTAGATTAATCCATAATTATGATAAGTTTGATAGGAAAAGAGATATGGTTTTCAAATATATTTTTTACTACACCACTACTTTCTTAGTGACCTAGAAAGCATAATTAAAGTGTTAAAACAAAGAGGTTATTATTTGTTAAGTATTACCCAGTCTTATGAAAGTAACACAAAACGTCCCTACTACTTTTTTCTTCTTTTCTTCAATTACGGCAGGAATCTTTTTTTTTTTTTTGGAGAACAAAAACAACACTAGGAATGTCACAGTATACAGTGTCGAGTGTCCCTCCTTGGCCCAAGAAAAAAGAAAAGAAACAACAGCATATGATAATTAACATGTCCAAGGGGACGCCTTGCTTTTAAACCCTATCCCCTCCCAACCAATTGCGTGACAACATATTAATAATGCCACAAGACATAAAAATCATGTCCGAATTTAAGACTTTTGAAATTTATGACCTAAAATAATTTTTAATTTAGACATTTGTGTGACTATATATAAATCAACACTTTGAGAATAAAAAAAAATTAAATTAAATTATTTTTAAATATATAAAGTAATATTTTTTCTTAACAAATTAAATAATTTATATGGCACATAAACTAGTCAAAGAAAGTAATAAGATAAGATCAAAAGTGATAGTACTTTTGAAGTTCATAGTGGCGGTGGCCGAGATGGTCTTGTGCCAAAGGGGGTTCGAACAAGTTATAACATACACAATTTTTTATATGCAACTATATCTGGCCCTAAGCTAGTGTGATGTTTACAGATTGAATTAGAAAGATGTGAATCTAAGCTTCATTGCTATGGTGTTAGGTCTGAGACGGTAGCAATTGAGAGAGAATTGAGAAGAGAAAGAAGATATTTTTTATTGAATGATCGATCACAATGCCAACTAGTGGCTTTATACATGAGTTTGTTATAATCCTAACTAACTGCATTGTACAGCTGTAAAAAGTATCAACTGTATCATCTTTAACCACTAATTATAACTAACTCTAACTAATTACACTTTCAGCTTCATTCTTTGATACACCCCCTCAAACTGGAGTTTGTGTACACATAAAAAACATCAAGCTTGCCTAACAAAAGACGATGTTCAGTTGCTCTCAGACCTTTTGTAAGTAAGCCGGCTAGTTGATCTTTAGTATTGAGATAGTGAGTTTCCACCAATCATGCCTTCAATTTTTCTCTCACAAAATGACAATCAATCTCAATGTGTTTAGTTCTTTCATGGAAAATGGGATTAATAGCAATTTGAATAACTGCTTTACTATCACAATGCAACTTGACTAGAGTTGAAACATCAACATTTAGATCCTTTAATAATCCCATAAGCCAAATGATTTATGAATCTGTAGCTGCCATATTCCTATATTTACTCACTGTTTGTTGCTTCTTGTGTTCCACAGATCAGTGAATGTCCCAACTTGATCATATATCGTGTTATATATCTCCTGGTATTGGGGTAGGCAGCCCAATCTGAGTCACAAAAGGTTTCTTGACTTATGTTTGGACTGCTACTTAACAATAAGCCTTAACCTGGACATCTTTTAATATACCTGATCAATCTCAATGCAGCTTCCCAATGTGACACCTTGGGAGACTGCATGAATTGACTCAACACCTGAACAACAAAGCTAATATCATGTCTAGTAATTGTTAAGTACAACAACCTTCCGATGAGCTTCTGATAAGCAGTAATGTCTTGATAAACAGGATCATCTGTAATACATGTGTGCTCATCATAATCAACAGTGGTGAGTTTGATATTCGCTTCCAAGGGTGTGTTGACTATTTTGCCCCACTGAGCCCTGAGTCTGATATCAGTTCAATGGCATATTTTCTTTAGTTGAGTAAATATTGTGGTCTAGATATTACCGCTCTAATACCATGTGATGTTTACAGATTGAATTAGAAAGATGTGAATCTAAGCTTCATTGCTATGGTGTTAGGTCTGAGACGGTAGCAATTGAGAGAGAATTGAGAAGAGAAAGAAGATATCTTTTTATTGAATGATCGATCACAATGCCAACTAGTGGCTTTATACATGAGTTTGTTATAATCCTAACTAACTGCATTGTACAGCTGTAAAAAGTGTCAATTGTATCATCTTTAACCACTAATTATAACTAACTCTAACTAATTACACTTTCAGCTTCATTCTTTGATACTCCCCCTCAAACTGGAGTTTGTGTACACATCAAAAACACCAAGCTTGCCTAACAAAAGACGATGTTCAGTTGCTCTCAGACCTTTTGTAAGTAAGCCGGCTAGTTGATCTTTAGTATTGAGATAGTGAGTTTCCACCAATCCTGCCTTCAATTTTTTCTCTCTCACAAAATGACAATCAATCTCAATGTGTTTAGTTCTTTCATGGAAAATGGGATTAATAGCAATTTGAATAACTGCTTTACTATCACAATGCAGCTTGACTAGAGTTGAAACATCAACATTTAGATCTTTTAATAATCCCATAAGCCAAATGATTGGACTGCTACTTAACAATAAGCCTTAACCTGGACATCTTTTAATATACCTGATCAATCTCAATGCAGCTTCCCAATGTGACACCTTAGGAGACTGCATGAATTGACTCAACACCTGAAAAACAAATCTAATATCATGTCTAGTAATTGTTAAGTACAACAACCTTCCGATGAGCTTCTGATAAGCAGTAATGTCTTGATAAAGAGAATCATCTGTAATACATGTGTGCTCATCATAATCAATAGTAGTGAGTTTGATATTCGCTTCCAATGGTGTGTTGACTATTTTGCCCTACTAAGCCCTGAGTCTGATATCAGTTCAATGGCATATTTTTTTTAGTTGAGTAAGATTCTAGCCTTAGACCTCAGAACCTCTATGCCAAGAAAATATTTGAGGTTCCCAAGATCCTTCATTTTGAACTTACTACCAGTTATTAGATGATCATCTACATAGACCAGAATTATAGCTATGTCGGGTCCAGATTTCTTTGTGTGTAAAGAATGGTCATGAGTACTTTGTGTATAGCCTATTGCAACCAATGCTTCAGTCAACTTGAGGTTCCATTATCTTGAGGCCTGCTTCAAGTCATATAGAGACTTAAGTAACTTGCACATTTTGTACTCCTCTTGCCTTTGAAACTCCTGGTGTAGATCCATGTACACCTCTTCATGTAAATCATCTTGCAAAAAGGCATTATTCACATCCATTTGATAGAGTGGACAGTTAGAAGAGGCTACTATACTAATAATTGTAAGACAATAACTATTTTGGCCACTAGGAAGAATGTTTCATGATAGTCCAAGCCTTCTTGTTTATTGTATTCCTTTACAACCAATCTTGCCTTGTACCTCTCTACTTCATCATTTGCCTTGTGTTTCACCTTGTACACCCATTTAGAGCCAATTTCTTGATTTTCTAGTGATAATTCTACTACCACCCAGGTGTTGTTGAGTTCTAATGTATCAACTTTAGCTTGCATAGCATCCACCCAATGCTGATGTTTGAAAGTAGAGTATAAACAGGCTGAATTTGCCTTATTTGAGAGTAAGTAGTCCTTGTGCTATAAAGGTGGTTTAGATTTTCTATTTGTCCTTACTGAGGCCTTAGAATGAACTGTGGGAGTTGCATCTCTAGTAACAACTGGTAATATAGGATCAACTGTAGGAACAACGATAATATTATTGATAATGTCAGGTTGGGGAGGCACTAACTCAGCAGGTGTAGATTCAATGTCATCATCAATACAGATAGAGAAAGTGGCAACTCAGCAGGATCAGATTGAGAAGCTGGTAAAACATACTCCTCAGTAGGTGGTTCTAGGTCAATAGGTGGTTCATGGGGGCTAACATGAATAGAAAAGTGTGCATTATCAAAACTAATACTGTCTTGTGGAATGAACATGTCCAATGGTGTATCATATTGACTATGGAAAGGAAAAATATGTTCCATAAAGGTAACATCTCTGCTAGCATAGAAAGTTTTTATCTGTATGTCAAGTGACCTATATCCCTTTTGAGATTCTGAATACCCATGAATATGGATTTGTTTGCCTTGCAAACTTGTCTTGTCTAGGCAAAACAGATGCAAAACACAAATATCCAAAAACTTTTAAGTGATCTAGCCTAGGTTTTTTCCCATACAACATTTCAAATAGTGATTTGCCATGTAACACCCATGTAGGAATCTTGTTGATCAGATAAACAATTGTCTTGACACAATCACCCCAAAACCTTATAGGCGCTAAAGCTTGGAATTTCAATGCTCTAGCAGTATCTAAGATGTGTCTGTGTGTTCTTTCAATAATTCCATTTTGTTGATGTGTGTAAGGACATGAACTTTGATGAACAATACCAAGAGATTAAAAAAAGGGCTTGACACTTGGAATTTGTAAATTCTGTCCCATTATCATATCTTAATGCTTGTACTTTAACACCAAACTGTGTATAGACCATAGTAAGAAAATCCTTTAGTACAGTCAACACCTCTATTTTATATTGAATCAAACATATCCAAGTAAACCTACTATAATCATAAACTATTGTCATATAGTAACATTTTTGTCATATGTAGGGGTTCTATAAGGGGCCAGACATCTAAATGCACTAGTTGAAACACATGATCTGATTTAATTATACTACTAGAAAAAGGTAATCTACTTTGCATAGACATGGGACGTGTTTCACATGTTTGTGGTGACTGATTCTTGAAGTTGGCATGTATGATTGATATGTGTTGCATTGCCTTGAATGAAGGATGACCAAGTCTGAGGTGTCATAGTTCAAAAGAAATTGAACATTTTATTGTTGTATTAACTGTTGCCTTTATTCCATATCTCAACAAGTACAAAACATTAGATTCTCTACCAATTTCAATCACTCTAACAATGTAAAGATCCTGAAACACACATAAATTAGGTAAAAAACTGACACTACACTGCAGTTCCTTAGTAAGCTTGGCAACTGATAGAAGATTGAACTTGAAACCAGGTACATGTAGTACATCTTTCACTTTTATATCACCTAGTACAACTGAGTTCCATGTACTTGTTATCTTAGACTTATTTTCTGTTGGCAGTTGAACTGTGCTACCACCTGAATATGAGTCTCTCAAGTTCCTTATCTTTTCTAGTAGTTTCTTACAAGAAGCAATATGATGTGTTGGCCCAGAGTCTACTATACAATCATGTAAATATGGACAATTAGACATGAAGGAAAAATTACCTGCCATATTAGCCTACATTTATTAAAATAAATGTTGTGCAGCAAGTGCCTCATTTGATTCTACTCCTTTTCAGTTAGCAAGTGTGCTTGTCGTCATGTTGCTGCATTATTTGTATTTGTTGGATATGTAAAGCAGTATGTGAAGTAAATAAATATTATAAGTGTTTGAAATGATAAACAAATAGCCAATATTCAGAACTGCCGCAAGCTTGTAGGGTCTTATATCTTGATAACCTGAAATCAAGAAACACTAAATCTGAATTGTTACAACTGTGGCTGAGTCGAGAGATGGCTCTCTATCTTTAAGACAAGATTGTCCCGTATATATGCTTTTACGTTAACGGGCAATAGTCTCCCAAGATATAACAACAACTAATCAACACTACAAAGCAAATATGTTGATTTTGACGAAGAAAACAAACATGAAATGACTTGCTGAAGAATGGAAAAAGAAGGAAGAGTTTTCTGTTTTTGTCCACTGTTTGTGCTCACGTTTTGGACTGATCTATTTCTCTCTTCTGTTTGTCTATGTGTAGTATATAGTAGTCTCCCAATTGAGCCAAAAGGCATCAATACATAGCATAAGGGGAGAGACTTCTCAACTGCCAAGTAATGGTTGTTTATGGCCATTAGTGAAGGAGTTAATCAGCCAAGTAATAGTTAATTTAATGTGCAACATAAATGAGCCTTTAGGGAGGAGATTAAGTGCAGATTAATAGAGTTTTAACGCTCCAAAAATCAACCCAAACGGCAGGCAGAAACTTTCTGTCTTCCGTCGTTCCCAATTTCATCTTTCTAGAAACTCCAGGGACCAAACTATAAATATTAAGCAATTTGGAGTCCAAAGAGATAATATCATCAGAAACCCAAGGCCCGTGACCCGTGACGTGATCCCCGGGACGGGCGCGCGGCGGCGGCGCAAGTGTGGACTTAGCCTTGAACCCAAGCACATCTAGGTCCTCCCTCCTTCAAACACATGGGTTACCCCTTGGGGTCCCAAACCCTTAGCCAATTTGAGACTTATAAAGAGAAAAATTCTTCATTTTCCCACCGATGTGGTAGATTTGTCCCACGCCATATTTCCATGCCTCAAACACCTTACTTCGTGGACCAATATCTCTTTCATTTCTCAACGAAATCTGACGATCATTGGCCCTACGGTCATCTACACACTTAGTAGATTATGCAGGTGTGAAGAGACAAAGCCTCCAACATGCGGAACCCTAGTGTTTAAGTCATTAAATATGGGTGGACGCACCTCTCCATCAAAGGCAAATTTCCAACAATCCCCTCTTGAAAGAGATTTTGGCGCACACACAAGGTGCCTACTTTCAGCAATATTTCAACGAAAAGATATTGCATCAGGAGAGGTAGCTTCTGCTTTGAGCCTTCCCTAGTTGAATACCACCGGACTTACTTACTGCGCGGTTAACATGATGTCTTGAACCGTCAGTATTTAGTGTAATCCAAGACAATGATACCAACACAATAACTCCCCTTATTCATTTTCATTCTTATTGTTATGTCCGTTGTGACCGTGAACATACTTGGATTCTTAAGTGCGTTCATTTGAGGCATCTTTTCCTCGCACTTAAATAGGTGATCTCCTACAAGGTATCCTGCTATACCCCACTTCACAAGTGTTATGAATCATTAAAAGTTTCCCCAACCTTAACCTCAACCGTTTGAGGATCGTTAAAGGTTTGGAAGCTTAACCTTTACCCACCATACATGTAGCACTTTAATGTCTATCGCGGGAATAACTTTGGATTCATGTTTCCTTACAGAAATCATCATCTGAAGTGTTCTTGCTTCCACCGAATCGCTCAACTGAACCTTTTTACAGCTTAGTTTTTCCATTGAACCAAATTCTTGGGATCTCCAGTCAGTATGATTGAGTTACCACCGCAAAGGTTAGTATTGTTTGGGTTTTAAGCCCATTCCCCTAGACAGGCAAAACACTTAATCTTCGGGTAGTCCAGTTATATCCTTTGATTAGTAATCAAGGAAGTTACACCCGTGATGATCAACTGTTATACGGTCTTATGTCTCCGACAGATCCTGACAGATATGTGTAGACGCCGTCATCCGTGTCCTTCCTGAAGCCGACCGGCTAGCCACAGTGTGTAACTGCTGAAGGCACAAGTTTCTCCCAATAAGGGACGTTCTCTAAGGAGTCGTGAAGTTGCTCAACTTCTTTCATGCTTTGTATAAAGCGATAAACTCTGATTCCATCATGAATCAGCCGATGCAAGTTTGCTTAGAGGATTTTCCAAGACCCACCATACACATTTACTTGTGGCTTTGGTGTTCTTCATATCTGATGTCCAGTTTGCATCACTGTATTCTCCCAGAACCGCTGGAGTTAGACCAGTCCGTTAGATGTCTTAGAAATCCAATTCCTAAGATGTCATCTGTGATACACATATCTTTTGTTTCAATATAACTTCCACTCTCAGACTGTTGATTTTCCAATTGTTTGCTTTCTAACTTTAGAGTCAATGTTTCTGTGGTTAGATTCATTGTTTCTGTTTTATCTGAAAATTCTAGGACCAAAATGTAAACATTTTAGAAACCAAAATGAAAGTTCAGGAAGAAGCCCAACAGTCCAGCAAACCAACTCTGATCCTCCCCTTCCAACTCTCCGATTAGAAAGGTTGTTTCAACATCTATGCCACGCAAGACTGCAATGGCTCTGGATGTTAAGCTATTCACATGGGAGCACATGTACAAGTAGCTCATGCCTTATACTCGTCAGTAGATCCATCTACTTTGTACTCACTTTTGAGTATCCACTTTTACAACCCAAAGGTTCTTTTCTCGGAGGAAGATCAACCATTACACAAATATGGTTCTATATGATGGAATCTATTTCTCTCTTTATAGCTTCTTTCCAAAGTAGCGCTTCTGGAGATGACATCCATGGTTCGTTCTCAACCATACAAGCTAGAAGGCCTGGAACAAGTCTTTGTCCCCTTTTGCTCTGTCTCGGTTCAACATCTAGAATCTCTGAGTTCTGTAGATCTAGATTATTAAGTTCCGGATAGACAGCAACTTCCGAGTCCTGTAGATACGGTCTAGTTCTGGACAGTCAGGCACTCGTGGATTCTTGTTAACCTTGAGCAATTACTTCTTTTTCATTTTCAAGGAAATTTATCTTCAAAGAATTCAGCATTCTTTGACACCAAGAGGCAATAAGCACTATTGTTATTTACAGATCCAGTGGATATGCAATTTACAGTCTTAGGTCCAACTTGACATGTTTCGGTATTCCAACTTTTACCAAGCCACCCCATATCACAACATTTGTATGTGAGATCTTTTCCATGTTTCACACGGAGGGTTATCATTATCCTTATGCGTAGTTCTGTTGAGAATCGCATTAGCGGTAAGGATCGTCTTACCCCACATAATTTAGGCTTACGGCTTTGTGCTTGGCTAACACCGTTAGACTGAGGCGAGTAATGAGCAGTCATTTGATCAACGATGCTTCACATTCTCCCCCTCTATC
The DNA here is from genome assembly GCA_029783415.1 of Anisodus acutangulus. NCBI lineage: Eukaryota > Viridiplantae > Streptophyta > Magnoliopsida > Solanales > Solanaceae > Anisodus > Anisodus acutangulus. The sequence goes on from CM056492.1 coordinate 11,027,438, forward strand.
ACTACGAATTCCTCAATCCGTAGGCTTAGTTGGTTTTCAACTTCTACATTGTAGCGCTTATTCACTTCAACAACTTCATATTTGCTTTTCAACAAACAAATGATGCAATACGTTATACCATCATCAATGAAGGTCACAAAGTACTTGTCTCCCCCCTATATTTTGTATAACCTTCAAATCACCCATGTAGGTGTGACTAAGTTCTAGAGGAGCGGTGTTTCTTTCGCTATTCCTATGACGGAATGGAAAGGTGATTTTGCCTCTTCGCCTACCTCTCATTGATTTTAAGGGTTTATGTCGACAGAAGGCAACAATCTCAACTTCGTTAGCTTTTGAATGACTTTCTATTTAACGTGTCTTAATCTATGATGGCATAAATGCACGGATTACAAATATATCATTTATTTAGCTACAGACTACTGTACCATTCTTAGTTATTACAGACCTGTTGGACTAGTCTCATACCAGCTTGACCAACATCGTCCCTTAAACCAAGTTTGGGACATGTATCACCTCTTTTCAGAGTGATCCCATCCCCTGAAGTCCTTTTGAGGACAACCTCTCCAACCCCTTCTACTTTAGAGGTGGCGTTGCTTCACATGAACAACCTCTTGCCCGTGGTTAGGGCGTAACTGGATCATATGTGATCTGGATACTCTGGCCCACTTCAGTTGCTTAGGCAGATTGAGTGTCCAATTTCTTTTCTGTCTTTCTTTTGGCCTTCAGATCATTTAAGACCTGGAAACTCTGGCCCACCTTACTAGGTGTCCATTACTTCTCTGCTTTTCTTTTGGCCTTCAGATCATTTAAGACTCTGGAAATTCTGGCCCACTCCAGTCGCCCGTAGGCTTTGTACGACTGAGTGTCCAATATCATCTTATCAAATGAACTCTGGCCCCACTCTAGTCGCCCGTAGGCTTTGTACGACTGAGTGTCCAATATCATCCTATCAAATGAACTCTGGCCCCACTCCAGTCGCCCGTAGGCTTTATATGACTAGTGTCCAATATAATCCTATCAAAGGAATTCTGGCCAATCCAGTCGTCTGTAGGCTTTGTATCACTGAGTGTCCAATATCATCCTATCAAAAGAATTTTGGCCCGCTGCAGTCGCCCGTATGCTTTGTACGACTGAGTGTCCAATATCATCCTATGAAGGATCTTTTGTCAAATAGTGTGATAGACTCAACGTCTTTAGCTAAGTCATTATCTTTTGGTCTTCTTCCCTTGAGATTGGTGCCCAGACAATTCTTGACGCTTACTTAAGAGTGGTAACAGTTTTCGTACAGTCGGTGGATCTTTCTCCCTCGTATGTGCGAACATACTTTACACACTTTTAATAATTACACTCAAAAGAACTGATCTTTTAAGTTGTTTACAAAATCCAATCTTTAAACGGGAAGGAAGATGAGATTAAACTTCTGATTTTAAAGCGTAAGGAATATAAATTATTTCGTGAAAACATTTTCATATTCCTCCTTACTTTATGCCATTTTTAATCAGACATCATTTAATCTTATTTTTGACAAGGAAGCAAAATTACTTTTCCCAATTTCTGATTATGGCCCACTTCAGTCACTTGATCGGACTGAGTGTCCATTTCCTCCTTACCATAATTCAGATCCTTTGTCTGGGATAGATATAGGCTTTTTTCTATAAGATAGAACCACATCTTCAGCCTTCTCCTCTTGCTACAAGATATAGGCCTTCTGCTACAAGATAGAACCACTCTCTGGAGCGGTGACACCATGAACACGTTGACCTTCAACAGCATAATCACAACTGTCTTCTACCAGAAAACCACAGTCATATCTAGATTGGTCACACAACTTTCGACCGACATCTTTCAAACACTAATACAATCTTGTCTTAAAATTATTGGATATGTAAAGCAGTACGGGAAGTAAATAAATATTACAAGTGTTCGAAAGGATAAACAAATAGCCAATATTCAGAACTGCCGCAAGCTTGTAGGGTCTTATATCTTGATAACCTGAAATCAAGAAACACTAAATCTGGATTGTTACAACTGTGGCTGAGTCGAGAGATAACTCTCTGTCTTTAAGACAAGATTGCCCCGTATATATGCTTTTACGTTAACTGGCAATAGTCTCCCAAGATAAAACAATAACTAATCAACACTATAAAGCAAATAGGTTGATTCTGACGAAGAAAACAAACACGAAACGACTTGCTGAAGAATGGAAAAGGAAAGAAGAGTTTTCTGTTTTTGTCCACTGTTTGTGCTCACATTTTGGACTGATCTGTTTCTCTCTTCTGTTTGTCTCTGTGAAGTATATAGTAGTCTCCCAATTGAGCCAAAATGCATCAATATATAGCATAAGGGGGGGACTTCTCAATTGCCAAGTAATGACCATTAGTGAGGAGGTTAATCAGCCAAGTAATGACTGATTTAATGTGCAACATAAAGGAGCCTTTAGGGGGGAGATTAATGGAGTTTTAACGCTCCAAAAATCAACCCAAACGGCAGGCAGAAACTTTCTGTCTTCCGTCATTCCCAATTTCATCTTTCCAGAAACTCCAGGGACCAAACTATAAATATTAAGCAATTTGGGGTCCAAAGAGATAATATCATTAGAAACCCAAGGCCCGTGACCTGTTACGGGCGGGCGGCGGCGGCGCACGTGTGGACATAGCCTTGAACCCAAGCACATCTAAGTCCTCCCTCCTTCAAACACATGGGTTACCCCTTGGGGTCCCAAACCCTTAGCCAATTTTGAGACTTATAAAGAGAACAATTCTTCCTTTTCCCACTGATGTGGTAGATTTGTCCCACCATATTTTTATGCCTCAAACACCTTACTTCGTGGACCAATATCTCTTTTATTTCTCAACGAAATTTGACGATTCTTGGCCCTACGGTCATCAACTCACTTAGTAGATTATGCACGCGTGAAGAGACAAAGCCTTCAACATGTGGAACCCTAGTGTTTAGGTCATTAAATATGGGTGGACGCACCTCCCCACCAAAGGCAAATTTCCAACAGTATTTACATATGACCTAAAATTATTTATTTCTCCTTGTGTTGCATCTCTAGGCTTGTAACTCCTTGTGGTATCTGATTGTAACCTCCCTATGGCATCTGATTTTGTCCATAACCAATTGGACTAGCCTAATTTTATTTCTTTTTACTCTTAAAGTTTGCTGGATAACCAGTCTATAGCATTCCAACGTCTATGTCATTTGCAACCACAGATCTCACATACTGAATTATGCATTGGACCTATTACCTTCTTACCTCTGAAATTATGTCCTCTTCCAGTCAACATAGTATGAGGTTCCTTATGTGCATCTACTACACCTAGTTGTCTTTGATTCTCCTCTTGCACCACAGTAGAATAAGCTTGATTCACAGTAGGTACATTAGATTTAAGCAGTATATCACTTCTCACACGACTAAAAGTCTCATTCAATCCCACGAGAAATATTAACAATATCTGTTGATATACATGTTCTACATAGGGTTTTGATTCATTACAACCACACGAAGATGCAGGTACTAACACATCAAACTCATCCCATAAGTTGCGCATTTTAGTATAGTAATCAATAACATAATTAGTACATTGATTCAAGCTTGTAACTTTAGTCCACAAATGATAGATCCTTGTGAGATTCAATTTATCAAATCTCTCATTCAAATCATTCCAGACTCGCTTTAAATTTGAAGCATAGAAGATTGTAGTGACCAATTCCAGTGCTACTGTGCTTCCAATCCACGAAAGAACTACATCATCACATCTCTCCCATTGCATCTCCAATTCTCCTGTATATGAATTCTTCAAGCAGGTTCCATCTACGAAATAGTATTTGTTCTTCACCATTAAGGCAAGTCTCATATATCTACTCCATATCCCATAGTTTTCAGGTCCAATGAATTTGATTCCAATTAGTGTAACACCAGGTGTGTCTGATGGTTGTAGATACAAAGGATGGTTATGCTCGAGTGTTGCGACAGTAAGATTTGTCATAGCCGAGCTTCGAATTGAAGAAAAATTGCAATTTGCTTAGGAAATATTGCGGTCTAGATATTACCGCTCTAATAACATGTGATGTTTACATATTGAATTAGAAAGATGTGAATCTAAGCTTCATTGCTATGGTGCTAGGTCTGAGACGCTAGCAATTGAGAGAGAATTGAGAAGAGAAAGAAGATATTTTTTATTGAATGATCGATCACAATGCCAACTAGTGGTTTTATACATGAGTTTATTATAATCCTAACTAACTGCACATTACAGCTGTAAATAGTGTCAGTTGGACCATCTTTAACCACTAATTGTCACAGTACAACTGTAAGTAGTGTCAGTTGTACCATCTTTAATCACTAATTGTAACTAACTCTAACTAATTATACTTTGAGCTTCATTCTTTGTGAAGGGGAAAGTCCCGAAGGCGAAACCCCCCACCTGTACCAGAGGCTCCTTGGCCAGGTGGGATGTAAATCGAGGGATATGCGCGAGTGACAGCCCTGCAAGGGAGAGGACCAACGGAACACGAACCCAGCAACAGCCCTTGCAATATTTCAGCAAAGACTGTCACCACACGGATTCGAACCCGCGACGTCGGAGTGGTTGTACCCCAATCACCTTGCCACTTACCAACTCGCCTGTGCCCCTGGGGCCTTTGAGCTTCATTCTTTGATATACATAAATGTAAAACTTTGATTTTAATACTAATTCCAAGGAGCATACGCTTGGTTTCTGGAAAACAGATCCGGAGGTGTGGAAAGGAGGTGCCTCGCCTTGGTGGGGGCTAGGCAGAGGCTCCGACATTACCCTCAGTTAAAGTGACTAGTCTTTCTTATCCGAAAGCAAGTAAGATAACACGGGATGTTTTAGGCTAAATTTTGCATTTGATGAGGGAACACATTCCAACTGCCGATTCAATTAATTTGTTTGGCCAAATTTCTAAAATTTATTTATTTTGAATAATAACAAGAAGTATTTTTTAAAGATATACATTTGAAGAGGAATACTTAATGTTTGGTTAATTAATTTGAAAAATACTTTTATAATTATTAAAGCAGAAATTTGTATTCGGCAAAGGTTTAAAAAATGTTTATGTGAAAAACTATTTTTTTATTTTTTAAAAATATCTGCTACTACTCTAATACACTTTTTATCCAAAAGCAAGACTAAATACCACAAATTTCTAAAATAAATATTTTTAGTTATCCAAAAGCTTCGCCAATTTAGGTACTCCATATTATTTCATACATAGCCAACTTGAAACTAATTGGTTTTGGAGTTGTGAATTTTGAATTATAGTAAATAAGGCTCACATTTTAACACATGTTTGTTGTTGGTCTCAAGGGACTAATTTGTCCTACATCAACCAAAGGCACCTATAACAACATCCCCAATTCCTCTCACAATTTTGCAAAATACATTCAATTTTAGGCCTTTAGCGTAGTACCTTTTTCTTAAAATTGTAGCTAAAAATCCACGCCTCATATGCTGCACCCTAAAACAAAGACAAAACTGAATGCGTAAGGGACCCATAAAATAATCAGACAGAGGAAGCCAAATGCACCGCCTTTAAATTTAATTCCAACGTGGCAGGGATGTTGAAAGGTCACCATCGTACACGGTGGCCCAAATGCCAGCATGTAAGATACAGTACTGTCTAGCTGGCATAGGAAATGTGAACTAGCATATTATTGGGAACTAAAGAAATATTTTTTAAATTTTATTCATTAATAATGTACTATATATATAATATTACAAGAATATCTAAACTATATAATTAATCAACTTAATTACAATAGAAAATATAATTATACCTAAAATAGGAGACATAATTACAATAAAAATACAATTCTACATAAAATAAGATATATACAATTAATGTAGGAATATTTGGTGAATATTCTATTACACCACCCGCAGTCGAAGCGGGAGGCTCGCGAACACTGAGACTGGCTCAAAAATCATCAAACAGTATGCGTGGAAGTCATTTGGTGAAGATGTCGGCAATCTGATATCTAGAAGGAACATGAAGGACACGAACTTGACCACGATCAACTTTTTCGCGAACAAAATGATTTTTCATCTCAATGTGTTTGGTGCGCTGATGTTGGACAGGATTGCCGGAAAGATATATCGCACTAATATTGTCTTAGTAGACCAGTGTTGCCTTTTGAATCGGGCAGTGAAGCTCAAGTAAAAGGTTACTGATCCAAAAAGACTCAGAGATGATGTTGGCTACACCTCTGTACTCTACTTCAGCACTGGATCGGGATAGTGTAGGTTGCCTTTTGGAAGACCAAGACAATAGGTTATCTCTGAGGAAAACGCAGTAACCAGACGTGGAGCGTCGGGTGTCAGGACATCCACCCCAGTCAGCATCAGAATAAGCAGTGAGACCACTGAGTGCGGACTTGTATAGATGTAAGCCGAAGTGAAGTGTGTCCTGGACGTATTCTAAAATACGTTTGAGGGTATGCATGTGTGCTTCCGTCGGATTATGCATGTGCAAACATATTTATTGCACGGCATAGGATATGTCTGGTCTACGTGAATGTGAAGTACTGCAGGGCCCTAGCTAGGCTACGATAGTGAGTCGGGTCTGAATACGAAGGGCCGAAATCAGCGCTGAGCTTGGAATTGGTGTCCACTAGCGTGTGGGATGACTTACAAGACGTCATGCATGTATGGTCAAGGATCTCTTCGGCGTATTTCTTCTGACATAGAAATAGGCCGCCAGAATGGCGAGTGACAGAGATGCCCAAGAAATAACTCAGGGGGGCATATCCTTCATACCAAACTCAGATGAAAGAAAAGACATAATGGATTGGCGGAGGGCATCAGATGATGTGGTGAGTATGATGTCATCAACATATAATAAGAGGTAAGTCATGTCTAGACCCTTGTTGTAGATGAACATGGAATGATCGGATTTACTGTGTGAAAAACCGATAGAGGAGACATAAACGGCGAATCGCTGGTACCATGCGCGAGGAGCCTGTTTCAGTCCATAGTGCAATTTCCGCAACATACACACATAATCTGAATGAATAGGATCCCTGAAACCCATAGATTGATGCATATATACCATTTCATGAAGATTCACATGTAAGAAAGCATTCTTGACATCAAACTGATGAATGGGCCAAGACTTATATAGGGGCAATGTTGAGGACGGTCCAGATGGTTGCGGGAGTTACGACCCGAGCCTTATACCTGTCATCACCTACAAAACGGGCCTTGTACCTCTTAAAAGAACCATCAGACTTCTTTTTATGTCTAAAAATTCACATAGAACGAATAATGTTAGCATCAGGTGGACGTGGTACTAAGTCACACGTCTTATTATCAATAAGAACATTATATTCGTCAATCATTCCGGCTTTCCAATTTGGGTCGGACAAGGAATCCTTCGGATTACGAGGGACAATGGAAGGGACAACTTACACGGATAAGTTAAACATCCATTTAGGTTTGGAAATTCCGTGCATAGCACGGGTTTTCATTATCGAGAGCGTGCCTCGGGATGCGGGATGGGAGGAGGGGGTTCCGCAGAACTACCGGAAAAAGGAGGAAGGGTAGGGGTGGTAGGATCGGCTAGCCGAGGCTCTGTTTGCCGAGAGGTGGCTACGGTATCACCCTTAGATGGGATATTCTAAGCCACCATCGGCGGAGCTGGGCGGGCAGCGTGTCCCAGACTGATCGTGGTGTGTTAGAGTGTCGGCGACTGAGACGTCGAATTATGTAAATGATTAATTAGAAGGGGGTTCAGGCCATCATTTAGGAAGTCATAGGAATTCCAATGTGGCGAGTTTAGTGAGGCAAAAGGGAATTGAGACTCATCAAATAGGACATGACGTGAAATAATTATTTTACGGCTTGATAAGTCATAGCAAGAGTAACCACAATGATTGGTGGGGTAATCCAGAAACACACACGGAGAAGACCGGGGTTGGAGTTTGTGAGTGGTCGGATGAAGATGATAGCAGAGACATCTAAAAATACGCAAGTATTGGTAGGAGGGGTTCCTACAAAACAGAACTTGAGTGGGCGACCGTAGAGCTAGAGACTTGTTTGGGATTATGTTGAGGAGATAGATGGCCATGAAAAGTGTATAATGCCAAAATTTATGGGGAACTGAGGTGTGGGCAAGTAGGGCACGAATTAAGCTAAAATGCATCATCAGAAATAGAAGTCGAAGTCTAGGGTGGGTCTGTGGACTTCGATTTAGGAGGGATGATGTGGTCGAAACTTCGTAGACAAGACAATGGATTTTGAAGAGTTCCGCCTACGAGGATTATTGACCCTTTTCCATGTTAAGAGTCACAGGTATGAAATTTTTAATGTTGTTGACTGTAAGTGCGGGATGAAATTTGATTTTGTCAGCCATGAATGATGAAATTGAGGAGGAGAAGGGAGATGGAGTGGCCGAAAAAATTAGGGTTCTGTCATGGGGGGTTGGCGGTCGAGAGGAGGTCGGTGGCATGGTGAGTATTTTTGTGTAGGGTTAGGCTACTATACCATAAATGAATATGTTCTTTTATTTTATTCATCAATAATATACAATATATATATATATATATATAGTAATACAAAAATATCTAAATTAAGTAACTAATCAACCTAATTACAATATAAAATATAATTTTATCTAAAATAAAAAATTTAATTATAATATAAATATAATTCTATCTAAAATAAGATATAAAATTAATATAAAAATATTTGGTGAATATTCCATTAGAAATTACTACAAGTAGGTGTTCAAGGCTTTATCAAAGAAAGCAAAAGAGAGAATACAATAGAGAAATGTACAGTCTGTCAAAGGTTCAAAGGCGGCAGGTCACATGATGCTTTTAGCTTAATTGTTTATTGTCCAGCTGGCCACTTCATTACACGACACCATTCTTCCTGGGAGATAGTCATTATCCCATTTCACACCCCCCATTTTCTTGGCCTTTGAACAATGCTACTTTGAATTTCGAAAAATGAAAATAGTATTTGAAATTAAATTGCTCGAAATGAAATTCCTCTTACAGAAGTATGTACCTGTGGATAATTTGCTCGCATTTGATGCTTATATTAAATTAATATATTTTATTATGATTATGGTTAAGTAATTAGATGATAAAAGAGTATGTTTGCGGAATATAAATGTGAGATTATCATTGATTTGGCTTAAATTTGTCCCATTGGAAGCTGAATTAGGGCTGACAATGGATCGAAGGTAGATCGGGTGGAGCTCACTCCACTTTCACCCGCCAACCATCCATCCACCACTCGACCCATCCATCACCCTATTTTTTCTTCATCCACATCTGATCCACCCATCATCCACTGGTGAATCGGGTGGATCGGGTGCTTCGCGGATGAAAATTATAGCACAATCAGTTTGATACTTTTAGTTTATTTTTCAATTTTCATACTATCTTGCTTTTCATACTATCTTGTTTTACCATTATAATTTAATTTTGATACCATTATAATATTCTTCAACCTATTATATTATAGTCATGTATAGAGTGATGTTCAACATAGAAAATGTCAATTATGTATAACGTATTACAAAAATAACATTTTTGATATTAGGAATCATTGTTATTGTCATGTTGAAATTGAAAAAGAATTTTCATTCACTTTAGAAAAATAAAGACAACTATTGAAAATAAAATCAAGTACTAGTAACGACATGAGTGATGAGTATGTTATCACTGAACTATAAAAAAATAACTAATTTATAAACGGGTGGATGGATGAGTCAGATGGTGGATCAGGCGGTGGGTTGGGTGTATGTCCACCCGAATCCGACCCGATCCATCCGTCACCCGATTAAAATCTGTATTTTGTCAATTTTTTGTCCATATAATCGAATCGGGTGGATCGAATATCGATCGGGTTAGGGTGAAATTGTAGCCCTAAGCCGAACTACCCACGAGGCAACGCAGAGAACCCTTGCCCCCACACGTTACCTTACAAAATTACGCCGTTTTAATTGTTTGTTTGGTTAGGATTTCCTACTATTGACACTATGCCTTTCCTTTTATTTTATTGCACTGGAGATATAATTTTCATAATATTCACTTTTTAAATGTATGATTTTAAATATAATATAATATTTATATGATTAAGAAAACATAAAAAATTAAACTTACAAATTTATAAAAGGTGCATTCTTTCTAAAACGAAGTTAAATTTTTCGTAACTTAAGAGTCGTATGGTCGTTGCACGGAGTTATTCATATATTAAACCAATAGAACTAATATCATATTTGGTAGCTTTTTAGTTGCTTTGTATAAAATTCAGCATATCAAATACGGTAGTCGATTATCAATTCACTATCACGCATAACTAAATAGATATAAATTATGAGAAAATTTATGCATTATTTATGCAGGGTAAAAGATGAATTAATTAATACATAAATAACTAAAACATACATTACTAATACCTACCTAACTTTAGCCATCAATCAAACAACCCCTTAAAACTAAATGCTCAAAATTGCTTGAGAAGTCCTCTAAATTGCAAATTTATCAAGCTTCATTTACTTACTAATTGTACCAGCTAAGTTCTTTCTTATTTTATATAATAACATTTGACATTTATTTTTTACTTATAATAATAATAAAATGATTTAAAATAATACATTATTTATTGGTAATTTTTTTTATTAGACCGTTTAAAAATAATAGTAATATATTTACTATTTGAAAATAATTTAATTTTAATTTTTATTTAACTTTTAATGTAAAATTTTTACAGCCACAATAAATATTATGAAATGCTTATATTAAAAAATTACAAAACATTTATTTTTTTATATATTAATATCAAATCAAATTACGTTACATAAATAAAATAAAATAAATTAATAAAGAAAATGTTGGACGGTGGTCGAGGATGGCATGGAAGTAGTTAGTTTCTCTTTCGTTTTCTCTAAGTGCTGATTACATTTTAGAATACCTTTTAGTTTCCAAATGTGACGATCTAAAACAGTTGAATAAACCAAAGATCCCGACTAAAAAAAAAACTCAAATAATCCCAAGATTTATCATGCTTCAATGATTGTAGATTGTAGTAAAAAATAAACTGAGAGAATTATTTCAAAAGTAAAAATACCACCAGACCAAAATCTCAATGAAAGAAATAATTCTTTTATTATTTTCATTAATTGAAAGACTATATATACAAGTTACATAATAGGAGAATCTTATTCCTAAAATCTTATTCTATATATTTAATTATGGTAATACAATACTAATTATATTACAACCTTATATAAACTAGGATACTAAATATTTACCATAAATTACATATAATAATCAGCCCATCCGAGGATCAATCCGTGAACATAGCCGAGACCTAATATACACAATATACATGTGTATATTGTGTATATTTAACACTCAAAACGGCAAAAATTTGTCAAGTTCATAAAAATTTGGTTCGTAGCCTCGAAACAAATGTGAAAACTCTTAAATAACTCAAGAGAGATATCGTTATCACAGCTTTACAATTTATTCGTTTTTCACGAGTAATACTAGTTGTGCAGTTTAAGAAATTCAACACCTCAATAAAATAAAAACAATCATAATAAATTCTCTCATGGACTGAGATTTTCTTATTTTATTCTTATTCTACTATTGACCAAGAGCCCTTCGTCATTTAACACACCTATTATTAATTTGGGACCCGTTTGGCCATGAGTTCATTTTTTTTTCTGGATTGATTTTTTACTTAATTTGAAAATCAGCATTTTAATCATTAAAATTTTAACTCAAATTATATTTGAAATTTTAAAAATATTTAAAATATTATGTTCACTTTTTTCACTTTTAATAATTCAAACAATCAAATATTTTTTTCATAAAAATTATAACTAAATACAATTTATCTTCAGAAATTCCAAATAAATTTAAAAAGAAACCGCCTACTTATTAGTTTGCAATTTAAAAAAAAATTAAGACATTGGAATAAACACATTAATAAATAATTTCTCCCCCCACAACTTGTATAAATACCCTCATCTCTACAAAGTGAAAAATAAGAAGAAAAAAAAAACAATAACAATAGCCATCTGACACCTTCTCTGAGTTCTACCATTTTTCATCCAATACCAAACGCGCATTAACCATAGTATTTCGTGTTCCCGCCGTTCTTTTCCACCCTCATTTTTTTTCCAGAAACTTTCTAAGAAAGACACTGAGAAAATCTTATTCTAAAATACACCAAAATTTACATATATATAAAAAGGAAAAAGAGCTTTGTTTTCACTGTTTTTTGTAGTTCTTGAAGTAAAGGGATATCTTGAAAATGGCAGTATCAAAGACCAACAAGAAGAAACAGCAATGTTACATAGCAGTACCATCTCAGATAATAAATTCATTATCTTCTTCAGGACTTCAGTCTCTGTTACTGTCACCCAAGAAAAAAAATCCTTCTTTTTCAGTAAAGCTCAAATTTTTGCTCAATAATCCAAGATTTTGGGTTTTATTTCTTTTTGTTTTTTGTTTTGTTGGTATGATGAAGATGTGGTTTAATTTTGAAACTTTACTTCCTTTTACACCAACCCCATGTGGTATTTTTCAAGAAAAAAACTCATTTTTAAATGAAAATCTAGCTTCTCAGCTCAGTATTGGAGCTGTGAATGTTGGAGAGGAAGTAAAAGAGGATGAAAAGAGTGAGTTTTGGAAACAACCTGATGGGTTGGGTTATAGGCCTTGTTTGGATTTCAGTTCAGAGTATAGAAAAACAAGTTTGGATATTGTTAAAGGAAGGACTAGATATTTGCTGGTTGTGGTTTCTGGTGGAATGAATCAGCAAAGAAATCAGATTGTTGATGCTGTGGTGATTGCAAGGATTCTTGGTGCTGCTCTTGTTGTTCCCATTTTGCAAGTTAATGTCATTTGGGGTGATGAAAGGTTTGATTTTTTTAATAATCTTTCTATGTTTCCAGCTAAAAATTTCACCTTTTTTGTTTGAAGGATACATTCTGCTCTCATTCCTGGTCAATGTCAAATTCTTCCTAAAGTTTCAGTAGGTGTAGGCTCGGAGTAATCGGTAAATTATTGTCATGGGACCAGGAGGTCCGGGTTCAAGCCGTCTCTTGCAGAAATGCAAGTGTAAGGAAGTCAAAGTCTGATGGGACTATTGATCGCTACAAGGCTTGTGTGGTAGCCTTTGTACATTAGACCTTTATGGTCCGTCTCTTTCTCTTGACCCCGCGCATAACGGGAGCTTAGTGCACGGGCTTTCCGTTTTTGTTTTCTTTTGATTCTTTCAGCTGAGGAAAAAGTTTGTTATTCCTGCCTAATTATCTGAATTTAGACAAGCTTCTATTTATTGACAGTTAGTTAGTCCTTGTCAATTTTTGTATTCAGCACTAACAAGTAACTTATGGTAATTTCATCTATTTGGAAACATCAATTATTGAAATATTTCAGAGTTTGGTGGAAAACTTGTCATTTCCATATTGTAACATTGTATTTGGTTTTAAGTTAGATTTCTTTGCTATTATGGGGTGTTTTTGATTTCTTGACGTATGTTCTTTGTTTCTTTTGGTGTTTGCTTGCAGTGAGTTCTCTGATATATTTGACTTGGATCACTTTAAGGAAGTATTAGCAAATGACGTAAGAATAGTTTCATCACTTCCATCCACACACGTGATGACTAGACCAATGGAGGAGAAAAGGACTCCTCTCCATGCCTCCCCTGAATGGATTCGTTCACATTATACCAGAAAGGTAAAGAAGAATCATTCAATTAATCCATGAAGTTATTACTTTCCTAGTTTTGGTTAAATAACTAGGACCACTGCTTAAATGTTTGGTCCAACATCCTAAAATAATTGAAAGCAAGAAAGCAAAAATGGGAAGTAAAGAATGTTTAATGGTTTTATTTCCTTTGGTAGTTGAGGTTCAATGTATGATCAATGGTCGTTAGTAAGTCCACGCTGTTAGAAATAATCAAGATTGTAGAACTTGATGGCTTTTGAAATTTCTATTATAGTTGGAGAAAATCAATATTGTTTGTTATTTGGTTTATACAAAGTTGTTATCTTTGGAAGATATTGAAGTAGTATCTTTCAAGTTGGTTAGTTGGACAAAGTCTTCAAATTGACAAAATGGCAGCTGGAATTCAATTTCTACTCTTTGAGTCTTGAATAGATACCTAAACCAAATTGCAAATAATTCAACTCTTGGACTTGTTCAAAAGGATATTTACTATGCATATAGGTGCTTTTATTTTTCGGTTTTATCTAGGAGTGTTTGGAAAAGAAGTTGAAAGCGAGTTTTTTTTTGGGGAAATTACAGAGGATCTTATTTTGATTATTGAATTGATCTTCCTGCAGCTTAGGAGGGATGGTGTTCTACTTTTGCGAAGCCTTGACTCGAGACTTTCTAAGGATCTTCCTGCTGATCTTCAAAAACTTCGCTGCAAGGTAAATTTAAATCTCCTTGTTCTGTAATTGAGTTTCATTTACCTCTCAAAGATTCTGTTGTGCATGTTGGCATTTTAGGGAATGAGTGGACATTTGATTCTCGACAAAGTTGAACATGAATTGCAATAGGGCAAACAATAATAACTAGATTATCTGATTTGTCATTGGATGTTTGGTTGATCGTATTAAGATATGGACATACCATGTAGTCTAATTTAGGACATGTCTCTTTTTAATTATAATTAGAAGCCCACCTAACTACTTCTGTAGGGCACTGTCAATTTGACAAAATACTGATTTGTGATCTTGTAGGTGGCATTTCATGCTTTGAGGTTTTCGCCATCAATCTTAGAACTTGGAAACAAGCTTACTGAGAGGATGAGGAGCAAGGGACCATATGTTGCTCTTCATTTGAGAATGGAGAAGGATGTGTGGGTGAGGACAGGATGTCTTCCTGGTTTAAGCCATGAGTATGATGAGATGATAAACAATGAGAGGAAGCGAAGGCCCGAGCTCTTGACTTCACGTTCAAACATGACCTACCATGACAGAAAGCTTGCTGGTCTCTGCCCCTTGAATGCTTTGGAAGTTACAAGGTTAGCATCTAGCCTTTATGAAAGTTTTATTCTGTTTGTTTCGTGTTTTGTCGATGCGCTTGAAAAATAGTTTCTTTTATAACGTTGGTGTCTCACCAGTATAACTATTGGACAGTGGCGGAGCTAGGAATTCTAACAATGGGTTAAAAAAATGCAAGGATGCCACACTTGGGATCAAAACCTGCAACCGAAGCATTTTTTTTACTGTCTTTGCCATTATGCTAGAAGCTTCTCTTATGAATGGAATTCGAACAATTTATATATGCAGAAAAGTTACCCTATTTGTACAGTATAATATTCCGAAAAAGAATGATCCAAATTAATTACTTGTAGCTCCGTCCATGGTACCGAGCAAAGCTGCTCGCCAAATTTACGCAAATTAGAAATCAACTAGCATTTTTTGCCACTGCTGGGATTTGAACTCTGGAATCTGATGATTTTTCCCCCTACTTCATTGATTGCTATGCCGCACACAAACATGCACTTCAAGTATATTTCCCTACTTAACAAATCTCCAATCTGTGTATAGGTTGCTCAAAGCTCTGGGAGCACCAAAGAGTGCAAGAATCTATTGGGCAGGAGGAGTTCCTTTGGGTGGGAAAGAAACATTGCAACCATTAACCAGTGAATTCCCTCAATTCTATAACAAAGAGGATCTTGCCTTGCCTGGGGAACTTGAGCCATTTGCAAAGAAAGCATCCCTTATGGCTGCTCTTGACTACATAGTATCCGAGAATAGCAATGTTTTCATGCCATCTCATGGCGGAAACATGGGCCACGCTATCCAGGTATTGCGTCCCTTCCACTGCATTTCCTTTCTTTAACAAAATTCACTAATAGGATTATCTAAATATGTATGAGCTTTTCTGTAACTATTGGTTGTCTATTTTGTTTTGCAATAGGGACAAAGGGCCTATGCATGGCACAAAAAGACTATCACACCAAACAAAAGACAGATGCTTCAACATTTTCTGAACTCATCACTCTCTGAGACAGAGTTCAACAGAATTATACTGGACTTGCATAGAGATTCCTTAGGTCAGCCAGAATTGAGAAAAGCAGGAAGGGATGTGACAAAGTATCCTGTCCCAGAATGCATGTGCAATGGGACTATGAGCCATTCATCGATATAACTCCTTATCGAGGCATAACATGTGAATGTGGTTAAGCACAATCTTCTGCAGCATTCTTACAAAATCCTGAGAATTTTTGAGAAAAAAGAGACTTTGGGATTAGCCTCACTTTGTCTCTGACGAGCAGATGGGGTTGCTTGAGGTGCAGTACTATTTTTGCGGCTATGTTTTGGAGGTGAATCCGTGGTGGTTATAACTTATAGTAGCATGAGACTTATGCAGCAGAACTGGGAAGATGAATCTCTGATACAGAAGCAACATCTTATACAAGTCCATTTCCTATTTTTTAGTACATGTTATAATGTTTAAATGAAACACAGCTTCATTTTATTCATTCATTCTTTAGAAAATATCGATGTAATCTACCATAGTCATTGTATATGTAATATATGTATTAGTGTATATAATCATACAAAGTTTTGAGGTATATATGCCATTTTGATTGTATATCTTTCTGAGCCAGTTGATACATTCTTTGTAAATCTATTGTATTGTCAAACTTGAAAGTATTCTTGAAATTGCTCCCAGAAACATAGTTAAAGCCTAATGGCAGGAATCCCTAATAATAAGCTTGCTTGGGAATATAGAATGTAGGAGAGTATAATATCTTCTTAAAATATTACTCTATTACTCTTAATAATAAGTTTGCTTGGGAATATAGAATGTAGGAGAGAATATGTGGATTATAAAAGATTTGGCTGGGTTAGGTTGGGACAATAATGCAAACAACCTAGAAATGAGGCTGAAATACATTTTTGTTTTAAATTGGGGGGGGGGGGAAACAATTTCTATTGGCCCTAGCTACTCAAACTTGGTACATAAAGAACTTATTTTTATTTAAGTTTCAGAAATCCTATTTCTTTAAACAAGAAAAGAATAAAAGACAAAATAATTCACGATGAAATTCTTTTTGACACATAATAATAATAATAATAATAATAATAATAATAATAATAATGATGATGATGATGATGATGATGTTCCACGCCATTGAAAATGTTATGAACAGTTAATGTTTTGTACATATTGGACTTTTCTTTCAGTCTATATCTTATGGAATTAACTTATTATTGACAAATCATTGCAAATAAGAATTTAAATCTTAATCATTATGGTTTCAGACAGACTCCGAGTTGTACATTATCAACAAAATGATAGTAACAAACAAAGGAGCTTGACAGCCTATTGCTCGACTCGACCCACTCTTGAGTTCCTATCTGAATTTCAGAAAGAAAATGATGTTGTTCAATCATTTAGGGATGCTTGCAGAATCATCTTAAAATTGGATTTGGATGTAATTTTGTCTAATTATATAATTTGACATATTTGTTTGGACAAGTTGATTATTTGATCAGCATGAAACTAACGTTAATTAAGAGGGTATAATAGCAATCTCCAATTCTCAATAGGGGTAAAAAATTAGGTGGTAGAAGTTGGTTTTCAAATTCCTTCTTCTATTTTTTTTAAAAAAAATTCGTATATACAAATAGTTAGGACATCAACATACCCTGTGTATACAAATATTTGTCATACATTAAAATATATTTACACTTTCATATGAAAAAGTTTATTTTATTTTTTATAGTTAGCTTTTATTTAAAACAAAAAGGATTAAAACTATATAATCACACTTGTGTAACCAAGCATGACATTGAAAATTAAATTATAATTACATTACGACAAATAAACAGGTCATAATGATTACACTGATCTTCAAACAGGCCCTTAGTAATGCACTTGATACAAATTTAATTACAAGATATAATTTTCTAAAGATTGACTGCTCAAAATTACTAGTGAATATTTTATTTTAAATGAGACTGCTTTCAAGAGATTTACTGTTAACTTCTCTAGTGAAAATAAGTAAATGGATATAATACAGGAAGCAACTCTTTTGGTTCAAAATAATTTGGTTGCTAATGGTGCATTAACAAACTACACTGATTAATACTTCAAATGATCATTAACTAGTGTACCAACCCGCGCTTCGCGCGGTCGTGGAAGACCGTAATGTTTTTTATATAATTTTAGTCAATAATTTAGAGTTAGAGCTTAGATGATATGAATTTTTTATTATTACATTTTTCAGAAAAGAAAGATAGAAAAATTATAAGGAAAACATTTTCACCTTTGTATACATAGAAGTGTGTGTTGGAGGTTTTAATATATGATTCTCTTGTCTTACTCTGTTATATGTTAAATATTAATATATAGGTATTTGATTCTTTTCCTTTCATTAGATAGTAAACTTCTTTTTGTCTAGAATTGATCTTCTATTAAATAAGAAAAAAGTAAAATGAAAAGTAATGCAGAGAAGGGGAAAAAACAGAATAAAAGAAGTGGCAACACAAGTTGAGAATTCCATCTATTGGATATTTAAATTACATTTTCGTTGTGTCCTGTTGATTCTATTCTTTTTCCCTTAACAAAATTGTTAAGGCTTATTGGGTTGAGAGAAAAAAGGCAAAAAAAAAAAAGGAGTAATAGATTTTACAGAAAAAATTTAATTGTAGTGCGGTTTAAGAGAGTTGTTATGGCATCTGGTAGTAGGACTGAATTATAATTCATCTGTCGATATAATTTATATACGTTTTAAGTGTCGACTTCAAATACTAATTTGTGTAATAGTAAGGTAATTGCCCTTGTTCATCGATATTGTGCTGCATAAGCTATATAATGGGATTTGGGTGTGACAGAGATGGGTGGGTTGGGGGTATAATGGGAAAATAAAATACATAACCACGCAAAAATCATCAAATTCCTGGTTATAAAAACTGAGTTTTTCATGATTATTTAATCACGAAATTACAACGGATTTACAATATCATACATTATAATTTTATGAATAATGAAAACAAACATGATTTCATAGAAAACAATACACTAATGAACCACGGGAAACCACCATCCAAACAGGGGGTAAGTATTCAGGAACTTTAGAATGAGGTTCTCCATTTTTCACTTACCAAACATATACGTCAAGGTCAGAAAAAGAACACAATGAAATTTTGAAAATTTAATCAAATTGATCTAGAATTAGCAAAAAATTATTATTGTAGAGTTTAAGTCGAAAATAAATACATCTGAAATAAAATTGTTGAAACTGACATATGTAATATATGTTACCTTTTCCAAAGAAAGATGTATAGCGTTTGTCAATAATATTTGATCAAAGAATGAGCAGAAGGATAAATATATTGAATTGTTCATGGGAGATGTAAAAGTAATCTTGCAAGTTGCAAAAATACATGGGTCTCCTCTCATAATCCCAAAAAAACATGGGTCTGTTGCTCTCTTCTCATACGTTGTCAAGCATATATTTATTTCTCATTTCATAACTGCAGCTAGTAAATGTCATAACTACAGCTTAAATAAAGGTTAATGGTAAAAATTAATAGAGGGTCTTTAT
Organism: Anisodus acutangulus; assembly: GCA_029783415.1. Taxonomy (NCBI): domain Eukaryota; kingdom Viridiplantae; phylum Streptophyta; class Magnoliopsida; order Solanales; family Solanaceae; genus Anisodus; species Anisodus acutangulus. The sequence continues at coordinate 11,047,006 of CM056492.1, forward strand.
TCAATTTTAAGTAATATCTTAAGCTGAAAATAAGAGAAAAAGGCCAAAAAATTGACAAAAAATTTAAATAGGACGGGAGGCCATAGAGACGTGTCACATCACTTTATCTATGCCTAACTTTATTATATAAATAGATTCTCATATAATTATCGAGTACTTGCTAATAGGAATAGATGAGACAACAGATAAAAGAAGAAAAACCTAAAGATTTCAGTTGGAGAAAATGGTACTAACAGTAAAATACGCGTTTGGATGGAGAAGAGAAGCTCGATGACTTGGTACTTTGGGCCTAAATACGCTTTAAGAATTGGAGTTTGGTCTGGGGTTTAACGTAAAAAACCCAATTCTTCTCTGTATAGTATAGAGGGAACAACTGAAACACACCTTATAGGAAAGGCAGTCTTGCTCAACAACAAGAGGATAAGACATACAATCAATAATGGCACCAAACTAAAACAGAAATAGGCAACTTCTAAAAATACACCACTAAGAAGACACAAACACAATATCCTTCCAACTCTTTTTACAAATTATTCGATAGATATATCTTGCCTCTTGATGAATGCTTATGTATTAGTATCAAAATTTTAGTATCACTTGTTGGCTCTTGAAAATAGAGTCAAAGTTGCCAAGTTATTGGACTGACCAAATATCCGACCCATTGACATTGAGTTCATGCTGGCTGGAGATTCTCCTCCGAATTTTGCCATAGCACCACAAAATGAGATTGCCTCTACTGTTCTAGACTTCACTGCGCAATCTGAAAGAAAAATTCTCAGATAACACATCTTTTAGCATGCAGCAGTTTCCAGCTGGCTGCAGGAAATACGAGATTTTGGGATCACATACGATCATCGATCCAGCAAGGCTTCCCTATTGCAGTGAGTTGGCTGAAGATTTAGTCTCAGTCAAGATAAGAGTTTCTTCAGCAGAGTGGCCATAATGGTGAAAGAGCCACAACCTTCCCAGTGATAATCAGGGTTGGTGACTCTAGCCGGTGAGATATAATTTCATGAGCAAGATTCTTCAGTTCTGCGAACACCTAAATGAATTACAAGGAAACTGTAATCAGCCATGCAATCACACATCCTTGTCAAGTTAAATGCTGAAATAGGCAGAAAAGAAACATGACTATACTAGCAAAGAATAACATACTTCCTCCTGTTGTTTCAGATGTTACATCAATAAGCAATATAACTCATCTAATCCTTGAATTTAAAGATTGCCCCTCGCTCCTATTGCTTACCCATGCGATAAACACTACACGCAGGATTTGCTATTCTGTTAATCACTTTTAAAGCTTTATTTCAAATAGCTTCTCCAAGTTAGTTCTGAGCCGAGGGTCTACCGGAAACAACCTCTCTACCTCACAAAGGTAGAGGTAAGGTCTGCGTACATCCTATCCTCTCCAGACCCCATCTTGTGGGACCACACTGGGTTTGTTGTTGTTGTTGTTAGCTTCTCCAAGTTAGAGATCTGAAACAACCTCCCAACAGATTCCTAAACTTCATATAAATCCTGCTTCACGGCCATGTTGACTACAGTAACCAATAAAGTTGAACACGATGTGAGAACAGAGGTGGTAATTTTTAACGCAACGGCTATGAGTCCAATATTCCTGAAAACCTAGAGCTCTGAAACCAATTGGGTATCAATGTGACAAAGGAGACCATCACGAGCATTTATCTAAAAAAACAATAACATTTTTCTGGTTTATACCTACTAAGGCCAAGCCTTAAATTCGTCTTTAAGGAGGCTATCAAATTGGTTCTATTGATGCCAATACATCCCAATTAGAAACCTAGGATACTTACGCTACTAGTGTGTTGCAATATATGTGCTAACTAAAGTGCTTTGTCTCAATTGGAAGGCCAACATCAGAAAAATCTCAAAACCTTGGGGGAAAAGTAGAGGTCCTTTTGACAGAAGGACTTTTTGTTGCAACATTCATTTTTTCTTAATACCTTTTTGTAACCTTCTATTAACAAATCAATAGATCAAACAGAAGTAGCATATCTAATTTCCCAGGAACAGGGGTTGAAATACACATGTAAACATCCTCTCCCTAAATGCATGTGTGTGAATTGTTGTTCCAATTTCTTGCTTGTAGATATTCAATAACAATTGATTTATTCTCAAAGGTAGTTGACGCAAGCAACAATCAAGGCAAATAATGAAGGAATAAGTGAAAGAGAAGCAACTAGGCTTACTTACCACGCGTTGTTGAGGTGTCGTCCCTCGCTCAATGGCAACAGCTGGTGTATCAGTTGGTAACCCATGATGTATGAGCTTTGAAGCCAGGGAAGGAAGAGTTGACAAGCCCATATAAACAACTAATGTAGAGTCGGGGTCAGCTGCATTCTCTGCAACAAAAAGCGGGTCTGTTCCTCCTTTTCGCGAGTGACCAGTGAGAAATCTAACAGTATTTGCGACACCACGATAGGTTAATGGAATTCCCAACTCTGCCGATATCCCAGATGCTGCAGTAATACCTGAAATGAAATTACCAGAATGAGGCCTACCTCAAGTTGAGTATGCCAGAATTAGATTTCAATTTGACCAGTATGTCACACTTCTTCCATTATGTATTAACTTATACACAAAACATAACTAGCCTATTCTCACCTATACAAAATTTACACTTGAAAGTGCAGGTGGAGTCTAAATTAAATCATTTAATCCAAAAAAGGAACTACCAGCGACCATAATATTGGTTAACATATAACTGCATAAGTGATTTTGAGTGTTGGCAGATGCGTCAATAGACACCTTTTGGAGAAAACATATTTTAGCTTACAAATCGGCTCATAATAAGTTAGGATACAGGATTCCCAAGAGAGAATCTGTAAATTTCTTTCAGGATAACTAATGTCCTCTTCAACAGAGGTCAAGATATCTACATTTTGGCAACTAAAGTGAAAGGAAAATCTTGAAAAAACAGATTATATTTTCAAGAAAAATTCATGATTTACTTTAAGTTGCAAGCCTATGCTTAATACAGAGAGACTTGCTTTTTGTCTCCTAAACTAATACTGAAGAAAATGTACTTGCTTCGACCAGGATGTACATACTCCTCTAACTGAAACATCTCTTCCTAATTAAAGCATAATGTCAGTGAGATGAAATTTGCAAGACAGCAAACTGAATGACACTTGGGAAGATTTACATTCTTACCGTTTTATAGCTCAATCGAGTTTTTGCGGGATTCAAAAAATTATCATACCTGGAATAACTTTAACTTGAATTCCCTTTTGTTGAAGGAAATCCATCTCTTCTCCACCCCTTCCAAATACCTGATAATCCAACAAATGCTCCAAATTTTCAACTCTGGAATTGTAGAAATTAACAATATATAAATGTATAAGCATACACAACATCTAAGCCAATTACATACCAACGGATCACCGCCTTTTAGTCTCACAACATTTGCCCCAGCTTCAGCAAAACTCAGAAGCAACTGATGAATTTCTTCCTGCGAAATGCAAAATACATATAGATGTCATAAGCAAATTGCAAGCTGGCTTGTTATCATGATGAACACAGAAGATAAACATTCAGCTAAGAAGTTTGTAGCATTTAGATTTTCAACCATCAATGCCACTATAAATGCACTGACTAAATTAAACCACTTGACCCCTGAGATTTCATATCTAGGCTAATTCAGATATCAGCTAAAACACAGAACAGCAGAAAGGCTATAGCTTTTCCACCATTATATTTCAGAACTATATATATTCTTATTGAGAAACACACAGCATAAAAAAACAATGGTCGGAAAGCCCAATTTCTCACATAAAGTTTTCATCTAAAATGATTTCAGCTTCTAACCATCCCAAGCATTTTTCAAATGATTAAATAACCACGAAATTTGTATGCCAAATGTCACAAAGTTGATAACAGAAACATCATTCCACTTGAAGGAAATCCATGCACCAAGCCAAGAATTAAGTTGTCTATCCAAGGATCACCATCACCCAAAAATTTATCATACTTTTTCAACTGTAAATCTAGAATTCACTCCATTTTAAGGAATCTAAAATCCCCAAATCTAACAAACACAAACAGAAATGTTCGAAAACTACAAAGAAATAGCACAACCTGAGTTCTGCTATGATAACCAGCAGTTTTACCAACATAGAGAAGTTTAGCATCAGGACCAACCAATTCCAAAACTTCATTAGAAACCAATCTATCATACAACAAAAGATCAGCATTCTGAATAACTCTCAAAGCCTTAACAGTCAACAACTCAGGATCTCCTGGTCCAGTACCCACCAAGAACACATTCCCAGGCCCTCTTTTATCACACCCTCCTTCGCCTTCTCTCTTCTCCTTCAAAACCTGAAGCATTTTATTCAGTTCAGGCAACTGCAAAGCTATGTCATAGTCCCTAACATAGCTAGGATCAGGTAGAATTGGGCAAGAACCAGATTGCTCCAATTCATTCTTGTAAATCCAACTGTCCCTTTGGTACCTCTCAATTGAATGCTTCTCAGTAAAAGGGGATGATGCATAGTTGATACAAAAAATAGGGTTAAGCCCAAAAGATTTGATTTTTCTCAATTGGGTTGCTCCAGAATATGGAGAAATTGAAGGAATTCTACTCACAAGAGCCATACCCTTTACTTTCAAGAAGATGAGGGACACCCCAAATGCAGTTAAAGGTGTAAACTTTTTCTCTAAAATGTGGATTTCAGAGTGAATTTATATATATGTAAGGGGGGGGGGGGTAATAAGAAGGCAATTTTCAGTAGCTTTTGATGGTTTGAAAGGGACGAGCATCCTTTTGAGGGCTTTAACTCATCTATTACTTATTTGATGAAAAAGAAATCGATAAAATTTCAAGAAATGTGTGAAGAAAATAAGATAACTTGGGGCTATGTTGGGGACAGAAGATTTGACCTTTGGAAGTTAGCTGTGGAGGAAGTAGAAAAAGGGGAAATGGGAGAGGGTTGGAGGCGGCGAGGAGGAGGGGAGGGCCAATGCCTACTTGGCCTGTATGGAGGCCTTAATTTCGGCCAAATTCATTCAATTAAAATTATGAGGTTTGCCTTGAAAATTTCGAATTTGATACTGGATTTACTAAACATAAGCTCCTCAGTGTGACACCAAGGAACCACTTAATAACATGCAAAATGTTCTTTGTCTGAACTATATCTCATATTTAAGGAACATTCTTAAATAAAAAAAAGGGTCAAAAATATTCATGAATTATTGAAAATACACCCAAAATGTTCTTTGTTTGATTTTTGGTGAAAAATATCCTTAAATTATTAAAAATAGGATAAAAATAACATCGCACTTAGCAAACTGCCTTAATTATGCCCATATTTCATTGATGGACCTTCAAGCTTGATGTATTCCTTTTTATAATTTTTCTTTTTGAGACGGATTTCGCATTGGAAAAAAGGCTACACAACCTATTCCTTATATATATATATATTGTGTTTTTTCCTTCATCAAAAATTAAAATACGTATTCGCGTGATGCACAGTGAATATTAATAAATTAATTTTATATTAAATTTTATTTATGTATACTTAATTCTTATTCCTCTATATGTCTATATTAAAACTTTTTATGATTGTATTCCTTGTTCCCGAAATTTTAGCTAAGCACCTCAATTTTTAAACCAAACACTTTCGATTTTTGAAATGATTTAACAGGCTAAATTACCAGGTTCTCAATCTTCTTTACCATGGGTAATCATCCATATTTCTCTCAAAATTGGATTAATAGATAAATTATCATCATCATTAAATAATAATAAAAGCACATAAATCAATCAAAAGATTAAATAATAGATACGATGAAAACTAAGTACTACGAAAGAACTAAACATGATGAATATCAAAAAAACTCATTTAACATAAATAAATTACATTCATATAATAATTGTGACTATACCAATCTGATTTAAATATTATATAAAATTAAAATTAAAATATTTCATTTCACCATTAACTGATTGACAAAGCTTAAAATTGCAATATCTATTGCACAAAAATATCATTTTTATATATTTTTAATAAAAAATAAAATAAATGCTTTGACACAAGAATCGTCCGTACATGTCAATCAGATGATGTTATTCAGAGTTGGAGCTCGATCCTTTAAAGAGGAAGACTTCTCTTGATGCATGTAAAGGAAAACAAATTGAAAATATTTTTAGATTTAATTTTTAATTTTTAAATTTAAATTTTAAATGTAGTCATGTATCAGTGATAAATACATCTTTTGGCATACACTTTAATGTGTCTCAATATCACCATTGTAATTATTTTAGATATTTTAATATAATAAAACTACTAACATCATATCATATACCATCGATATATTTATAGATAAATAATTTATAGGATTGACAGATGAAATTTAATTACAGAGAGAAAAAAATAACAAATTTATCATTTCTGCATGACTGCATATAAGGTGAGGAGAAAATGTTAACCGTTAAAAGTGTAGGAGATTTTACTCTTGTACTTTATAAAGCAGTACGGGAAGTATATAACTATTACAAGCATTCGAAAGGATAAACAAAGATTCAATAAATCAACTAAAAATCTGAAATTACAATTGTTGCACAAGAAAAACTGGAAACTGTTTTTGCTGAGTCGAGTATGACACTCTGTCCTTAAGACAATATTGCCCCGTATGTATCATTTATACGTCCTGGACAATTTGTCTCCCAAGATAAAACAGCAATGGAACACTTGAGCAAAGGAAACTCAAATGTTACCGTGAAGAATATTGAGTAACGAAATAATGTTTGGAAGTTGTAGGAAGAAGATTTTTCTGCTTGTGTAAGCTTCTGTATTTTCGTGTATATGTGAGTCTTAGTGTTAGTGCTCAACAATGGTGTAAGGGGTGTTTATATAGGTGAGGGAGGGACTGAAAACTGCCTCCATAACAGTCAAATAATGACCATTATGGAGGTAGTAAAGTCACCAACATAAATGGTGAAAGACCAACAGATTGGCCATTTATAGGAGGAGTAATTCAGCCAAAATAAATGGCTGAATTGAGTGCTTGGCGTTTCTGCTTTGACTGTCCAAATTCTGACTTTCTGGAAACTTCAGGGACCAAACTGTACATCTTGAAATTTCAGGGATCAAACTGTACATCTAAAAGAATTTTGGTCCAAACTGTACTTCTAAAACTTCTGGGATCAAAGCGTATACACAAAGTTTTACGGCCCAAAGATAATATCCCTGACCACGAACCCGATAACTTCGGGCCGGACGGAGACGGGCGAGCGGCCCAGCGTGTGGTCTTTCTTCGAACCGAAGCACATCTAGGTCCTCCCTCCTTTAAACACATGGGATACCCCTTGGGGTCCCAAACCCCAAACCAATTTCGAGTCTTATATACACAATAATTCTTTCTTCCTCTACCGATGAGGGAGAATTGAACACAATACCACACTTTTCCATGCTTCAAACACCTCACTTCATGAACCAATATCTCTTTCATTTCTCAATGAAATTTGACGATTCTTGGCCCTACGGTTATCTACGTACTTAGTAGATCCTGCATGTGTGAAGAACCGGATTCTCCAACATACGTAACACTAGTGTTTAAGCCGTTAAAGTTGGTCGGTCGCAACTCCCGCCAAAGGCTAATTTCCAACAATCCTCTCTTGAAAGAGATTTTGGCGCGCACTCACATGGTGTCTTTTCATTTTCAGCAATATTTCAGTGGACCGATGTTGCATAAGGAGAGGTAGCTTCAGCTTTAAACCTTCCATAGTTAAGTACCATTGGACTTACTTACTGCGCGGTGAACGTGATGTCCTGAACCGTCAGTGTTTAGTGTAAGCCAAGTCAATGGTACCAACACAACAAATTCCCTTACTCTCTTCTTCGTAATATTTTGTCCGTTTTGGCCATGGACAACGTCTTGGATTCTTAAGTGCGTTCATTTGAGGCGGCCCGTCCTCGCACTTATATAGGTGGTCTCCTCCAAGGTATCCTGCTATACCCCACTTCACAAGTGTTAGGAACCATTAAAAGTTTCCCAAAGACCTAACCTCAACTGTTGAGGATCATTACAGGTTTTGAAAACTTAACCTTTACCCATACTGCAGATAACACTTAACGTCTATCGCGGGAATGACTTTGAATTTGGTGTTTCTTTTCAGAAATCACTATCTGAAGTGCTCATACTTCCACTGAAGCGATCAACTGAACCTTTACAACTTAGTTTTCCCATTGAACTAAATTACTGGGATCTATTCCCCTAGACAGGCAGAACACTTGATCTCCGGGTAGTCCCTTAGTTAGTAAATAAGGAAGTGACACCCGTGATGATCAACTGTTATACGGTCTTATGTCTCCGACAGATCCTGACAGATATGTCCAGACACCATCATCTGTGTCCTTCCTGAAGCCGACCGGCTAGCCACAGTATATAACTGCTGAAGACACGGGTTTCTCCCAATATGGGACGTCCTCTAATGAGTCGTGAAGTTACTCAACTTCTTTCATGCTTTGTATAAAGCGATAAACTCCGATACCATCATGAATCGGTCGATGCAAGTTTGCTTAGAGGATTTTCCAAGACCCACCATACACATTTACTTGTGGCTTTGGTGTTCTCCAGATCTGATGTCCGGTTTGCATCACTGTGTTCTCCCGTAACCTGGGCGTCCGTAATACTATAATCCGAAGATAAGCGAATAATTCGTGATATCGTCATATCCGACTTAACGCCTTCTATTGATCATGTATTAAGATCATCGGTGAAACTTAGTTCAATCGATCTGTTTGTAGGGCGATACCAGGTCGGTTGTAGTGTGTACAATACATTGAACTACACATGACCGTGCATATCGCTCCTTGTCTATGGGTGCACCATGATTCCAATCAGTTCTATGATTCATATCCATTGGTGGCTTCAACAAGATCACAACTATCGACCAATCCGTTAGATGTCTTAGAAATCCAATTCCTAAGATGTCATCTGTGATACCCATATCTTTCATATCGAGACTTTGTTTCAATATGACTTTTACTTTCAGACTGTTGATTCTCCAACTGTTGGCTTTCTAACTTCAGAGTCAATGTTTCTGTGGTCAGATTCATTGTTTCTGTTTTATCTGAAACTTTCAGGACCAAAATGTAAACATTTCAGGGACCAAGATGAAAGTTCAGGAAGAAGCCCAACAGTCCAGAAAACCAACTTTGATTCTCTTCTTCCAACTCTCCGGTTGGGAAGGTTGTTTCAACATTCATGCCATGCAAGACTGCCATGGCCCATGATGTTAAGCTACTCCCAGGGGAGCACATGTACAAGTAGCCGAGGCTTTGAACTCGTCAGTAGATCCATCTACTTTGTACTCACTTTTGAGTATTTTTTTTCACAACCCAAAGGTTCTTTTCCCGGAGGAAGATCAACCATTACGCAAGTATGGTTCTATATGAGGAAAACTATTTCTCTCTTCGTAGCTTCTTTCCAAAGCAGCGCTTTTGGAGATGACAATTATTTATTAATTGTCCATGGTTCATTCTCAACCATACAAGCTAGAAGGACTTGAACAAGTCTTTGTCCCCTTCTTTGCTCCGTCTCGGTTCAACATCTAGAGTCCCCGAGTTCTGCAGATCTGGAATATTACGTTCCGAATAGCCAGCAACTTTCGAGTCCTGTAGATACGGAACGTCTAGTTCCGGACAGTCAGGCCCTCGCGGGTTCTTGTTAACCTTGAGCAATTACTCATTTTTCCTATTTCAAGGAAAGTTATCTTCTAAGAATTCAGCATTCTTTGACGCCAAGAGGCGATCAACACTACTGTTATTTGCAGATCCAGTGGATATGCAATCTACAGTCTTAGGTACAACTTGACCTGTTTCAGTATTCCAACTTTTACCAAGCCACCTCACATAATTTGGGCGTATGACTTTGCGCTTGGCTAACACCGTTGGACTGAGGTGAGTAATGAACAGTCGTTTAATGAACGATGCTTCACATTCTCCCCCTCTATCGCTATGAATTTCGCAATCCATAGGCTTAGTTGATTTCCAACTTCTGCTTTGTAGCGCTTGTCCGCTTCAACAACTTCATCTTTGCTGTTCAACAAACAAAGGATTTTATACGTTGTACCATCATCAATGAAGATCACAACGTACTTGTCTCCCCCCTCTATTTTATATAAACTTCAAATCACCCAAGTAGGTATGACTAAGTTCTAGAGGAGCGGTGCTTCTTTCTCTATTCCCTTGACGGAATTTGGAAAGGTGATTTTGCCTCTTCGCCTACCTCACATTCATTTTGAGGGTTTATGTCGAAAGAAGGCAACAATCTCAACTTCGCTAGCTTTTGAATGACTTGCTAGTTAACGTGTCTTAATCTATGATGGCATAGATGCACAGATTACAAATATATCATTCATTCGACTCTGGGCGTCTTTGTACCATTCTTAGTTATTACAGACCTGTTGGAGTAGTCTCAAACCAGCTTGACCAACAACGTCCCTTAAACCAAGTTAAGAACATGTAACACCTCTTTTTAGAGTGATCTCATTCCTTGAAGTCTTATTGAGGACAACCTCTCCAGCCCCTTTGATTTTAGAGGTGGCGTTGCTTCACATGAACAACCTCTTGCCCGTGGTTAGGGCGTAACTGGATCATATGTGATCTGGATACTCTGGCCCACTGCAGTTGCTTTGCAGACTGAGTGTCCAATTTCTTTTCTGCCTTTCTTTAGGCCTTCAGATCATTTCAGACCTGGAAACTCTGACCCACCTTACTAGGTGTCCATTACTTTTCCTATGAAATGAATTCTGGCCCCACTCTAGTCGCCCGGAGGCTTTATATGACTGAGTGTCCAATATCATCATATCAAAGGAATTTTGGCCCACTCCAGTCGCCCGGAGGCTTTGTATGACTGAGTGTCCAATATCATCCTATCAAAGGAATTTTGGCCCACTCCAGTCGCCCGGAGGCTTTGTATGACTGAGTGTCCAATATCATCCTATGAAGGATCTTCTGCCAAATAATATGACAGGCTCAACGTCATTAACTTTCACACTTCTTCCGTTATGATTGGAGCCCAGATAATTCTTGGCGCTTACTTAAGAGTAGTAACAGTTTTCGCACAGTCAGTGAATCTTTCTCCCTCGTATGTGCGAACATACTTTATACACTTTTAATAATTTACACTTAAAAGAACGGATCTTTTTAAGTCGTTTACAAACTCCAATCTTTAAACGGAAAAGAAGATGAGATTAATCTTCTGATTTGTTAAAGCGTAAGGAATATAAATTATTTTCATATTCCTCCTTACTTTAATCTATTTTTAATCAGACATCATTTAATCTTAATTCTTAACAAGTAAGAAAAAATACTTATCCTAATTTCGGACTCTGGCTCACTTCAGTCACTTCATCAGACTGAGTGTCCATTTCCTTCTCACCATTATTCGGATCTTTTGTCTGGGACAGATATAGGCCTTCTGCTGCAAGATAGAATAACATCTTCAGTCTTCTCCTCTTGTCCCAGTTGACATCCTCAGGCTCTCGAGAGCGCTTGTTCCCACCAGTCTTGGTAGTGGTGACACCATGAACACGTTCATCATCATCACTCTCTTCTACCAGAAAACCATTGCCATATCCAGATTTGGTCACACAACTTTTGACCGACATCTTTCGAACACTAATAGTAATACTATACAATATTGTCTTAAGTTCTTAGGAGATTTTATTCTTGTACTTTATAAAGCAGTACGGGAAGTATATAACTATTACAAGTATTCGAAAGGATAAACAAAGATTCAATAAATCAACTAGAAATCTGAAATTACAATTGTTGCACAAGAAAAACTGGAAACTGTTTTTGCTGAGTCGAGTGTGGCACTCTGTCCTTAAGACAATATTGCCCCGTATGTATCCTTTATACGTCCTGGACAATTTGTCTCCCAAGATAAAACAACAATGGAACACTTGAGCAAAGGAAACTCAAATGCTACCGTGAAGAATATTGAGTAACGAAATGATGCTTGGAAGTTGTAGGAAGAAGAGTTTTCTGCTTGTGTAAGCTTCTGTATTTTCGTGTATATGTGAGTCTTAGTGTTAGTGCTCAACAATGGTGTAAGGGGGTGTTTATATAGGTGAGGGAGGGACTGAAAACTGCCTCCATAACAGCCAAATAATGACCATTATGGAGGTAGTAAAGTCACCAACATAAATGGTGAAAGACCAACGGATTGGCCATTTATAGGAGGAGTAATTCAGCCAAAATAAATGGCTGAATTGAGTGTTTTGCGTTTCTGCTTTGATTGTCCAAATTCTGACTTTCTGAAAACTTCAGGGACCAAACTGTACATCTTGAAACTTTAGGGATCAAACTGTACATCTAAAAGAATTCTGGTCCAAACTGTACTTCTGAAACTTTTGGGATCAAACTGTACTTCTGGCAAAGTTTTCTGGCCCAAAAAGATAATATCCCACAGCCCACGAACCCGATAACTCGGAACCGGACGGGACGGGCGGGCAGCGGCGCGCGTGTGGTCTTTCTTCGAACCGAAGCACATCTAGGTCCTCCCTCCTTTAAATACATGGGATACCCCTTGGGGTCTCAAACCCAAACCAATTTCGAATCTTATATACACAACAATTCTTTCTTCCTCTACCGATGAGGGAGAATTGAACACAATACCACACTTTTCCATGCTTCAAACACTTCATTTCTCAATGAAATTTGACGATTCTTGGCCCTACGGTTATCTACGTACTTAGTAGATCATGCATGTGTGAAGAATCGGATTCTCCAACATACGTAACACTAGTGTTTAAGCCGTTAAAGTTGGTCGGTCGCAACTCTCGCCAAAGGCTAATTTCCAACAAAAAGTAACATAAGACATTCCAACATAATAAGTTTCTTTGAAGGTGAAACTACTATAAAAATTAGGTTACCGTTGATATGTTTATTTTGTAAGAAATTTGTTATCATATGTTTTCATTACCATCGCCAATACCTACTCCTCCATCCAAATTTCAAACACTACAAAAATGTTTAATGCCTTCTATAATCCGGAGTATTATGAGATGCTTCTAAAATTTTAAAAATAACTAAGAAAATAAAATGCTTATAATAAAGCTTCTTTTTATTTTTTACTAATATGGTAAAAAATAATTAAATAATATGACATGCATTGATACAAAAGATTTACAAAGAAGAGAACTTACTATACAAATTCTCCGAAGATATTGATTAAAAGTTAAGAACATGAAAATAATTTATGCAATAAAATGGTAGAGCAATAATGTAAATTAGATCATAAAAAGTTGCATCACAAGACATAATCACATAAAATTAGTCATACGAAAACAGAACTAAACAAAAAAATTCAATCAGTTCACACACAAAAAATTATATCTTTATCCTTTCTCATACATTTGTGGCTCCTTTTAATATAAAACACAGTAAAAGTCAATAACTAATTTAAAATAAATGAAGTCTTATTTTATACAAATACAATGACATATCCTTCTATTAAAAAGAGAAATGGAAGAAAATTTTGAAAGAAGTCGTGATGGCAGAAAGAATAACTTTAATAGCTTAAAATTAATTTTTTTTCCTAACATAAAATTTTCTCTTACCTTATATATAATACATATATCTTACAACTATAAGAATATTAAATAAATCACAACTACATTCTTTTTTCCCATAAATTTAATAACCTAATTATTAAATATAACATTTAGTGAAGAAATCATATGGATCACCAAATTTTCTTTAATATCTTATAATTAAATCTTCGGAAAAAGGCCTAAAATGCCTTTGAACTATCGTTTTTGGTACAATAATACCCTTCTTTCACCTTTCGGGCTAAAAATGACCCCGCCATCAACCTTTTGGCTCTAAAATGCCCTTATTTTTAACGGCTCTCTCTGAAATTAAAATTAATGAATTTATTTATTACGTGGTGCGATTCTATTAGCTAATTTTATGATGATACTAATTAATTAAATAACATTCCAACCGAAATTCAAAGTCATCTAAGATCCATACCCGACCCACCTAAAGCCCCATTTCTCATGAATTCACAACAGACTCATTTGGGTGTTCTTCAAGATTTTTTAAACCCTCCAATGGTGATTATAATTTTTCTTTAAATAAATCAACTAAATTAGTAAGTAAATCTAAAATGATTTTCCAAATAATTTTAACAATTGGTAACCTACAAACTTTAGTTCTCATATTGTGAATTGAGAATCGAAATCCTTCAGCTACAAAAATGAAATTTCAATGATTTTCTCAACTTTTTCTTCCATCTTATTTACCAAACCAACATATAAATCAGATTAGGTCAAACCAAAATGACCTCAAAGATAATTATACTCAAAGATTCAATAACTTACAACTTTAAACAGAATCTCAAATAGATTCAAAATCCTTGAACCCCAAATTAGTAGATAAATCTTATTTTAGTAAATATGTCATTTTGAGCTTAAATCTTATTAGTGTTGTATTTGAAACATAAAACTCATTGTAAATCAGCTGAATATTGATTAAAAAAATATGATTTAAAAATATGTTGAACACCATTGAAGATCGGTAAACCTCTAATGGAGATTTCAAATTTTCTTATTTTGAGGTGGGTGATTTAGATTATTGTTCTTAACATCATTATGAAGTTGTATTTCAATTTTGGAGTTCTCTGAAGCTGGATTAAGGTAGCTTGGATCGATTTGAAAACTGAGTTCAACGAAGAAGACGATCAACATTTTAAAGATCAAATCAGATTTAGAAAAATTAATAAAATGAAAGTTGAGGTTTATTTTCTTAGATAAATGGGGCTTTTAGGCGGGGCGGGTATGGCTCTTAGATGAATTCGGATTTTGAAATGAAAATTTAATTAATTTCAATAAATTCAAAATTAGCTAATAGAATCCCGCCACGTAATAAATAAATTCATTAATTTTAATGTCAGGGGGAGCCATTAAAAATAAGGATATTTTTGTCACGACCCAAATCGGAGGGCCATGACGGGCACTCGGACCTTACTTACCGAGCACCACTAATCATATATTTACCACCTGACCGTAATTAAGCATGGGCCACGAGGGCCGCCACGAGGTAACCGGGTGACACATAGAAATAATAGACTGAAAATGAGCTATGTAAAATCCTGCAACAGAAGAGCCCAACTATGTACATATGCATACTAAGGCCGACAAGGCCATACACGACTATTATACACAAGACAACTGTCTACAAGTCTTCAAAGAGTATGTGACATCATAAGGTCGGGACAGGGCGCCGTCATACCCATATGCATATCCAAACATCGTACCAGTATTAGACTGCAACTCCGGAATAAGTGGAGTGTTCCAATATCAGCTGAACCAACAACCTACTAGTGCGGACCATCACCTTGTCTACCTGAGCATGCGGACATGAAGCGCAGCGTCCCCCGATAAAAGGGACGTCAGTACAACTGATGTACCAAGTATGTTAAATCATAAAAGGTATGCTCTAATATGGCATGAAAAATAGCATAATAGAGACATAAAAGTAACATGAGACAAGAAACAACCAACCAGTAGAGAATGCCTCTGGGGGCCATAATATGCTTAAGTGTCATACATGTGTCGAATGCCTCTGAGGGCCATAATATGCCTAAGTATCATGTCTGTGCATGCACAATATCGGTCATACATATACATATGCGTATATAATGTCATCAAGCCTTTGTGGGCATCCCATCATATCATATCGGCCACTGTGAGCATAATCATCATATATATCAGATGATTAGGTGGTGGTGTGTATATAACTTCTTCCCTTTTCCCATACCCCATATATATATATATATATATATATATATATATATATATATATATATATATATATATATATATATATATAATGCATACCATATAGTTGCGTATATAACTCCTTTGAGGCCAAGGTTTATACATGTATATAATGCATGAATGATAACAAGACACTCTGAGTCTATCGGAGTAACGTAAGGTCATTGCACCTCCGATTAAAATTATGAACATTAATATATTTCCCATATACCTCAATAGGGATCAAGCAGCATATTTAGACATGCTTTGACAATATGAATGAATAACATGAACATCCTTGACTACTAAGAGTAGAATCATTTATCGGACAGTATTACGTTGACGTTTTGTACTTAGAACATGCCAAAAGAAGAAAAGAGCAGCCTTAACATACCTTATTTGGTCTTCTTAACAACCCAATCAATGTAACTCATCTAGCACCTCAACCTTATTTGCCAAGAACCCCTCTTCTTCCACCTTACTTTACTTTGAAGAAAGTCTGAATTCAATAACACGACTACACATAATAACGAGATGAAAGCGGTGCACGAATCTATGAAGAATTTAAATAACGTTGCTGCCCATTTTTAGAAATTATGTTGCTTCTATATTTGTATGCAAGTTGCTTCCAGTTCATAAGGATTTCGCTAAAGTGCCTAAAGGATTAGTGCTGCCTCTTTTCCTTTTTACATGAAAAACCACCAAAGATGATTAACAGCCTTAAAGATTCCTTTCACATTTTACACGTCTCAATACCCTAATTCACACTTAATTACACATCACTTGGTTATCCACTTCACCCTTAAGTGCATGGGTAGAAATTCCCTTGCTGAACACGTACACATGTGATGTATATCTATATTTATAACTTATCTACTAAGTAGGAATTTATGATCTTATCTACTAAAGAAATATGAGACCAAAATGTTTTTATACCACTTATCTATAATTAAATCACGATCTTAATAATTGACTAATTGCCCACTAATTAATTCTAGTTCTCCTACCCCCTTAAATATTAACTCATTTTAACACACTTCATATACTCATTATCATGGTCATGTGATATAACACTAGTCTATAACCTCTGTTGGCTCACACGAAAATAATATTTCCGATCATCGTCGTCACACTTTTAAAATTTTAAATTATTTCAGAACCGCATCCTTTTATATAATAAGCTCTTTATTTGCATGCGTGATTATGACCAAAATCCTCCAAGGCTCGGGTCTACTTGCAGACGTTTAGCTGTTCAAACCATCGCCCAAAAGTACGGGATGTTACATCCTTTCCCCTTAGAAATATTCGTCCTCGAATGTTGGGTGATATATCTAAGGATTCTAGTCCTCAACAAATCGGACTATTCAGATCCCAGTCACGTAGCTAGAAAACACAACCGCCGCTTCACGGGTCCATGTAATATAACATACATCATTATATCAGACTTCACATGGTCATCAAGCATTAATTAAAATAATCTGAAATAGAACTCACCTTATGCTTCTCTCGGTTCCTCGGCGTTGGTATAATATAAGTAAGGATATTTCTACTTCGTCTTTTTTTTCCGCCTCCCATGTCATTTCTTTTACATTCTTATTCCGCCATAGAACTTTCACGGAGGCTACTTATTTAGTCCTCAACTTGCGGACTTGTCGATCTAAGATAGCAATAGGAACCTCTTCATATGAGAGGTCTTCTGTAACTTTCACATCGTCAATCGGTACAATTCGAGAAGGGTCCCCAACACACGCTCTTAACATAGAAACATGGAAAATCGTATGAACAAACTCTAACTCCGAAGGCAAGTCCAATTCGTAAGCCACTTGGTCGACTCGTCGAATTATGCGATATGGCCCAATATACCTTGGGCTGAGCTTTCCTTTTTTTCCTAAATCTCATTACACCCTTCATAGGAGAAATCTTCAAGAAGACTCAATCATTCACTTAGAACTCTAAGTCCCGTCGTCGCACATCTGAATACAACTTCTGATAACTCTGAGTGGTTAACAACCGTTCCTGGATAAACTTCACTTTCTCTATGGCTTGGTACACTAGGTCAGGCCCAAAAAAATTCGATTCACCTACTTCGAACCATCCGATATGAGATCTACATTTTCGTCCATACAAAGCTTCGTATGGAGCCATTTTCGTGCTAGCATGATTATTGTTATTGTACGCAAATTCAATAAGGGGTAAATGGTCATCCCAACTTTCCTTAACGTCCAATACACAAGCTCGTAGCATATCCTCGAGCGTTTGAATCATACGCTCGGCCTGCCCATCTGTCTGAGGGTGGAAAGTTGTGCTAAGATTAACTTGGGTGCCCAAACCTTTTTGAAATGACTTCCAAAAATTAGTTGTGAACTGTGCACATCGGTCAGATATAATAGAAATAGTCACACCATGAAGGCGAACAATTTTTTTAACGTACAACTTCGCGTAGTCCTCGGCTGTGTATATAGTTTTGACTGCCAGGAAATAAGCGGATTTGGTCAGTCTGCCAACAATCACCCAAATGGATCAAACTTATGATAAGAGCGAGGTAAACTGGTAATGAAATCCATATTAATAATTTTCCATTTCCACATC
This sequence comes from Anisodus acutangulus, assembly GCA_029783415.1. Lineage (NCBI taxonomy): Eukaryota > Viridiplantae > Streptophyta > Magnoliopsida > Solanales > Solanaceae > Anisodus > Anisodus acutangulus. The sequence goes on from CM056492.1 coordinate 11,065,391, forward strand.
AGGATTTCAATGTTTTGAGTCAAACCGATGGCCTTTTGGTGCTCTGCTTTTACTTGCTGACAATTAGGACACTGAGCTACAAACTCCACAATTCTCCTCTTCATGTCATTCCACCAATGATACCCTTGAGATCATGATACATTTTAGTAGATCCATGGTGAATAGAATATCGTGAGCAATGGACCTCCGACATAATTTTGTATCATAATCCCGCTACATTTGGAATACATAAATGGACTTTCCACCTAAGGGTCCCTCTCCCATTATACTCGAAGGTTGCGGTTCTCTTTTGTTAGATATCCTTCCTGATTTTCCCTAAAAATGGGATCTTCATCATGACGTTTCTTTTCTTCCAGTATGAGGGATGACCCTGCTGTATTCTGAGTCATAGGGCTATCACTATTTGAATCCTCCAATCGGACTCCCACTTAGCTAACTGATGCGTTCCCTCATGTCAACTTCTCTCCTTAGTCACGTCGCTTGTGGGTGAATGATTCTATTATCAACTTAGCTTTGTTTAATAACTAGTGTGCTGAAAACTCTTATATTTGTAGTATCTCAATCGTGAACACTTTATGGAAAATGTCATCGAATCTGAAGTGCGCGTATCATCACATTTAACTCTCATTCCTGGTCTGAAAGGAATCTTTTTTTCATACTTTCTCACTACTCGTAATTATAAACAACTTCCTTTATTTACTTCTTTTGACACTTGTTCACTCATTTTCTTACTTGACATACCCTTCTTAATTCTAAAATATTCTGGTATACATACGTAATCTCAAACATTGCTCTTGATTCCAATTCTTGGCGTTACTACCCCTTAAAGGATGAGTTAACTTATTACCTTATTCAGTACGTGAAAGATTCTAAAGAATTTGCATTACATGATGTTGGCCTACTATGTCCAAACCTGGTCATTATACTTAGATTCGAATTCCTTCACTTGCCTCATGGCTAAGACCTTCTGTCAATGGCGCTTTGGGAAAAGATTTCATTGATCTTGTTAAGCTATAAACACATTACTTTATCTATCTCGTAGAACCTTTGGTCAATTCAAAAAAATGCTCGTAGACATTTGTATTTGCCTGACATTTTATCTTCATTATAATGTCATTATATCTTTAATGTTTACCTTGTATCCATAGGCGTCATTGGCCCATGTTCACATGTTTAGGTGCTAATCTCTAGCTTTACTCACTGTTACTTCTGTTTACATACTTTCTGAGATGTATGACTGCATATGTTGCGGAACTGATGCTTCGTATGTTTAGATCCAAATCACGGTGTTACATGATCCAATGACTTGTCAAACTTTCTTGTCTTATCATTATTAGATCTCCTATCGACTGAGTGCTCATTCATCTTACCTTTACATTTCCATTTTCAAGTTGTCTTGGGGAGGAAGGGGTCTCTTATCTCAAAGTATTTCTCATACCATCTTCCTGAACATCAGAGGTTCGTCACCTTTAGTTGAAGAGTTCTTACTGCCCCTTCTCTACCATTGGTCCTTACGCTGTTCTGAAGTAATCATCCATTTGTGAAACTTGCATAACTATAATCTCATTCACCTTTATCCTTCTTGTCGTAATCCTTCTTTCTACTCGTCATTAAACAAAAAACATTTATGCTTGATACTTGATCATACCATTTCATTCATACTTATTAACTATTTTCATATTTCTTACAACCATTCTTTGATTGTTCCATAGTTCTCGTCCTCAATTGCCCCCCAACAAGCTATTGTTATTCAGAGGTTATTTATAATTGTAACATGCTGCACAAATGAAGCCGAAGACCTTACCAATCTAATACCTATAATATGCCTTAGCTTACTAACATTGATACATGTAATTCTCGATAATACGCAGTATGACCCTTTACGCATGAACCATGGACAACTAAAAAAAAATTGTCATCTCCAGAAGCGTTGCTCTAGAAAGAAGCTACAAAGAGAGAAATAGATTTCATCAGATAGAACCATACTTGTGTAATGGTTGACCTTTCTCCAGGAAAAGAACCTTTGGGTTATAAAAGTGGATACTCAAATTGAGTACAAAGTAGATGGATCTACTAATGAGTATAAGGCCTCGGCTACTTGGACATGTGCTCCCCTGTGAATATCTTAACATCCAGGGCCATTGCAATCTTGCGTGACATGGATGTTGAGACATCCTTCCTAACCGGAGAGTTGGAAGGAGAGGATCATAGTTGGTTTGATTGGACTGTTGGGCTTCTTCCTGAACTTTCTTTTTAGTCCCTGAAATATTTACATTTTGGTCCTGGAAGTTTCAGGTGAAACAGAAACAATGAATCTGACAACAGAAACATTGACTCTGAAGTTAGAAAGCCAACAGTTGGAAAACCAACAGTCTGAAAGTAGAAGTCATATTGAAACAAAAGTTTCGATATGAAAGATATGAGTATCATACATGACATCTTAGGAATTGGGATTTCTAAGACATCTAACGGACTGGTCTAATTCCAAACTCATTTGTGAGGTAATTGACAGTCTCGTTGAAGCCACCAATGGATATGAATCATATAATTGATTGGAATTATGGTGCACCCATATACCAGGAGCGATATGAGCAAGTCACATGTAGTTCAATGTATTTTTCAACTACAACCGACCTGGTATCGACTTACAAAGTAGATCAGATGAACTAAGGCTCACTCGTGATTCTGGAAATGATCGATAGAAAGCGTTAAATCGGATATGACGATATCTGAAATATTCGCTTATCTATGGATTATGGTATTCTGGATGTCTAGCTGTTCTGGGAGAACACGGTGATGTAAACTGGACATCGGACATGAAGAACACCAAAGCCACAAGTGAATGTGTATGGTGTGTCTTGAAAAATCCTCTAAGCAAACTTGCATCGGCTGATTCATGATGGAATCAGAGTTTATCGCTTTAAACAAAGCATGATAAGAAGTTGAGTAACTTCACAACTCCTTAAAGGAGTCTCTTACTGGGAGAAACCCGTGCCTTCGGCAGTTATACACTGTGGCTAGCCGGTCGGCTTCAGGAAGGTCACGGATGATGGCGTCTGGACATATCTGTAGGAGACATAAGACTGTATGGCAGTTAATCACCACGGGTGTCATTCCCATTGATTACATCAAATGATAATATAGCGGACCCTTTAACTAAGGGACTACCAAAAGATCAAGAATTCTGCATGTCTAGGGAAATGGGCTTGAAAACCATAACAATACGAACCTTTGCGGTGGTAACCCAACCATACTGATTGGAGATCCCAAGAATTTGGTTCGATGGGAAAACTAAGTTGCAAAAGGTTCAGTTGAGCACTTCGGTGGAAGCAAGAGCACTTCAGATAATGATTTCTGTAAGGAAACATAAATCTAAATATGTTCCCGCAATAGACATTAAGGTCTACCTGCATGGTGGGTAAATATTAAGCTTCCAAACCTTAATGATCCTCAAACGATTGAGGTTAAGGTTGGAAAAACTTTTAATGATTCCTAACACTTGGGTATAGCAAGATACCTTGTAGGAGATCACTTATTTAAGTGTGAGGACAGGCTGCCTCAAATGAACGCACTTAAGAATCCAAGTGTATCCACGGCCACAACGGACAGAACAATAAGAATGAAAATGAATAAGGGGAGTTATTGTGTTGGTATCATTGTCTTGGCTTACACTAAACACTGACGGTTCAAAGACATCACGTTCACCGCGCAGTAAGTCCGGTCGTATTCAACTGGGGAAGGTTCAAAGCGGAAGCTACCTCTCCTGATTCAATATCTTTCCGCTGAAAGATTGCTGAAGTTTGGCACCCTGTGTGCACCAATTCTCTTTCAAGAGGGATTGTTGGAAATTTGCCTTTAATGGTGGTTGCGTCGACCCATCTTTAATGACTTAAACACTCGGATTTCACATGTTGGAGACTTTAGTTCTTCACACGTGCATAATCTATTAAGTGAGTAGATGACCGTAAGGCCAATGATCGTCAAATTTCGTTAAGAAATGAAAGAGATATTGGTCCACTAAGTTAGGTGTTTGAGACATGAAAATATGGTGTGGGACAAATCTACCACATCGGAGGAAAATGAAGAATTGTTCTTTTTATAAGCCTAAAAAATAGATAAGGGTTTGGGACCCCAAGGGGTAACCCATGTGTTTGAAGGAGGGATGACCTAGGTGTGCTTGGGTTCGAGGCTAGCCCCACACGCACGCCCCCGCCCCCCGCCCCGTCCGATCCGGGCTCGGGTCGCGGGCTTTTGGGCTGCTTCTGATATTATCTTTTGGATCCCAAACTGTTTAATATTTACAGTTTGGTCCCTGGAGTTTCAGGAATGCTGCCAGCAACCAGAAATCCAACAGTTTAACCATCTCACTTACTACAAACGTACAAAACGTTTCTGGCCATGACTACACCTCTTAAACAACCTCTTAACACCTCTCCTCCTCCTAAACACTATAAATTGAGACCTTACTCTTATTTTAGGGAAGCCGAAAAAGACAGTAGGGTGGCAGAAAAAGTAGAGAGAAGAGAGACAGACAATAGAGAGAGAAAAGAAAAGACACAAGTCTTGAACAAGAGCAGAAACTCTTCCTTTTCCTCTAAATTTTTCATTCTTCATCAAGTCATTTCATGTTTGTTTTCTTCGTCAGAATCAACTTATTTGCTTTGTAGTGTTGATTAATTGTTGTTTTATATTGGGAGACTATTGCACGCTAACGTAAAAACATATATACGGGGCAATCTTGTCTTAAAGACACAGAGCCATCTCTCGACTCAGCCGGTGGTGTTGTGATTATCTAATTGGTTGCTAAGTGTTTCAGGTGTGAACTTGAAACTCAAAGGACTCTAACCGTTCGGATTCTCAGCAGTTTTACAATCCACAAGTGTAGCAATTCATATTCTTGTATTTCTGAATACAAGATCCAGATTTGAAGTTCTAGTTCAAGATTAAAAGATTGACAACTTCTTATTGTAATATTTGTTGTTTATCCTTTCGAAGCACTTATAATATTTATTTACTTCCCGTACTGCTTTATATCCAACAAAAGTTTCCCTATATGCGTAGCTCATGTTGATCAACATCCGTGCTTGAAATCAGAAAAAGGATGGTCGAACAGAATAAGTTCCCACATGTCTAGTATGTGTCGTAAATTATTTTTCAAAGAACTAAGACGAGTTTAAAATCATGCATGGAATATGCATAAACATTGATATAAAGAAAGAAACATTTATATCAATCCGTCAAAATGACTTTTGAAGTGAATAGCAAATTAAACACATTTCAATAGATTATATATGTACTTTACAGATAATGACATTTCATGCTATTTAAATTAGGACTAGCTATTTGATTTTCTTTTAGCGCCTTTACGCACCGTGATCTTATATATGTTGGTTACAAAGATGCAAGAAACGGAAATTACAAGTAACTGCTAAGTATTATAAGAACTGAAATTGCAATTGAACAATAAACTGAATTACAATGAACAATAAATAATAAACTGGAACAGTATTTGGTATGCTGAGTCGAGTGTTTGCACTCTGTCTTTAAGATAATATTTCCCCGTATGTATCATTTCTACGTCCTGGACAATTGTCTCCCAAGATAAAACAGCAAATGAACAAATGGGCAAAGGAAACTCAAGTGCCCACATAAGTGTCATTACTGGCCAAGTAATGGCAATTTTGGAGGTAGTAATTCCACCAAAATAAATGGTGAAAATGTGCAACGGATTGGCATTTAGGAAGAGTAATTCAGCCAAAATAAATGGCTGAATTGAGTGCTGTTGACGTTCTGTTCTCTGCCCAATCTGACTTTCTTGAAACTTCAGGGACCAAACTGTACATATTGAAACTTCAGGGATCAAACTATACATATGGAAAAGTTCTCTGGTCCAAAAAGATAATATCCCCGGACCCAACCGGACGGGCGGCGGCGGCGCGGGTGTGAGCTTTTCTCGAACCGAAGCACATCTAGGTCCTCCCTCCTTTAGACACATGGGATACCCCTTGGGGTCCCAAACTCCAAGTCAACTTTGAGACTTATAAACAAAACAATTCTTTCTTCCTCCACCGATGAGGGAGAATTGATCTCAATACCACACTTTTCCATGCTTCAAACACCTCACTTCGTGAACCAATATCTCTTTCATTTCTCAATGAAATTTGACGATCATTGGCCCTACGGTTATCTACTTACTTAGTAGATTATGCACGTGTGAAGAACCGGATTCTCCAACATGCGGAACACTAGTGTTTAAGCCGTTAAAGTTGGTCAGACGCAACTCCCGCCAAAGGCAAATTTCCAACAATATATACGAACAAGGGAATCTACAGGTCAATGTATGATATGAATAAACCATCTCAAGCGGCTTTTCTCTCATTCTAATGTGGCTTCTAAACAATTTCTGGAAACAAACACTAATTAAGAGAGATATTTGGTTCCATTTGCCAATACATTACTCCATTTTGGATAGTTATGTTCGCTGAACCAAAGCCACTTCGAATCAAGTTCTTTCTTCTTCTTCTCTATGTGTGTGTATAAAATTTTGCAAGTAATCGATCGGTAGTCAAGAAACTCCTTTTTTTTTCATTCCCTCTAACGTAACTTTTATATAATTGTGCCATGTAAATGACTTGTTTTTTATCTTACCTAATCAAACTTCAAAGGTATCTTCATCGACTCACTCACACTTCCTTGCTTATTACGTAGTATTGTTTAAGGTATATTGTTGACTAAAACGAAAAAGACTTCATACTTAAATCATAGCCCAAGTCACCATCCTCCCCTATGGTCATCTCCCCACTAACTCTAATACTAGTCTAAATTATATTGTTCGGGTTAAAAAGAAAAAGAAGTGTTTAAAACACACCCATATGAGTATTTTGTGTGATAAAATTCATCAAATGGTACTCTAGAGCTCTTCAAAATAATCACTCAAATTTATTAAATTAAATAATACAAGAATATTTGTAAACGTACAAATTAAATTCTCCTTTAATTTTTCACACAGCTAGAGCTACAATACAATGAGACAAACGTAGATATAGATCCAATTGTTTTCCTTCTCCGTAGAAAACCAATTCATCAAAACTTCAAACCTCCAACTCCCTTTTGATGAAATTCAATAATAGTAATAACAAGTTGAGCAACTTGTTATTACTATAAGCCCGAGCAACTTGGCTCTCCATATGTTGGACCTTCATTAACAGTATATAAAACTTAAATTCTTATCATTAATACTACAAGCGCGAAAACTGTGAGTTGATAGGGAAGTAAGAAACCGGAATTGGAGCACTTGATGATTTCTTTTTGCTTTTTGCACCTAATTTGTCTGATGATTTTGACTTATTGTTGACAGCATCATCACAAACTCTTGAAGATGAAGAAGGAACACTATTACTAAAACAGCTCAAAACCCCTGGAAACAAAGCCATATCTTATGAATGTTTTTGTTTACTGCTGATAGCTGATAAACCATACAAGAAAGAACTATTTATAGGGGAAGATTAATATACAAAGGTTTCTTAGCTTGTTTGATAAGCTTGGTGACCAAGTAAAAAGAATAATATGAGGTCCATGTGTTTTCAGTTGCTATCATCCCTCTGCAGGTTCTTCCTACAATTTTGAATTTTAATTGTCACTCTCCTGAATTTTCTACCAACTTAATTACGTTGTTGATTAACACAATTGACTCGGGAAGTGGAAAATTCCTAGAAATTCTTTAATTAGTTACTTCCTCTCGTCCATTTTACTCCCTCCGTTCGCTTTTATTTGTGCAATATGGACTTTGCATACCCTATTAAAAAATAATAAATGGAGTGCATAATTTATCATGATACACATATTAATTGACGTATAGTCTTAATAAATTTGGAAAATGATTTGGAATGAGTAATTAGTGCTAAGGGTAAAACAGGAAAAATAAATAATTTCTCTATTGATATGCGAAGGTGAACAAATAAAAGTGAAATCTATTTTTGAAATAGTGAACAAGTAAAAATGAAGGAAGTACTTGTCATGTTGTTTTTTATATGTCATTTGAACATTAGTAACTAAAATGGTAATTTGATTAAGTTGGCCTTATTTATTTTTTTATCTCAATTTTGATATTGTTCTCTTTTTCACCATATTAATATCTCTTCACATTTATTAAGCAAGGTAAAGATGGAATAATATAATTATATTTTATTTTTTAAAACAACTATTTTGGACCATTACTTTGGATCATTTTTTTATGAGGATGACAAGTAAAATGGATCGAAGGGAGTACTGACTATCTTGTTTTCAATTGTAACCTTATTTGGATATTGATTCACTTTTGTAAAACTGTTTAAAAAATTCTTGTTGTTTTTGCTAAATATTAGTAATAATCTATATCAATATCTATATTATTATAAAAGCATGAATATAAATGTTGGTTGATCAAAATATTCTTCAAATATTAAACGACTTTTATACCCTTTAAAAATAATTACATGTTGGATAAAATTGTAATATCTTAACTTTGTCTAATACTCCTAATAGACTTTGTTTCAATTAAAATTACGTTCGCCAAGTATTTAGATTTTATTCACTTTGATTCCAATGATGATTCATGTTACTCTTATTCAAGTTGGAATAATTGTGAATTTGTGTGGATTGAAACACTTTTTTTTGATAAAAAATATCAATATGGCACAATGTCTCAAATAATACCGAAACAAGCAATTGCAAACAATGAGGGAAAGTATGGATTAGCCTCTAAATTATGTTCATGTGTTTGTCTCCTGATCCTCTTTACCTTTTAATAAAAGATATATTTCTTATTTTTGTGATCAACTTAATTAACTAAATATTCTTTAAATTGATTGATATTCCTATAATGTAATTTCGTTTAGTAATAATTTCCATTTTTTTGTATATGTAAATGACAATAAATAAATATATGATCACTTAATCTCTAATACTGGAGTCGTAACATGTTTTCTATTTGGGGAAAAAGAAGAAAAAATAAATACCGAGAACATCAATTTCAAAAAGTATTAAATAGATACAATTCTATACTATAGTAATATTTTGTAACTCATAAAATAAATATATATAATTACAAATAATATTATCTAATATTTTTTACTATGATTGAGTTTGACTGTGAATAACATGATATTAAAAGCACGAAAGGCCTTAAAAATATTGATTGAACTTTTTGCTCTTCATTAAAATTTTCTATAATATACAAAATTGTCATTTACTATTTTTCTCAAATTATCATTTAATTATCCCTTAAATAAATTTTATATAGCCACGTTTCCCACTTTGAGTTCCTTTTAGGTTTAGAAGTCATAGTTAAGGTAAAGTTCCATTATATATAGAATAGATTTGCTTAACGGCTGAACCTTGGACGTCCTAAAGCCATAACAAGAATAAGAATTCTTAGGGCCCCGGAAAATAGCTGAATGACAATGGAGGAAACTTAAAATCCAGCTAAAGGCCTGCAGCGTGGGTTCGAATTCTGATGGAGCAATTTGCTCTCTTCTGGGTAGGACATTGTAGGTGATATCAGTTGATCTATTCTCAAACCCTGATAATTCAGGCACATCCCGCGATTTACTGGTAGTAGTGCTGAGGGACCGAGACTACTATCTCCATGAATAGTTTGGCGTAAGCCGATAAAAAAAAGAATAAGAATTCTTATAGATTGCCTAGCTATTTGCCCGATTATGCTACTCATCTGCCGGCTGCCGCTTTAGCTTTTTATTTTGTATTTGACAGAATATTTTCCTCAATTATATTCTTTCCCAAAATATGGTAAATATACCACAATTACAAACATAATCTAAGGATATGATTAGATAAGATAAGGATAATATTAGGCTAATTTGTTTACTAGAATATCTATCTACCATATTTACATTATCCTATCATTATTTACATTATCCTATTATTAATTATAATTATTACTAGATAATCATAATTAATATTCTAATAATTACATATTATTCTATCACACCCCGCAGTCGAAGCGGTAGGTCGGCGTATGCTGAGACTATCCTTAAAATCTTCAAATAAAATCAGCGGAAGACCCTTTGTAAATATATCTGCAATCTGATAGTGTGACGGGACATGTAAGACACACATTTGTCCACGAGCGACCTTTTCGCGAACAAAATGAATATCCAGCTCAATATGCTTAGTGCAGTGATGGTTAACCGGATTCCCAGAAAGATAAATAGCACTAACATTATCACAATACACCAATGTTGCCTTCGGAACCGGACAATGGAGCTCCAGAAGAAGGTTCTTGAGGCAACAAGATTCAAATACCACATTGGCAACCCCTCGGTATTCTGCTTCGGCACTGAATCTGGATAAAGTTGCTTGTCGTTAGGAGGACCAAGATACCAAGTTATCGACAAGGAATATACCATAGCCAAATGTGGAGCGGCTGGTGTCCGGACAGTCACCCCAATCGGCATCTGTGTAGAAAACAAGGGTGGATGTCGACGATGGATATAGATGCAGGTCATAATCTAGAGTGCCCTGAATATAACACACAATGCGTTTGAGTGCATGCATGTGATCCTCCATCGGGTTATGCATGAATAGATAGACCTGTTGTACAACATAAGAAATGTCTGGCCTCGTAAAAGTGAGATATTGCAGGGCCCCTGTAAGATTGCGGTAATGTGTTGGATCAACATCAGGTTTGCCAGATGAGGCGCTCAACTTGGGTTTAGTATCTACTGGAGTTGCAGACGGCTTACAGGATGACATGCTGACACGTTCAACAATTTCTGATGCATACTTCTTTTGGGATAAAAATAAACCACATGCATGACGTGTCACAGTTATACCTAAGAAGTAATTTAGTAGCCCTAGATCTTTCATAGCAAATTCAGATCCAAGCAGTGACATAATAGACTTACGAAGAGCATCAGATGAGGCAATTAATATAATATCATCCACATACAAAAGAAGGTAAACAATATTATGACCCTGGCGGTAGATGAACAAGGAATTATTTGAACGGCTGTTAGAAAACCCAATGTGAGAAACATAATCCGCAAACCTCTAGTACTAGGCTTGGGGGGGGTCTGTTTGAGCCCATATAATGATTTTTTCAGTAGGCACACATGATTTGGATAAGTGGAATCTCGATATCCCAAAGGCTGGTACATGTCTACTGTTTCATTTAGATCGTCATGGAGGAAGGCATTTTTGACATCCAGTTGATGAAGCGGCCATGCTTTTGACAAAGACAAACCAATGACCGTTCTTATAGTTTCCGATTTAACCACCAGACTGAACATCTCACCATAATCCACACCAACATGTTGTGTCTTCCCATCACCTAGAAGACGGGCTTCATGCCTCTCAAAAGTACCATAATATTTTTCTTTGTGATTGAAAATCCATATAGACCGAATGACATTAGCATTAGTGGGATGGGGACCAACTCCCACATCCTATTTTTAATAAGAGCATTAAATTTATCATCCATAGTTATTTTTGAATTCGGGTCATTAAGAGCAGACACAGGATTACGAGGCAATGATGATTTTGTAACACGGGTGTGAAGGCTATATTTTGTGTTGGGTTTGACAATGCCGTGTTGACTATTAGTGATAGGCCGCTGGGCCGGAATTGGAAGTTGGCCAGTAGGGGGACGGGTCTGCCTGGCATTGGGCAGGGAATTGGGTCGTGACCCAATTCGCCAGGGGTTGGCCCGTGATCCAAGCCACTGCCATGCAGTGGACTATTCGGTACTGGGCTGCCGGGAAGAGGCCTAATTCTGCCGGAACTATTTTAAATTGGGCTGCCAGACGGTGGGTTAATTTTGCAGAAAGTGGTTGGGCTTAAACAATGAGGCCCAGACTATTGGGCAATGTCATGCTGCATCTGGGCCACTGTTTCTGGGCCAAACTCACCCAAATTTTCTAGGCTGGCCGAAACAGTAGAATTGGGATGGGAAACAAAATGTTGGGCCAAATACGGGGATATGCCATCATCTAGGAAATCATAGGTAGGTAGCCCGGACCCATGCATTTTGGTAAATGGGAAATTTACTTCATCGAAGATTACGTGACGACTCACAATGATTTTATTGGAGGATATGTCGTAACATTTGTAACCTCGATGATTGGTTGGATAGCCTAAAAAAATAAGAAGTAGAGCGGGGTTGAAGTTTATTGATTGTGGTGGATGGAATAAGATGATAGCATAAGCACATGAACACCCGTAGATGAGAGAAAGACGGTTCCCTTAGGTATAAGATTTTCAGAGGGGCTTGATAGGACAAGTTTTTATTTGGAAGTATGTTAAGTAGGTAGGTTGCCATTTGTAGTGTGTGATGCCAAAAGGAAGGTGGTAGAGCGGCATGGGCAAGGAATGTTCTAATAATGTTGTTGATGGTTCGGATTTTTATTTCAGTCTTTCCATTTTGAGAGGATATAATGAGGACACGAAAGATGAAAATTTAAACCATTTGCATTGCAAAAATCCCAAAAAAACACATTGTCAAATTCGCTCCCATTATCACATTGAATATTTTTAATATTCCATTCAAATTGATTTCGGATGAATGCTCTAAAATTGAGAAATGTGGAAAAAACTTGTGATTTTTTAGATAATGGAAATGTCCCAAAAAATTAGAGTAGTCATCTAGCATGAGTAAATAATATTGATGGCCCGAAGAGCTCAAAACGGGGGAAGTCCAAAAATCACAATGGATAATATCAAAAGGCATAAGAGTGCATGAAGTAGAAGAAACAAATGATAATTTAACATATTTTCCAAATGGACATGAACGACACATATTTGAAGTACGTGTTTGAGTACATGAAATTAAATTATTTTATTTAAGGGAGGCTATAACCGGTTCTCCCAGATGACCTAAACGTTCATGCCACACTGAAGGTGCTAAAGCTGCAAAGATTGATGGTAACTTGGCTCGATGATTTTGTGTTGTGATTGGATAGAGCTCGCCATGACTATCACATCTCATTAGATGCATCCCCGTTTGAAAATCCTTCACGGAAAATCCAAAAGGGTCAAAATTAACAAACACCCAATTATCAGTAGTAAACTTTCTAACCGAAACCAAAATTTTAATAAATTATGGAGCATGAAGGACATTCTTTAAAGTTAACGGTGGGTTTGGTGGAGATAAATTAGTAGAACCATAACCACGAATTGGAATCAAATGACCATATTCGACAATTATACCATTATTTTTGCTCAAATTAAAATAGGACGAGAGATTACCTTGGGAGGACGTCATATGAGATGTTGCTTTGGTGTCTATATACCAATTTACGTCGGGCGAATTAAGTCCGAGAGTGTGCATGGCGGACTCAATATTGGTCGGGTTGGCCATTGCCGAATGGCCCTCCTGCCACTAGTTTGGCAGTCGCCCAAATGCTGAAAATCCTCGGTTGTTGGCGTTGGGCCCAAATCCAATGGGCTGCTGGCTGGCAGTTTGCTGGCCAGTTTGCCTTGGACTGGGCCTGGCCCAATTTCCAGCTGGAAACGAGCATGGTGGCACAACTCAAGGCCACTGCCAGGCCCACTGTGATGGTACACTGCCCCACTGGGCTCAGGGCTACCACTACTGTCGGAGTTGGACTGTTGGTTGTCGCCTCTCCCGCCGGAATTCGCGTGGTCGCCACATCTGCCGCCGGAATTCGGGTGGTCGCCACCCTTGCCACCACCGCGACCACCACCATGATTTTTACCACTATTTCATCCTTTTTTCCCCGTCTTATTGGTGAAGGATCAAAATTTGTAGAAGTTTCATTGGACGAGGCGATAACCATGGCGGAATTTGATACCGTTGCAATCTTTTTGGCTAAGCCCGCCTCTTCAAGAATAAGCATAGAGATAGCTTGATAAAATGGTGGTAGAGGATTGCTTTGGTGAATGAGTGTACCCACTCCATTATACGCGTCGGTAAGGCCGACAACCAATTGTAAAACCAACCGATTGTTAGTAACCAGCGAACCAACATTCTTAAATTGATCCGATAAAACTTTGAGACATTGACAATAAGCGGATGCATTTGGAAAGTCCGCCATGTCGGTGGTGGAGAATTATTGTTCTAGAGTGACGGCTCGGGGATTTTTATTGTCTTGGAAGATATCCCATAAGCGATTCCAACCCTCCATCGCCGTGGAATCGGGTTCCATAATTGTATGCAACAAATCGCTTGAAATAGTTGCATAAGTTCATGAAAGAGCGTCGCATCAAGAGTGAACCACATTTCTTTTTCATCATCGGTGTTTGGAACTTTTTCTTTGCCTTTTTTCCGGTGGAATTATGTGATGAATAACTTGGTGGGAGCGGCACAAATTGTAAAAAGCTCTGCCCATGTTGCGTAATGAATATTTTCCATCTCATGAGTGATGTATATATGAGTTTTGATATTGGAAACGGTAAGAGCGTGATGAAATGTGGACTTAGAGTAGGACATTGTTGGGGAAAGAAATGGAAAAATTTATCGGTCAGTTGACGGTTAGGGGAGGGTGGGCGGCCGAGGCAACGGACGTGGCGGCAGAGGAATGGGGCATGTCCAATTCCGATGGACAACCATGACATGGCCAGTCTCCACATCTGTGGGCCAGTCCAATATCGTGGACCACCGTCGATAATTAGGCCTCCCCCTTTGCCCTTACCCAACCGCCCCAGCCCAGTACCCGAGTCTGAGTATATTGGCCCTGATCCTGACCCATAACACATGGGTCATCCGAACCAGGCCCACTTCTCTGCGGCCCAACCACAATAGCAAGCATACGGTCTCATGACCCCTACTGAACTGAGTCAGGCCTACAACACTATGAATCTCCAGCAGCCCGACGATACATGGTACATGGATACAGGTTCCACTTCCCACCTCACTCGTGACTCTAGTAATCTCCCTCAACTATTTAATTTGACGAATCCTCAATTTATTTTGGTCTGCAATGGCGATCACATTCAAATTCAGGGCTATGGCACCACTTAAACACCACCACTTCACCCTCCCTTCACCCTAAAAATGTCCTATATTCTCCTAACATCATTAAAAACTTAATCTATGTTAGGAAATTTGCTAGTGATAATTATGTATCTATTGAGTTTGACCCTTTTGGTTTTATGTAAAGGACCTACATACGGTGACAACTCTTAGGGATGCAATAGTGTGGGGGATCTATAACCTTTCTCATTCAATTTCACTGCAATGTCAATCCACCAACCTCTCTAGCTGCCATCTCCTACAATCTGGCATAGTAGACTCGAGTTTAAGCACTACACATGGTAGCTTACCTCTTTAATATATTACCAACATGAACTCTTCAAATTAAAACTCCAACTGAAATTCTCTTCCGTCGGATCCCCTCTTATGATCACCTTCGAATTTTTGGTTGTCTATGCTACCCGAATCTCGCCTTCACGGCCCATCACAAATTGGCACCTAGGACTACTCCTTGCATTTTCTTAGGTTTTCCGTCAAACCATAGTGGGTACTTATGCTATGATCTGTCCACAAATAAAATCATAGTCTCTTGCCATGTCACATTCGAGGAGACCGTTTTCCCATTTGCAAACGTCCAAAAATTTCAAGTCACTGATTACAGCTTCCTTAATGATCCGGACACTTTACCTCTCATTAGAAATGCAATACATAGTGTTAGTATTCCGGCTCAAAATTCACCACCCCTGCCAGCTGTCCCTCTATCGCCCCACAACCCATTGACCACCCCTCATCTCGTCGACCACCCCCTACCCACTGCTCTCGTCACGACCCCACTGTTCTCGAATCCCGTGACGTCACTACCTCACTACCCAAATCCAGTGACGTCACTGCCCTATTACCTTCGGTTCCCGTCACCCAACCAGTCCCGACACTGACCCATCATGTGGAAACCCATGCCCAGCACGAGATTTTCAAACCAAAAGTCCACTTTAACCTATCCACTCAGACTATCTTACCTTTACCTAAAATCCTAAATTAGTCAAGCTTGACCCAAATTGGAATGCGGTCATGCGTGAGGAATTTAATGCGCTCACTACACAACACGTGGAATCTTGTCCCGAAACCAGAGGGGGTGAATGTGATTCATTGCATGTGGCATTATCAACACAAATTCAGAGATAATGGTGAGCTTGAACGCCATAAGGCGAGACTTGTGGCAAATGGCACAGGGCAACAAGAGGGAGTTGATTGTGGTGAGACCTTCAATCCAGTGGTTAAACCAACCACCATTCGCACTATTTTAAGCATTGTTATGGGCAAGAATTGGCCGATTCATCAGCTTGATGTGAAAATGCATTCTTACATGGGAATTTTAAAGAAACCGTATATATGTATCAATCACCTGCCTTTGTGTATCCTTCGGCTCCTCAATATGTATGTCGGCTTCGAAAGTCACTTTATGGCTTGAAACAAGCCCCAGGGCTTGGTATGACCGCTTTGCCACTTATATCTTGCAAATTGGGTTCATGTGCAACGAAAATGATAACTCACTTTTTATTTTTCATTAAGGTAATGACACTGCATACTTTTTGCTCTATGTGGATGGCATTGTCCTGACTGCCTCCTCAGATGTGCTGAAAAACTAGATCATTACCATGCTCAAATTCGAATTTGTCATGACAGACTTGGGTAAGTTGAGTTACTTCTTGGGGATTTCAGTGACTAGATCTGTGAATGGCATGTTCCTATATCAGCGTAAGTATGCCGAAGAGATTGTTTACACGACTAAAATGGCTAACTGCAAGATCATGCCCACTCCAGTCGACTCTAAATCGAAGCTTAGTGCGGATGACGGAGATCCGGTGCTTGATCCTTCTCTTTACAGGAGTCTCACTGGTGCGCTTCAGTATCTTACTTTTACTAGGCCTAATATTGCCTACGTTGTTCAGCAAGTGTGTCTGTTCATGCATGCTCCCAGGAAACCTCACTTCACAACTCTTAAACATATCATTTGTAATGTTAAGGGTACTCTTGACTATGGGTTACATCTTTATCCATCTGCACCGACCAGGATGATATCATATATGGACGCCGATTGGGGCGGTTGTCCAGACACACGTCGATCTACTTCCGGCTATTGTGTATTCTTGGGAGATAACCTCATCTCGTGGTCTGCCAAACGACAAGCCACACTTTCCCGTTTGAGTGCAGAAGCAGAATATAGAGGCATTGCGAATGTTGTTGCAGAGATTTGTTGGCTCAGAAATCTCCTTCTAGAGCTCCATTGTCCCTTACGTACGACATCCATTGTCTACTGTGATAACATATTTGTTGTCTACTTGTCTCATAATCCGGTTCAGCATCAGCGAACCAAACATATTGAGATGTATATTCATTTTGTTCGTGAGAAGGTTGCAATGGGCCATGTTCGGGTGTTACACGTTCCTTCTTCATATCAGTACACAGATATATTTACTAAGGGACTTCCTCGGCAGCTGTTACTCGACTTCAGATTCAGTCTGAGCGTCCGGCCTCCTCCCGCTCCGACTGCGGGGTGTGATAGAGAATACGTAAATATTCTCCAAATATTCTGTAATTATTATTTTAGTGTAATTATGTAAAATAGATATCCTCACACCTATATATATTGTATTAATGAGAAGACTCCAAACAATGAGAATTACACCCTTCTACCCCTATAAACCAAATCATGTAAATACAAAAATCTTGTTTATCCCACCCTCATCCCAAGGGAAATAATGGTTTTCTTCTTGGTATATATAGCTCGATCCTTTAATCCTAGAGCAACGGATCAAATATATCACTGGATCAAATAATACAAGATTATATATTAAGAAGTTCAAATTTCCAAATTAAATTCATCAAAACATCAACCTCCAAAACTAGCCTATATATGAAATTCAACATGCAACCAAACTTCTCAGTGCAACTAATTGGGAGTAATTACATTGAAATCTCTTTTTGACCCATAATAAATATGAGCAGGTCGGATCTTTCATCCATTTTTATCAAATCAATTTTTAACGTGTCCATATTCGATCAGATCCGTCCATTTGCCAACACTAATTAATCATCATTCATTCAAACAACACGACCCCTAATTGATAGAGAATATATTAATATTTTTCATATATTCTGTAATTATTATTTTAGTGTAATTATGTAAAATAGATATTCTTCTTCAATTAGGTTTGTAAATTGTAAACACCTATAAATATTGCATCAATTAGAAGCCTCCAGCGAAGGAGAATTACATTATTCTATATGGTATCAGAAGTCAAACCCTAGCCTACTCTCAAACCCCTCACCGTATCCTTCTACACTAATAATCCTTGAAATATTACTACAAGCGTGAAAATTGTGAGTTGATAGGGAAGTAAGAAACAATAATCGGAGCACTTGATGATTTCTTTTTGCTCTTTGCAGCTAATTTCTCTGATGATTTTGACTTATTGTTGACATCATCAGACACTCTTGAACATGAAGAAGGAACACTACTAAAACAGCTCAACAACCCTGAAAACAAAGCCATATCTTATGAGTGTTTTTTGCTAATTTAGCTAATAAAAGAGAAGGTACAATTGTTGTTCTTTTTCTACTGACCTAATAAAACCACACAAGAACTATATAAAGGGAAATATCCACAATTTGTGGTTTTGCTTTTCGTGGTGAGTGGTGACCAAGTAAATTAGAGAAGCTCATGAGGTCCATTTTTTTTGTCAGTCACTATCATCCCTCTGCTGGTTCCTACTACTTTCCCAGATTTTTTACTTTTTGCCTATGTTGTGTATTATAATAGACTCCAGAAGCAGAATATTAGCCAATTAACTCTTATTTTAAGTTTTAGATAATTTTGAAAGAGAGCCTTGGAGCAACAGTAAAGTTGTTTCCGTGTAACTTATAGCCCACGGATTCGAGTCGTGGAAGCTTCCATTATTTCTTGCATTAGGGTAGGCGATTTACATCGCACCCTTGAAGTGCGGTCCTTTCCAAACATTGCTAACACAGAATGTTTTGTGCATCGGACTACTTTTTTTTAAAAAAAAAAATTTGAAATTGATTCACCTCTTAAAATGAATAAAATAGATTTTTTTAATTATTTTTATATCTCTATTAAAAATAGTACTCGAGGACCCATATTTATTTGAAAGGTTTTATTTTATGTCTAATACAACTAACACCAATTATATTTATACTAAAGCTAGCATGTATGCTCAAGTATAAAGTGATATATGCCAATATTAAGGGGGTGCATTCACGGTTAAGAGTATGGTTGATTAATAAACAAATAAATAAATAAAGACACGTGATATAAGAAGGAATCATACGCAAGTTGCGCAGGTCAATTTTCTTGCTTGGCAAGGAGAATCACTGCCTTTGTTCTTTTTTGTATGTTTAAGCGACACTTTTGACTAATTAAGTTTCGTGCTCTGTAAGGTTGAAACACTTTGACTTTTAAATATTATCTTGAACTTGCTAAAGAAATTTATAAATTTTAAAATCTGACTTTTAATATCACCCAATAGATCACTAGTCACTGGTAGTGGACAATCTTCCTCCGTAACTTCACGTGTGATGGATGATCTTAACTGTTAAATATACACCAAGGGATTGCTCTCAGGATTGCCCTCGATTTGGACAGATTTGTACCAAGTAATTTATGGTAAATATTTAGTATCCTAGTTTAGGTAATATTGTAATATAATTAGTAGCGTATTACCATAATTAGTGTATTGCCATAAATGTATAGAATAAGATTTTAGGAATAGAATAGGAATATGATTCTCCTATTTTGTAACTTGTATATATAGTCTTTCAAGTAATGAAAATAATCAAGGGGATTATTTCTTTTCATGGTATCAAAAGTCTAGGTCACACAAAATTTTTCTCTCACAAAGTTTTGTGCTTCCTCTCGGCCGAGACCCCCCCCCCTCCCTCGGGTTTACCAAATTTTTTCTTCCGCTCTCAAAATCTCTCTTACAAATCCCTCTTTCACCTCTTGTTCTTTCGTTATGTCTACGTCAAAGAACACGTTTCACCATGCCCTTGTTGTTTCTAACATCAAGAATCATATCCCGTTAATTCTTGAAATAGAAAACGTCCAATACGCGACGTGGGCCGAGTTGTTCAAAATTCACGCTCGTTCGCATCAAGTCATCCATCACATCATCCCCGCGCCTCTTGATGATACAGAGGTGTCATCTCTCGCCTTCTTTTCACTTGGCGGCCAAAGATTGGGCGGCCCGACCAACACCGAACTGGTCCGATTGTTCCCGACGCAGTTTCTGCTTCCAGATTTGGGCTAGTAGGCCCACTGCCTGCTGGCCAGTCCGTCCCGAGCCCAGTAAATTCTCAAAATCCACTCAATTCTTCCTCGAGTCATAGACCGGTCACTCGTAGTCGGTGGAATATTTTTACACCTAAAATATATTTTAATTTACATTCTAATATCTCTAAATCCCCCTGCCCCGTAATCATATGTCTGCCTTAAACGATCCGAATTGGAAAATTGCTATGACTGATGAATATAATGCTCTTATTGATAATAAGATGTGGGAGTTGGTGCCCCGTCCATCTGGTATTAATGTTATCAAGTCTATGTGAATTTTTGCTCATAAGGAGAATTCAGATGGTTCATTTGCTCGACATAAGGCACGGCTTGTGGGTGATGGTAAGACTCAACAGGTTGGTATAGATTGTGGGGAGACGTTCAGTCCGGTGGTCAAGCCGGCTACAATTCACACTGTGCTTAGCTTGGCTCTTTCGAAGACATGGCCTATTCATCAGTTGGATGTCAAAATGCTTTCCTACATGGTGATCTCAAGGAAACAATCTATATGCATCAGCCAGTGGGATTCAGGGATCCCAACCATCTTCATCATGTCTGTTTGTTGAAGAAGTCCTTATATGGGCTTAAGCAGTCTCCACGGGCCTGGTATACAAGGTTTGTTGACTATGTTTCAACTATTGGGTTCACTCACAGCAAATCAGATAATTCATTGTTCATCTACCATCGTGGTTCGTCCTTGGCCTACATTCTGTTGTATGTGGATGATATCATTTTGACTGCCTCTTTCGATGCCTTACGCCAGTCTATCATGACCATGCTCAGCTCTGAGTTTGCTATAAAAGACTTAGGGCCCTTGAGTTACTTTTTGGGGATTGTTGTCAAGCGTCATTCAGATGGATTGTTTTTGTCTCAACGAAAGTATGCAACTGAGATCATCGAGAGGGCCGAGATGTCATCATGTAAGTCCACTTCCACTCCAGTTGATACTAAGCCCAAGCTAGGTGTCGCGACTGGCGTCCCTTACGAGGATCTGACCCGCTATCGCAGTCTTGCGGGGGCCCTTCAATAACTTACCTTTACCAGACCGGATATTACGTATGCTGTCCAGCATGTGTGTTTATTCATGCATGATCCCAGAATTGAGCACATGAATGCACTCAAACGCATCATTCGGTATATTCAGGGTACACTAGACTATGGTTTGCATTTGTATCCTTCATCGACATCCACATTTGTTTCATACACATATGCTGATTGGGGTGGGTGTCCAGACACCAGACGGTCTACGTCTGGCTACTGTATGTTCCTTGGCAACAACTTGGTCTCCTGGTCTGCAAAGCGTCAGGCGACGCTATCCCGATCAAGTGCCGAAGCTGAATATCGAGGGGTAGCCAATGTGGTCTCAGAATCATGTTGATTACGTAATTTGCTTTTAGAGCTTCATTGTCCAATTCAAAAGGCTACATTGGTTTATTGCGATAATATTAGTGCCATTTACCTTTCGGGTAATCCGGTTCAGCACCAACGCACTAAACATATCGAGATGGACATTCACTTTGTCCGTGAAAAGGTTGCTCGGGGTCAGGTACGCGTATGTCATGTCCCGTCAAGATATCAAATTGCAGACATCTTTACAAAGGGTCTTCCCTCGGTCCTTTTTGAAGATTTTAGGGACAGTCTCAGCGTTCGAAGACCGTCCGCTATGACTGCGGGGGTGTGTTAAATATACACAATATACATGTGTATATTGTGTATATTGGTCACGGGATTGCCCTCGGTTTGGACAGATTTGTACCAAGTAATTTGTGGTAAATATTTAGTATCCTAGTTTAGGTAATATTGTAATATAATTAGTAGTGTATTACCATAATTAGTGTATTACCATAAATGTATAGAATAAAATTTTAGAAATAGAACAGGAATATAATTCTCCTATTTTATAACTTATATATATAGTCTTTCAAATAATGAAAATAATCGAGGAAATTATTTCTTTCATTAATCACTTAATTTTTTCTTTAAGGCGGCAAGAAAAATCAATGCAACATCCTTTTTAAGTCCAATCAACTTCTCTATCAATTTTTCTTTCCTGGAAGTAATGAATACATCACTATGAGCCTATGACCAGTTCTTTTTAAAATGAGAGTAATACTTTTGTAGCAGCCATATTTCTTTATCACAATTAAAGACATTCTAGAATAACCTCTAAAGGCTTTTTCGCAAAATTTACATGTACTTACGAAGCAATTATAACTATGTCTCAGTTGAAAACAAGTTGGAGTCGGTTGTTTGAATTCGTTGTTCTTCATTTAAGCTCAATTCATATCAGGTACATTTTGAAGTTGTATTGAAAATTCAGTTCAAACTTAGTTCAGCTCTTTAACATTGTGAGTGAATTATGCCCTTTAATTAGTGGACATGACATGAGGTAAGCACTCAAGTCATCCTTCAAGAACATTCGGTAAAGAATTGATTTTGGATCTAACTAAACCTCAAAAGCTAGCTTGTATGGTGAGGATTGTCCAAATTCATATAAAGAGTCTATGTTCTCATCTCATATCCGATGTGGGACTCTTAACACTCTCTCGCACGCTCAGATCCATTCTTTACATGGTATCAGAGTCATGCTCAATTCAATTCTTTGTTCACCGATTGTTGGACCCCAAAATTATATTATTCACGCTCCAGTTAACAAGGTATGGGCGTGCGGAGGAGTGTTAAGAGTCCTACATCAGATATAGAATGGGAACATGGACTCTTTATGTGGACTTGGACAATACTCACCCTACAAGCTAGCTTTTGGGGTTGAGTTAGTCCCAAGATCCATTCTTTACATGATATAATAGTCATGCTCATTTCAATTCTTTGTTCGTTGATGTTTGGCCCCCAAATTATAAAATGAAATTGGAACATGGACAATCTTCACCCTACAAGCTAGCTTTTGAGGTTGAGTTAGCCCAAAGATTCATTCTTTACGCATTACATAATTTTGAAACTTCTTCACTAAATGAAGTCATAATCCATCCTTAAAGAACTAAACAATGAAATTATTGTTCCCTTTATAAAGTATGCTTCCCTAAAAAATTATCCAAGTAAAAAAGAAAAGAAAAATTATGAAACAAATATGGCAGAGGTGAAAGTTTATGGTATTTTTGCAGGTCCCTTTAATCGAAGAGTTGAATTAGCCTTAAAACTCAAGGGGGTCGAATATGAATACATTGAAGAAGATAGGTCCAATAAGAGTGCTGAACTTGTAAAGTATAATCCTATTTATAAACAAGTTCCAGTGCTTGTACATAATGGGAAGTCAATTTGTGAGTCGCTCATAATTCTTGAATATATATTGATGAGACTTGGCAAGGCACTGTTCCTCTCTTACCTAAAGATCCATAGCACAGAGCCATGGCTCGTTTCTTGGCTAAGCTCATTGATGAAAAGGTACATATGTAGATTCCCACTTACACAATTAGTTTTTTTTTTCTGTATAACCATTTTATACTTGAAATTCACTGACCTAACTAATTTAAATTCGTGACGAACAAGTCCTCCAGAAGATAAATAGTTAGTTTTCGGGTGTGTCTGATATAGAGGAAAATATTTTTTGTAGAAAACATTTTCTTTCGTACCAAACACACCCTTAATCCAGTGAACTATTACTATAGTTTGAATTTAGAAGAGTTTCTTTCTTATTCTAAAAGTACAAGTGTAAAATTTAATTTAGTTTATTGTCTACTAACAAAATGTGTCATCAGTTAATGGGTGCAATGTACAAAGTTTGTTATGGCAAAGGAGAAGAAAAGGAGAAAGGTCGAGATGAAGCTTGTGAGGTCCTAAAATATCTTGAAAATGAACTTGAAGACAAGAAATTCTTTGGAGGAGACAACATTGGATTCGTCGACATCGTTGCCAGTTACATAGCTCTCTGGTTTGGAGCAATTCAAGAAGCAATAGGGGTGGAATTATTGACCAAAGAAAAATTTCCCAAGCTAAGCAAATAGATTGATGAGTTCTTGAGCTGTACAATTATCAGGGAAAGTCTCCCTCGTAGAGAAATCTTACTGCCATTATACAAAGCTCAATTTGAAGCAGCAACGGCATCCAGCTGAAAGAAAGGTGTGATATATAGGGAGCCTAAAATTTACAGGTATTATATTTTCCATTTTTAAATACTAGTTATTATATTCCTTGTAATTGATGTCATTAACAATAAAGAATGTAGAACATTTTGCCATTATTATATAAGCAGAGTTTGAGCAGCTCAAATGCACAATGATTTGGACCATTTCTGTAAAATGATAATTAATGATAAAAAATTCAATTATTAAAAAAAAGGTCATACCAGATGTTAAAACTTTACAAAGGAAACCCTCTATGATTTGATGGAACATACAATAAGTTAAAAGAAAAATGCTATTTTCCTTGAAGCTGTGAATGTGGTGAAGTATGTAGCCACTGTTAATACATTGTAGTAGTAATAATTTAGACAAAATGGCTACCGGGGTTATACATCTTCATGGGATGGGATGTGCAAAGAATCAAGATACAAGTCTCGATCTATATGCAACGCACTGGTTTTTTTTCTTTCTTTCAGTTTCATTGATAACATATTATCTGAAGCCTTGCGATAAATCTACCTCTTAAACTTCTCTGCATAGGCCAAAGACTAAGCTAATAAGAAGACTACATCTTTAATTTCTTTAAACAGTAAGGGTGCAGTCAAAACTAGGACAAAATATTTACCTCTATATGTAGGTAAGTCTGCGTGTACAATAGACCCTTGTGGTCCGGCCCTTCCGCGAACCTCGCGCATAGCGGGAGCTTAGTGCACCGGGCTTCCCTTTTATATGTAGATCTACAAAATGGCCCAGCTTGAAAATCTCTCCTTCAGTTTTGAAGTCACTTTCAGGGTTATATCACCATAATGTTCATGTTGATTCGCATGTACAAGTCCACAATTCTCCAACACCTGTAATCAATTTCCAGAAGGAAGTCAGCAAGTAAAATCTTCTGAACTAGCTCCTCAAACAATATATGCACATTATACAAATATGATTGATTAAGCAATAAATAGTACTCCTATCATATATGCAACTAAAAGAGAAACTTATATATATGCCTTTTTCTTGACTCAATCAAACACCCACAGAGTTAAAATGAACAAATGATATTAGTACTACAAGCAATACTGATATTAGAAGACCTCTAGATACCCAATATTTGAAAATTGACTTGCATCCCCAAGTGAGCAATTAATCATGGAAATATTGTAGAGGACTTACCAGGGTCTCAAAAAACATTCGGGCACATACTCTTTTCATTTTGCCTTCCAAAATTGTGTTTAAGCTGAGATCTCCAGTCTCTTCTGAGATGGGGGTTGCTGGTGATTGTCCCTTCAAATATTGAGCCACAGCTCTGCAATCATAGCATTAAAAGACTATCCTGCAACGTAAATCTATATTACGAGAAGAAAGTTCATTGAGTGATACCTTGTTCTAGCAGATACAGTGTCAAACTCTGGCGTTCCCCCTTGCTTACTTGATAAGGGAGTTCCTCGAAGTCCTGCTTTAGCATATGGATATACAAGCTTCAGGCATATGTTACCATCATTAAAAAATCAAGAAATATAATGTTGCAGACAGTAGCACATAAAATTGACCAACATTATCCAAAAATTTTCAAACCCTTGAAATTAAAAAGGAAAAAGAGGTTCTTCGCTCACCAATAGGACTGTCGTCATCTTGTTCTAGAAAACTAAGATCCTGCATTGGTATTTAGAGATTTATCAGATGCAAAACAGGGAAGAACCAAGTTAATAGTCATATGGGCTAACAATTTGACCATAGAAATGCACTATGTAATCAAACCTTGAATGAGAATGATCACAAGAACATTCAAATATGAAAAAGCTTCCACTCACATCAAAAGTAAAAGTCTATTTCTCTTTACAAATCCCAGTCTAAAATCGATTAAAGATGTGCTCTGGGGTTAATGAGGCTACTCTAGATGATACAAATCTGCTGAATGTTATCCAGATATATCAAAGTAGATTCACTATTTAATGCGGAAGCAAGCATGATCGAACATACCCCAGCAGAATTATCAAACTCAGGAATATCAGACAGAACGGTATCCTCCACACCTAGTCCTTCTCCTCCAAACCATGTTGAAGGGGTCTCCATATCAGAACCAACATGCCCAGTAGATGCTGCTGGGTCGGGCGTCTGCCGCACCCCACTATCCATGGTTCTTCCTATATGACCTGATTCTGTCCCAAAAGCTGTAGTAGCAGGACTGAAGTTATCTCTTCTGCTTGGGGAAGGCATGGACGTCTGTGGAGAGGAAATGAACTTATTTGGTGAAGGCAAAATTTCAGACAACAAACTGGTGGATGCACGGTCTTGGTTATCACGTAATCTTTCAATTTCCATCGGAAGATCATTCCCAGATGGAGGGGATTGGTTATTGCTGGGTTCTGCATGATCCTCCTGTGAGAAAGTCATCTTGACTTTTGCTGAAATGAAGTCCTCCTTGTAGATATTGCAGAGATCATCACACAATCCTACAAATTAACAGAAGCTGAATTTCAGGTGAAGAACATTCAGACTCATAAGATAATGACTGAGACACCCACCGGTTATTAAAGGCTCAAAGAAAATTCCATCTTTTCTTAGTCTCTTGATTTGTTTCCAGATGTCCAAAGAAGAACAAGGACCCTTATTTTTTTCACGTAATTTTATACCGGCACCTTGTAGTTGCTTTTTCATCACACTGTAGAGTTGAACATGATAAATTGTCAAAAAGACTAATGGTTGAAGAGAAATATATAACCAATAATGATAAAACATTAACATACTGATTTGGCAATACTATGTCCTTATCATAGATGAGTAGCTTTCGCTTTCTCCTTGCTTTTGGCTCCTCAAGAGGAGGTGTTGAAAGAAGTGCTAAATCAGGTGACTGATGCCCTGAATATCCATGCAAACAAGGAGTTCCACGTTAGAATATATACATGACCTACATTTAATTTCAGTTTAAGAATAAGAACCCTTCACCCACCAAATAATATCTGTGGATCAGCAAATTCACGAGCCTCCACTGAAGTAGTCGAGGGTGGTTCTTGCCGTTGTTGAAATGGGATTGAATGTCCTCCAGGGGCCAACATCTCTTCCACAACTGGGCTTGCGGTTTCCCTGCCTCTCATGATCTGTTCCTCCAGAATTTTATCTGGTTCCATCACATCATTCCCTTGGTCTGACCATAAGGGAACATTCTCAAAATTATGATCATGGACAGTATCTCGCATGATTTCAATTTCTGGAATATCTTGAGGAATGTCATCATGAACAGTTCCTTTGACTAGTCCTTCCTGATTCCTAAAGGAAGAATGTTGGGATTGAGCAGCAGTTCCATCTGGATTTGAAGGATCAGAACTGCATCATCAAAGAAACATTAATCACGAAACATGGCAATGAACAGAAAGAAATCTACATCTATAGTCAATAAAACCCGTACTCTGTCTCCATAGGCATGGCACCTAATCCAGAAACTTCACCTGATTTTGACAAACTCTTCACTGTGTCCTGTAAGAACAAACTCTTTGTCAAACTAGTGGTGCACTTAAGTGAATAAATCTAGACTTCCCTTGCTGATATGAAGCAAAAAATAAACCTACCTCATCAATGAAAATAGCAACATACTGATCTTCATGTGATAGAATTTGATCTATGCAAAAGTGATTTCAGAACTGTAAGTCCAATTAAAAATGAAACGAAAAAGATAAAAAGAAAATTAAAGCAAACAACGCAATACATACCTTCCAAAGTTCTCTTCGTAACTTTTAACATGAGTATCCTCAACCCTGGAATTTAAAATGCACGTGTAACTAACTACAGATTTTAGATGACAACTAAAAAGTTACTATAGAAAATTACCAATTCAGGTCAAGGTTTTCGTCAAAAATTAAGGCATCAAGTTCAAACGTTTCTGGTAAAGTGATGGAGTGGTATGGTGCATGAGTGCCATCTTCTGGTAGATTGACATTTGTGGACGAAAAGGCCTTTAGAACAACATTTAGAAATGTTTTGCAGTCCTCGGAGAAGTATTCGACTTGCTTTGAGTATATCCGAACAACTCCAAGTAGAAGGTGACCAGACGTTCGCAGCGCAATTGGTACTTCAGGAGTCATGATGCGCTCTAAAAATAGATTTCAAAAAATAAGCAACAGTTTCATGAGCAAAGACTTAAAAACTGTCAGATGCATATCAAAGCTACTGCTATATATTTGTGTAGAGCAACTTATACATCCTTTCTGGCTTTTTATGAAATCATGTTTTAGCCACAACCTAGCAACATCAGTGGCAGAAAAGCTTTGTATAAGCTATCAGTGAGATAAAGTGGTGATAAATTCGAAAAATATCAACTTAGCAAGATGTTTTCATGACGAAGGTGTCTAGGCCAACTTATACACACCTCAATTGTTTCACCGATTACCTACTACCCAGGCAAAGGACATAATTTATTACGATGATTGCGTAGCAATCAAGTTATTAGAAAGCATCAAAGACTAACTAATCAAAACAAAGTACAGTTGGCATATACCAGAAAAATTAGCATCATTTGGACCATTAAAAGTTTAAGGATACATATGCTCAAGATTTAGGTTCTCACATAAGATAAATCCACAACATTCTTAGGTAATCTGACTAAATAAAAATGGTAAAAATCTTATTTTGCCCCTAAACTATTCGAAATGGGATATCTTTGCCCTCCATTAAAATTTGACACAAAAATGCCCTTATGATCAATCAAGTAGCTCAAAAATATCCTCCACTAACGATTGCTCCAGCTCGGATGGGAAAAGGGCTAATTTTACCCCTAAACTGTTTGAAATGGGACAATTTTGTCTTTCTTTCTCTATAGTTCAGTCAATGTCATTCCAACAAAATTGTTGTTATGATTGATATTGTTATTTGCATTACATCCAAATTCTAAGATAACATACTTCTTTTACTTAACTAGTCCATCCCTTTTTTTTTACCCCCGAAAGCTTGCCCTATATATGCCTACTTATCTTAATTAAATTTTGTCACATATAGTGAAATGGAAAAGGGCCAACTTTTAAGCTATTTAATTAATGATAAAGGCATTTTTGTGCCCAAAACGAAACGAAAAACACAGTTATTACATTTCAAATAGTTTAGACGCAAAATTGATGTTTTTCCCTAATAAAAATCATGAGTAGAATCATCTGTAAACTTCAACTCTTAGTCTCTTTCAAGAGAAAGGTCCAGAATTCAGATTTATTACAAAAAAAGATTCCAATGAACCTTATTTTATTGTGTGATGAACGCATTCATTCTCTCCTACTTACCTAAGAATTCAAGAGTTGATATAGTGTCTAAGTTCAAGTTCCAATCTTTATACTTAATTTTCTCTTAAAGTAGTCCACTCTCCTCTTTGACAATAGATTTTGCATAAGCACAGATTAATCCAAGCTTTCAAATATCATGACTAGAACGGAAAGACAAAATCTCCACTGAATTGGAAATCAATTCATCTTTGCAAATGACAAAACCTCCATACCAGACCAAATCCCAATACTTAATCAGAAAAGCCAAATCTTTAAGGTAAAAGAATAAATCTTGTCTCAGAAAAATTCAGAATAGAATAATAAACTACTTGAAATTAAGAAAAGAGCAAAAAAAAAAAAAAAAAAAAAAAGGAAACACAACAGATCCCAGAAAATAAGGAGAAAATTCTGCAGCTAGGCAAATAAAAAGGGATAAATTCTCAAGCAACAAAGTTAACATCAGATACATAAAATTACATCCAGTCGACACTCTGCAACAATGCATTGAATTATACACTGAAAAGCACATATCAATCAAAGCCTTGAACTAGCATGAATAGAACTGATAAAGAACATTGAATTATAAGCATCCATCCGTACAAATGGCAAAATACGAGCTCAATTAAAAGAATCAAAAGAGCAAATCTTTATGTCACAAAAAATCCCAACTGATATCAGCAAATCAAGAATCGTATATTAAAAAAAAATACAGTAGAGAATTTAGAACATACCAACAGTGGAGGGAATATTAGTGGAAGTATAATGAGGCTTCTTCAACCTGTGTTGTACGTGTGCAGCGCACCATACTGTCCGAGCCAAGAATGTGTGCGAATAAAACATTCTCCCTCAACGAATTAGCACCCAAGAACGGCAATTGGCGGCGACCCTTTTCAGTTTAGAGGTATTTCCGATGACCTAATTCTCTTAGGCGCTTCAGTTCTCTCCGTATGAAAGAGGGATTGTGGTATTGTATAGTTACTAATGGTTTCGAAAATTTTGAGGTTCTTAAGACAGAAACCGCGGGAGAATGTGGCGCCAATAGGAGGTTTCTTTTTTCTATTGTTTCGAGTTCATATGGATTTGACACATTCACAAACTATAACCACCACAATACAACAATCATCGTCAGTCATCGTTCCAATTTCCAAATGAACGGTTTGTTAAATTATTTTGAAACACACAAAGAGGAAAACTTATTCAATAGACACTAAATACATTATAAGTAGTGAAATTTGAGTCAATTTTGGTCTTGAAAATTAAGAATCCCAACGTTGGTATACAACGAGGAATATTAAATTCCTCTTCAAATTTCAGTACACCAAAAGTTTTCATTATGCTTATTTTTTTTTATCTTATCTAATTCAAAACTTTAAATTCCTCTTTTTTAGGTACTTTGAATATCTCTAAACACATATCAACGTAGTACTACTTTGTTACTACAATTGTGTAAATAAAAACTTTGCAGCTTGACTCTTCAATAACTAATTTTCTAGAAAAATAAATAAATT
This sequence comes from Anisodus acutangulus, assembly GCA_029783415.1. NCBI lineage: Eukaryota > Viridiplantae > Streptophyta > Magnoliopsida > Solanales > Solanaceae > Anisodus > Anisodus acutangulus. The sequence goes on from CM056492.1 coordinate 11,096,488, forward strand.
ATTAATATGACAAGTCGTAAATAAATTCACGATACAATGCAAAAAAGGGCTAACCATATTTTAGCTTTGCTTATTAAAGTATCGATAAAATGCATATTTCTATCCATATTTGCAGAGACAAAACAATTTAACGAAAAAAATGGGAAGGACCTGTATCTATTGAGCTATATTCAAAATTATTTTCTTCCGTATTCTCTGCTTTCCATTTTTCATTTATTTCTCATTTTTTAAAGTTAATAATTAATGTAGTGAAACAAGGAATATCAGTTACTAATCAAATCAGAATTCATCCTTAATCAAATACCTAAGCCTAACGTTTAAAATCCAATTAAGTTTCTTCCCGTTTTCAAATATTTTCTAAAAAGGAAGTGTTTGCTGGCATTTGTATCAGTTACCTAAATCTTAGGAGACTTAATGCAGTCCACCTCTATTTGTATCAACTTCTGAAAGCATTTCAAATAAACTGATCATTACATTCTTGAAAAAAAAATATATACTGAAGTCTTTCTTAAAACTCATTTTATAGTAGTTTCATTCAATCTATTCAGAGTGAATCGGTCCCTAAGGAACCTCCGAAAGCGCTGCCATTTCAAGCTGTGTTCTTGCTAGTATGTCTAACCAAACTCCAGGCCAACATCAGAACAAAAATCAAAACCAAAACCAAACTCCAAATAAAAACCAAAACCAAAATCCAAGTAAAAACCAGAACAATAATCAAAACCAAAACAATAATCAAAACCCAAACCACAATCCAAATCAGCACCAGAACAGAAACCAAAACCAAAACTCATATCCACCAAAAGATGAAGATTTCAATCTAAAGGAGACAAACCCAACTCTTGGTGGTGGAAGAGTTACTGCAAATGACAGACGTGGTACAGCATTTGATCTTGTTGAGCAAATGCATTATTTCTATGTAAGGGTAGTGAAGGCAAAGGAGCTACCTTTAAAAAAAGATGGCAATGGCAATCATCATCCTTTTGTTGAAGTGCAACTTGGGAACTTAAAGGGTCTAACTTTGCACTTTGAAGACAGGTCTAGTCCTGAGTGGAACCAAGTGTTTATCGTGTTGAAGGACCGGATTCAATCAAGAATTCTTGAAGTTTGCTTGAAGGACAAATCAAGAATTGGTGATACTGATGATGGTTTGATTGGAAGAGTAAGTTTTGAGATTAATGAGGTGCCAAAAAGGGTACCCCCAGATAGCCCTTTGGCTCCTCAATGGTACTGGTTGGAGAATAGGAAAGGTGAAAAGGTGAAAGGAGAGTTAATGTTGGCTGTTTGGGTAGGGACACAAGCTGATGAGGCATTTCAAGAAGCTTTACATCTAGATGCCACAGCAGTGAATGGTGATGGTGTTGCTAATATTAAATCTAAGGTTTATTTATCACCTAGACTTTGGTATCTCAGAGTCAATGTGATAGAAGCTCAAGAATTGCAGCTAGGCAACAACAACCGGCAGCAACCGGAGATTTACGTGAGGATTACACTAGGACATGTGATTTTAAGGACTAAGATTTCTTTGAGTAAGAATGTTTGCCCATCATGGAATGAGGATTTGATGTTTGTAGTTGCAGAACCTTTTGAGGATCAGTTGGTTTTGAGTGTGGAAGATAAGGTGGCACCAAATAAGGATGAATTTCTTGGGAAGTGTGTCATCCCTTTACAAGATGTAGAAAAAAGGGTAGATTTTACTACTCCGATCAGTAAGTGGTATAGTCTTGAGAAAGATGTTAAGTCTGAGGATGGCAAAAATAAAGTTTCCAAACTAAACAGCAAGGTTCACTTGAGGCTATCTTTTGATGGTGGATATCATGTTCTTGATGAATTAACACATTATAGTAGTGATCTCAAGGCAACATCCAAGGAGTTGTGGAAACCAAGCATTGGCGTTTTAGAACTTGGAATCTTGAATGCTCAAGGTTTATCCCCAATGAAGAATAGAGATGGCCGCGGGATAACAGATCCTTATTGTGTGGCGAAATATGGTCAGAAATGGATTAGGACGAGAACAATTCTCAATAGTTTCAATCCCAAGTGGAATGAACAGTACACTTGGGATGTGTTTGATCCTTGCACAGTTATCACAATAGGAGTGTTTGATAATTGTCATTTGCAAGGTGCCGATAAAAATGGCAAGGCCATGGATTCAAAAATTGGGAAGGTAAGGATTAGACTCTCCACACTTGAGACTGATAGAGTTTATACTCATTCATATCCTCTCATAGTGTTGACACCAGCAGGGGTGAAGAAGATGGGTGAAATTCAACTGGCTGTTAGATTTTCGTGTTCATCTTTATTCAACATGTTGGCTATGTACTCTCAGCCCCTATTACCAACTATGCATTACCTTCACCCACTGACTTATTACCAGATTGATAATCTAAGGCACCAGGCTACTCAAATTGTTGCCACGAGGCTAGGCCGCGCAGAGCCACTGTTGAGAAGAGAGGTGGTAGAGTACATGCTTGATGTGGGCTCAAACATGTGGAGCATAAGAAGAAGCAAAGCTAACTATGTCAGAATAGCTGGGATCCTAACAGGCCTAATTGCATTTTGCAAATGGTTCAATGGGATATGCACTTGGAAGAACCCTTTTGCAACAGTGTTAGTGCACATCATATTCTTTCAATTCGTGTGCTTCCCGAGGATAATTTTAAGCAGCATGTTCGCCATTGTTTTCTTGATCGGGACATGGAACTATAGAATGAGGCCAAGAAAGCCACCACACATGGATATCAAGTTGTCACAAGCTGAAAGAGTACCTTGGGATGAATTGGATGAGGAGTTTGACACATTCCCAACGTCTCGAAACAACGATGCTGTGAGGATGAGGTACGATAGGTTAAGAAGCATTGGATCAAGAATGCAAGCTGTTGCAGGGGATTTAGCTAATCAAGGGGAAAGGTTTTATAACTTGTTAAGTTGGAGAGATCCAAGAGCTACTGCTCTTTTTCTTATCTTCTGTTTGGTTGCTTCAGTAGTGCTATGTGTCACTCCTTTTAAAGTTGTGGTGACTCTTATGGGGTTCTATACAATGAGGCACCCAAGATTCAGAGAGAAACTCCCTTCTGTTCCCTTAAGTTTCTTCAGGAGATTGCCTGCAAAAACAGACAGCTTGTTGTGAGATTTGAATTTGTAGCCATGGTGAATTTGGTGGTGAACTTTGAAAGATACTTCCTTTTATTTATTATGATATTTTTTCTATAGTTTATTCTTGTTGTTTATGTCGAATTATGCGAGCATTTATGTTTTGTTCATTAGTTTATTATCAGTAGTGATGATCCTTTCTTTTCAATAAAATCTGAAGGTAAACTACTCTGATTCATTTCTAAAGAGAATGGCCTGTTCGAATCAGCCTCTCTCAAATTTTAACTACATATTACAATTCTTCTTTCATGCATTTCGTCTAAGACTGCTTTAATGTTTCAACCATTTATTGTTCATTTTTTCTACACTGAAGTATATGTAAAGCTGGAAAGCATAGAATTGCTATGGTTTCTTTGATTTAGAGGATTCATTC